>CM035444.1:15488816-15496316 GCA_020310875.1 Ceratopteris richardii | reverse complement strand
CTTGGGATACACTTATCACTTTATATGAGGCAAGGAATGAGGCTTATGTCACTTACCTCCAAAAACAATTGGAGAGTGAGCACATGAATGAAGGAGATTCCATGGATAGTTTTTTAGACAAAGATCAAATATTTGAAGGAATAGTTTATTTTGGTTGATGAAGGCTTGCCTGGCAGTTGACTTGTGTAGGTTGTTCTGAATGGTCTTCCAAATTCATATCAGAGTTTTGCTTCTACTCTTTGATTGATGATGAAAGGCAATCCAAATGCCTTAACATTTGAGGAGTTAGTTTCTAATCTATTGTAGGAAGATCAGTCCAGCTAGAACATGTCCATTATGCATGTTGCAAATCAAGCTTTCCTGGCAAGTCAAAAGAGCAAAGGTAAATGGTGCTCTTCTACTTGTAAGCAGAAATCTGCTAATCCTACACAATCAAAGAAGGATGACATAGATAAGAAGAAAAAAGAAGAGTAGAAATTTTTCTGCAAATACTTTTAAGTAAATGATCATGTCATAAATAGTTGTCCAAATCTAGTTGCAAAAGAGGCAAAGAAGAAAGAGGCTGGAATGGTTGTTGCAGAGACCTCTATACCCAAAACAAAGTCTGCTAATCTTGTACAGAATGAAGAATTGGCATCCACTACTGTCTGTAGTTATGACCCATCTTCACATGAACAATGTATGTCTACAGTAGACTCAAATGTTTGGTACTTTCTATCTATCTATCTATCTAAATTATGGGAGTTGGTAAGATCATTCTAACTTCTAGTGATGGTAGTTCTTTTACATTGTCGAATGCTTTATTTCTGCAAGGGATCATGAAAAATCTATTATCATTTTCATCATTAGCCAAGATTGGCTTGGTTGTGAAATTTGTTGATGAGAGATGTACAGTTCATGATGTGTCAAATGGCGATATTATTATTGCTTCTAGCATTGTACAAACTCATAGATTATGCAAAATCTATGAATGATTCAACATCTGTAGTTCAAGATTCTCATGCTATGTTAGATGCAAAGCTTTCACATGCACACTTTGGTCATCTAAATTTTGCTAGTTTGCTATGCCTATAGAAATCTGAAATGGTTTCTTGTTTGCCCAAACTTAAGGCACCTGGTAAACATGTATGTGAAGGTTGTATTTTGGGCAAAATGAAGCATTCCTCCTTCCCAAAAGATGGTTCAGTTTGAGCTACTCAGAAATTGTAGCTTGTTCATAGTGATGTCTATGGTCCTATGCATAAACCTTCTTTTGGGAACTATCTTTACTTCATGAATTTCATCGATGATTTTTCGAGGCATGCATGGGTATATCCATTGAAAGCAAAGTTCGAAGTGTTTATGTGTCTCAAACAATTTTTGGTTTTCACTGAAAATTCATCAACATGTAAAATGGGCATCCTCCATTCTAATCGAGGAAGGGAATATATGTCTTCTAATTTTAATGCATTTCTAACTGAACATGGGATAAAACATCAGTTTATAGTGTCATATACATCTCAACACACTGGATTTGCTGAAAGCAAGGAGAGGTCACTCATGGAGATGGAGAGGTGTATGTTGAAGAGTCAGGCTTTACCACATAGTTTCTGGCTTGAGGCTGTTGTGTGTGCATCATATGTACTTAACAAGTGTCCCACTAAAGCATTGCAGTATGTCACTCCATATGAGGCTTGGAATGGTCGTAAGCATGTTGCTCATCGGTGTGTTTTTGGTTGTCTAGAATATGCATTAATGCCTGAACAACAACAACATAGGAAATTGGATGATAAAGTATTAAAATGCATTTTTATTGTGTACAATTTTGAAAGAAAAGGCTATCGTCTCTATCATCCATCAACCAAACACATTTTGGTTAGCTATGATGCTTTTGTGGAAGATGCTATTAAGCCATTACTTTCATGTACTAAGGAGAAATCAGTTAGCTCTAAGGATATGTATAATACTTTGCTACCTCTTTTTATAGTTGGACAGTCTAGTGCTAGTCCAAATGAGGCGATTTCTCAGCCTTTATAGGTTTCATGTCATGATGTAGATCATTCCATTTTTTATGCAAGTTTACATGATGCACTTGTTGATGAGAGAACTGATATTGAGGAGGCAAAAACTATGCCAAAATGGATGGTTTGCGTGATACCAAATTAGATGCACCTTTGTCATATCATACTTGTTCAGGCTCTCATAGTTCTTCTTTTGCATTAGATTGCTATGCTATGGCTGCCTCTAGCCTTTGTAATGAAAATGAGCTTGTTTTGTTTGATGAAGCACAAAATTCTAAAAATTGGATGGCTTCTATGCAATTAGAATATGATGCTATCATGAAAAATGGTACCTGATCTTTATGTGACTTGCCTCCTAGCAAGAAGGCCATTGTCACAAAGTGGATATACAAGTTGAAGCATAAGCCTTATGGAACAATTGATAGATATAAGGCTAGGCTTGTTGCAAAGGGTTATGTTGAGGAATGAGGCATTGATTTTGATAAGTCCTTTGCCCCTACATGCCGAACGACTACTACTCATAGCATCTGTATCACTTGCAGCTCATCATGGTTGGAATGTACATCAGTTGGACATTAAAATTGCATTTGTGAATGGTGACCTCATGAAGAAGTGTATGTTTTTCAACCCAGTGCCTTTATGGAGAAAAGGGATGAAAAGCAAGTGTGTAGGTTGAAAAAGGCATTATATGGTTTGAAGCAAGCACCACATGCTTGGTATGAAAAGATACATGCCTACTTGATTACACATGGTTTTGAAAACAGTCGAACTCAGAGTACCTTATATGTTAAACATGAAAATGATGTATTTCTGATCATTGTTGTCTACGTTGATGATATGTTGCTCATTGGTCCTATTGAGAAGCATATCATTGATTTTAACGCTGATTTGCATGCCTCATTTGAGATGTCAGATTTGGGGCATTTGCATCATTATTTGGGCATTCAATTTATGCAAGTTGATGGTAGAATAGTGTTGTGTCAAACAAAATATATTGACATATTATTGCAATGTTATGGCCTTGAAGATTGTAAACCTATTGCCACTCCTATGGAGATAGATTTATGGTTGAGTCTTTATGATGCTGGAGATGCATTTGATGTTGTTCTCTATCAGTAGGTTGTTGGATGCTTCATTTAGTTATGCATCACTCATCCAGATATTGAGTTTGTTGTCACAGAGATGAGAAGGTTTATGCATTACCCAGGTGTCAAGCATTGGCAAGTGGTTAAGCACATCTTTCGCTACTTGAGTGGTACCAAGCTACTTGGATTGTTTTATCCCAAGGGGGGATCACTACTACCAGATTTACATGCTTTTCAGACTTTGATTGGGCTCGCTGCTATGACACTCATGTGTCAACTAGTGGCTTTTTCTTCATGCTTGGTAGCTCATGTATATCTTGGTTGAGCAAGAAGTAGCCTACTGTGGCCACTTCTAGTTGTGAGGCTAAGTATAGGGAAGCTTTCATAGTGCATGTTGAGTGTGTGTGGCTCAAATTCCTTATGGATAATTTGAGTTTTGGTCAGTCTTTTGCCACCACCAGCTTCATTGAGATTGGTAGTTGTGAGGAACCCTGTGTTCCATGCTCGCACTAAGCACATGGAGGTGCACTATCATTATGTTAGGGAAAGGTTCTCTATTGGAGAGTTCAGTTTGGCATATGTGCCCACATAGGAGAACATTGCATACCTTTTCACAAACTTTAAGGCTCTACCTAGGTAGAAGTTTGATGATTTCCACAAAGCTTTGGGATTACTTCCTTTCGTGGATTGATTCCACATAACTTGGCACTTCCTTATACATGAGTGCCAATTCCTCATTCATCGCATCACTCCTAGGGGGGATTTGATGATATATTTAGGTAGTGATGTGTGTGAACACATTAGGACCATGATGGCACTTTTTTCCCTCTTTAGTAGGTCCTTTTTCCCCGGCTTGTATATATGCCTATAAACCTAATGGGTAACTTATCTTTGTAAATTCTCTTAATAATACATTCAATATTGTGTATTGTGCTCCAAGCTTGTTCTTCTTCCTTGTGTTGTTCGCGTGCTTATGTAGACCTCAAACTTGTGCTATTCACATGCTTCTACAGACCTCAAACTCCAACAGGAAGCAATATGACATTTCTTTGGCATTCCAGTGGTACTGGAAGCAGTGGGATTCATGCCATAGTTCATTTCAAAAGGAGAAATTCCTATCACTTTATGACATCTATTGTTATAAGCAAACTCTACTAATGAAAAATAATTATCTTAATCTTTCTACCTCTAAGACACATATGCTCTCAACATGTCCTCTAGAATCTAGTTAACCCTCTTGGTTTGACCATCTATGTGTGGATGATCACCACTAAAAATTTTAAATAATACTTTTAGTTTGTCAAATACAAACCTCCAGAAGTGTCATGTAAATTTGACATCCCTATCTAAAACTATGGATATCGATAACCCATGTAGTGTGAAGGCATGCTGGATGAACAAATCTGCTTCTTGTGGAGCTTCTATCATGGGTATGAAGTGAGTTATCTTGCTCAATCTATCTACCACATTGAGGATAGTATCCCACTTCCTTTGACTCTACGGTAACCCAACTATGAAGTCCATGGATACATTGTCCTAGTTATGCTATGGAATCTGTAAAGGATGGAAAAGACATGGACATCACTGTCTAATCCAAGCCACCAGAATGTTCTTCTAACAAGCTAAATTGTCTTGTCAACACTAGGATGACCTATGCAAGGAACATCATGGTTATCATGCATGAATTCTCTTCTCAAATCTTGGGAATATGGTATGCAAACCTTTCCTTTCTGTTCAACTATTCCATTCTCCTTTGAGAACTTGGAATATAGACTTTACTTGTATGAATTCTCTTCTCAAATCTTGGGAATATGGTATGCAAACCTTTCCTTTCTGTTTAACTATTCCATTCTCCTTTGAGAACTTGGAATACAGACTTGACTTGTTTGCTTTACTAGGGGAAGAAATAGCTAGAACTACCTCGTCTCCTATTATAGAGTCATCATTGATGGCTCTAATGATCTATAAGAAATGTGGATCTTCCACTTGTGCTTCCTTTATTGCTTGAAGCAATGAGCTTTCTAGAACTATAAAGCTCATTTGGTACATTATCTATGATAATGCATTAGCTACCATATTCTCTTTCCCTTTTCTATATATGATTTCCATGTGAAACACCTGTATGAGCTCAGCCCAGTCAATTTGTTTGTCTTGAAGATGTGGCTGACCATGAAAGTACTTGAGTGCATGGTGATCTGCATGCACCTTAAAGTCTGCATCATAAAGATGGTGTCTCTAGACTTTAAGAGCATGCACTACTACATAAAACTCATGATCATGCATTGGCCGATTGCGCCAAGCACTACTCAACTTCTTGCTTTCAAAAACTATTGGCCTACCATCTTGGGTCAAGATTTCCCCTATGGCTATGCCACTAGCATCTATCTCTAACTCAAATGGTTTCTACAGATCCACCACCTTGCATATAGGAGCCTTTGAAACAACTTGTTTCATAGTACCAAGACTTTCTCCTTGCTCTTGCTTCCATGTGAATGACACTTTGCCTTGAAGCAAGTTCATCATAGGTGCTACTATCAACAGATAAGAAGAGATAAGTTTCCAATAGAAATAAAAAATAGTCCTCATGCTTGCAGCATGGTATAAACAATAAGAACACTGCAAGTTCTTCTATTCTCTTGGTTGTACCTGCAAAATCAAGCACTAGCATACTACTTTCATGCAAGGTGCAGAGCTGAACAAGCATCCAATTAACCATATACTATGTATACTATGCATGGTGCTTTTTCTATGTGCATAATGATGCATGAAGAGACTAAGAATGCATTAAAATTGACTAGAAAACATATCTTGGAGTCCAAAAACTTGATGTGCAAGTGTGTGTAGGTGTTGAAGATGATCAACACACTCCTCTTGCTTCTTTAATAGTATTCTGATGATTATCGTGTCGAAAAAGTGCTTGAACAAGGATCCTCATTATTGAATAGCCAAGTTTGAAAATCTATATAGATTTGAAGCTAGGTTCAAAAGGACCACTCAATGGATAGGTCCCTCAACAGCCAATCGAGACCAAGTTGAACCACTCAATTTGGACATGGAATGAGTGAGATATGGCCAAAATAGTGAGGTTAGGCAATCTAGACAAGCTAAAATACCTTAGTTTTGGCTATGGTAATGAAGAGGATAGCTCAAATTTGCCTCTATGGGAGTTCCTTTAGCAAATGAACATGTTCAAGACTTCCTTTCTATCCCATAAGGGTTGTTGTGAGTGCCAAAGTGTCCTATAAATGGATTCTTCACTTCATGCAGTCTTCAACTCAAAAGAGAGCTGAGAATGAGCTCTATCTCGAGGCGTCTTTGTGGGAAACTATGGCCATGTGCGAGCAACATTGTTGGACGTCGTGTTTGCACTTATCGTGGCTTAGAGCTCATGAGTTCTCCCCTTGCTACTCAAGCACATCTTATTTTGCTTCAGACTTTCTCTCAATTAAGCTCTTGTATCAGCTTCACCTCGGTGGCATGCTTCAAGATAATGATAGACGAAGATGATACAACATGTTTGTCAAGGTAGTGCCAAAAATTCATGCAACATTTCTCCTAATATGACTTTTCAAACTTCCCAAGTGATCTCCCAAATCATGCTCTGAGTACCAACTATAAGAACTAGAAGGCCAAAAACTCTCTCAAGCTAGAAAATTAAAGACTTGTCAATGATGTGTGTGCCACTCTCCTCCCATCCAATATATCCTCTTGAATCCAAAAGAGTAATGATCTCGAATGTTCTAGAGCCGCCATGTGGTCATCATGCAACACAAATCCCCATTAGCATTGAATACCATAGGATATCCCCTGAGCTTGGGACCTTGGCTATGACTAGCCCTTGTCCCACACACACATGGAGTGGTCTCTATAGACCAATGTCTAACAACAAGTTCTTAGATATTTATGTGTATAAACACTCCATTTACTTAAATAAGAAACTTACATTGGAGTTTGTTAATCTTGTGTCATACTTTAACCATCCCTTTTTTCTTCGACACCTAAACTAAAAGAAACACCCTACATGATCACATATAGGCACATAAAAACACTTGCCTAGGCACTTAAGCAAAGAGTGAAATGATTTTAGGAGAGAGTTACATAAGATTTTCTACTTAGAGGATTTTAGTCAGCAAATTGGAGATATTTTTTAGAGATGAAATCATTCCCTAAGATCCACAGTGTCCTTGACTCATTTACTCAATGAATTTATGAGGAGACTTTATGACTCTATCTTCATTGCCTTAAGATCCCAATTCATCAAGATAGGGTTGAAGTGGAGAGAAGGATCAAAGATCTTGGTAAAAGATATGGCCTGATAAATAATTGAAAGACACTAGAAAGAGAGGTACAACTTGTTGCTCAGATGAAACAATGGTATTATGTTCTATATGATAGGCCAATTTAAATCCAAGGAA
>CM035444.1:15481316-15483816 GCA_020310875.1 Ceratopteris richardii | reverse complement strand
AGTCCTAAGCTCAGTGTGACCAGCACACTTGCAATTGGATTAATTCCTTCTAGGAGTATTAAATTAACTTAACAAGCTACCATTAGCAAGTTAAATCACTCCAATTAACAAACTATACACTGAGCATGATCTTTAGCAAAATCAGAGACACCCCCGACTTTTTAGGAACTACTCAGAAAAATACCAGTGACTACCTCGACTGAGATTTCTCCCAATTGGCTGAATAGAATGACTTGAAATTTTGTAGTGTTGTAGAATGCTTTGCGCTGGTACCAATGAGCTTTGAATCATCCAATTTGGTTCAGTAGATCTTGAGATATGCCCTGTTGAAGTTGACAGACTTAAAGATGATCACTCAGAGAAAACACAGAGATAATGACTATGAGTATATGTATTGAATCTATCAAATGTACATTCCCATTGGCATGTAGAGTGATGCCCAATGGTACTCAGAGGTGTAGGCTCAATAGTAGCTCTCACACACTCAATGTATTGCTTGGAATTACCTCGGGAAGTGAGCTACTGGACCCGCGACTTTTTCCATAGTCTTTTATAAGAGTTTGAAGAGAGTTTGAATTTCAAATTCAAATGTAGGCTCCCTCAAATCTCTCATCTAATCACATGGAGATATTCTCTCCATTCATACCTTTCAAATTTCACGACTTTTGAAGGTAGGTGTAATT
Organism: Ceratopteris richardii; assembly: GCA_020310875.1. Classification (NCBI taxonomy): domain Eukaryota; kingdom Viridiplantae; phylum Streptophyta; class Polypodiopsida; order Polypodiales; family Pteridaceae; genus Ceratopteris; species Ceratopteris richardii. The sequence goes on along the minus strand of CM035444.1, from coordinate 15,483,133 downwards.
ACAAGACATGAGTTAAGTCATATTGACTTTTACATTGGATAAAAGATAATAATCAGTTAGGTATTGGTTCCTATAGTTCAAGGTTCATTTGAATACATCCTTCATGGGTCCAAACTTTAGCTTTCCAAGGTTCCAATTGTCCAAGCTTTATGTTGAGTCTTCAAGGTACAAAACAAAGCCAAGTGTTTAAGGCTTGTTTGCACCAACATTACCTCCTAAACTCTATATCTGATTTTCTTTTACCTCATGTAAGGAATTGTAAGACTTCCCAAGAGACTTGGGAAACCTTGTCAAACTACTTTTCTTCCAACACAAGGGCTAGGAAGAATCAACTGTGGATTGAATTCACAACCCTCAGGAAGCAGCCCAAGCAATCAGTCTCAGAGTATGTGACAAAGATTAAAGATGTGGCAGACCAATTAGCAAGCATTGGAGAGGAGATTGAAGAGGAGCAGATAGTCAGACAAGTAACAAATGGACTCAAGGCAGATGACAAGTGGGAAAGTTTTACCACTGCAATGGACCTCTATATGGACATGCATACCCCAGATCTCACAACACTCATGGGCCAACTATTCACACATGAAGCAAAGTTTACAAAGGAAGGAGATCAATCAAAAGGTAACAACCCCTCTGCTCTCTATACTGATAAGAAAGTTAAAGATAAAGGTAAAGGGAAGAAACAGGATGAAGAAGGCTCTACCTCCCAAGCTAATTATGCAGGGAGAGGAAGATCTTCTAGAGGAAGAGGCAGAGGAGGTAAGTCAGGTAGGGGGAGACCCTACAACTCATCACCATGCAACATTTGTGGATTGTCCAATCATACTACAGATGAATGCTACAAGAACTACAAGAATCAGAGAGGAAGAGGCTACTCAAGAGGTGGATACTCTCAAGGGAGAGGCAGATTCAACCAACATCAAAGCTACAATGGATACAACAATCAATACAACAACAACTACAATCACAACCACAATGGTAACTACCAAGGTGGATTCAGAAACAGAAGAGACTACAACAACTACACAGAGGAGCAAGATGACTCCCTATTGATCATGAATATGACCTCCAAGGCAGGTACAAATGATGATCATTTATTTTATATTGACTCAGGATGTTCTAACCATGTAGCTGGCAATGTGGCACTACTTTCTGATTTGGAAGAGCCCAAGGGTAAACATCAGGTACAAACAGGTGATGACACTAAACATTCTGTTGTTAAGATTGGAAATGTGAAGACATGTGATGGTAACCAGAACCTATTGAGCAGGGTACTCTATGTACCAACCATCACCAAGAATCTAATGAGTGTTGGTCAGATTGTGGAGAAAGGTTTGCAGGTCAGATTCACACAACATGGAGCATATGTGGAGGACCCAAGATATGGATTCAGAAGGATAGCCAAAGGGGAGAAATCAGGTAGATTGTTTACTTTTGAGCTAGAAGACACCAAGACTATTGCTTTGTATAATTACAAGGATCAAACACTTTCAGAGTTAGAAATATGGCACAAGAGGTTAGGTCACATAGGTGAAAGAACCCTAAAGCAAATGTGCAGGGATCAATAGATAGATAGATAGATAGATAGATAGATAGCTAGGTAGGTAGGTAGATAGATAGATAGATAGATAGATAGATAGATAGATAGATAGATAGATAGATAGATAGATAGAGATAGCTAGATAGATAGATAGATAGATAGATAGATAGATAGATAGATAGATAGATAGATAGATACATAGATAGATAGATAGATAGATAGATAGATAGATAGATAGCTAGATAGATATATAGATAGATAGATAGATAGACAGACA
>CM035444.1:15327084-15442084 GCA_020310875.1 Ceratopteris richardii | reverse complement strand
CTAGCATGGGAGGATCTCTTGCAATTCATGCTAAAGACAAAAACGATGGATGGTAGAATTTTTTTAGGAAATCTTCTCTTTGGAGATGTATTCTCCCCCTCCATCAGATCTGAGCTTCTTGAGCGATCTTCCTGTATGATTCTCCACATGTGCTAGATACATTTTGAAGCAATCAAACACTTCATTCTTTTAATAGAGTACAGAATAGTCCATCTACTATGGTCATCAATAAATGAGACATAATACCTTGATTTTTCCAGTGAAGGTTCTTAACTTGGCCCCCATACATCTATATGTACTAAGTCCAACAAGTTGTTATTGATGTAGCCTTTGTGGTTGAATGGTTGACTTTGTGCCTTCCCAATCTGACATGCATCACATATGTTGATCATGTGTTGCTTTGATATGTTTGGCAGCCCTAGAACACTTTGACCCTTGCATATATCCTTGAAGGTTCTTTCATTCACATGAGCAAGCCTCTTGTACCACACTTCAAGCTCACTTAGGGTTTGATACCCAAAAGTGAATAGAGCTATGTTCCTTGTTTCTCCTACTTCAAAAGTAAAGAGCCTACCATGCTTCTCACCTCTGGCTAACTTCTTGAAGCCTTGACATGGATCTTCTACAAAAGCTTTATGTTGGGTGAACCTAACTTGCAAGCCTTTTTTAACTATTTGGCCTACACTTATTAGGTTTTTAGTGATAGTGGGTACATATAGAACCTTACTCAGAATGTTTGTCCTGCCATTGGAAGCTTTGCCATTACCAATCTTCTCCACATTGTGCTTAGTATCATCCCCCCTTTGTACTTCATGTCTATGCTTTGGGCTTTACAAGTCGAATAGAAGAGCAATGTGGCCTGCAACATGATTCAAACATCCTGAATCTATGTAGAACAAATGATCATCTTCTTTACCTTCTTTGTGGCTTAGATTCATTAGAAGCAATGAGTCTTCATGTAGTTGATCTTCTGAATAATTGCTGAAGTCCCTCCTGTTATGGCCTCTATTGTTATTGTTGAAGTTTTGTCCACCTCTATCTCTAGTGTTTCCATATCCACCTCTTCCACTTCCTCTCTCGGTCTTTCCATTGAACCAGCAATTCTGAGTGGTGTGGTTTGTCTTATCACATATGGCACAAGGTTGAAGATTGTGGCCTTTGGTTTTGTCATGCTTTGGTCCTTTCTTCTTCCCTTTCCACTTGCGCTTGCCTGCAAAGTTGGCTTGGGAAGTCTCCTCTTCATCTTCTTCCTTCTTCTTGCCTTTCAACTGCTTGTCCTTCTTATCTCCATATAAAGCACTTGTTGAATTACCATGCTAGGAGTTACCTTCCTTTATGCTATTGTTGGCCTCTTGATTGAAGAGTTGTCCAAGAAAGATGTTGAAGTCTGGAGTTTGCACATCCATGATGAGATCATAAGCTGTGGTGAAGAATTGCCATTGCTTATATCTTCTTATCCCATTGAGAATCTGCCTCATGATAGCCTCTTCTTCAATGAGCTCTCCAATGGATGCCAATTGATCAGCAACTTCCTTGACCTTTGTAACAAACTGTGTGATAGTTTATTTAGTTGTCTTCTTCATCTGATTGAACTAATTCCAAAGATGGTTCTTCCTTGCCTTTGTGCTAGCAGAAAATAAAGTCTCTAGAGCATCCCAAGTCCCTTGAGCTATCTTGCATCCTCTAATATGTGGTAATAGAAAATTAGAGACAAAGACTAGTATGTGTAACCTTGCTTGAGCATCCCTTGCACACCAAAGTGTGAGCTTATCTGTCTCCTCTTGTGTAGATCCTCCTTTAGATCTTGGAATAGGCATAGCGTCATCACCGGCTTTAATTCCATAAAGATTTCTATCTTGGAAATAGGCCTCCGTTTTGATTTACCATACTGGATAGTGTAATTCTATTCAACTTTTTGAGATATGGTCAATTTTCTACATCAAGGTATTTTAGTTAGTGGCCTTGGCTAAAAGCAGTGATGTATTCTATATGTTGGACGTTGATGATAAGTTGGATGGTAGCAATTACCCATTATGGGCTTATATGATGCGTCATGTATTGGTCACAAAAGGACTGTGGAATATTGTTCATAGTGTTGAAAAACATGCTATTACACTTATAAATATAGGTACTGAAGCTGATGCAAATGGCACCAAAGTTGGTGATATTCTACAGATTCCTATTCGTGCTATGGTTTTTGCATCACCTACTATAGAGGAAATTTGTTGGGATGGTAGAGATGCTCAGGCACATGCATTGATAGCCTTATGTATCAAATCTGCCATTATTCGTCACATTCACTCTTACAGAACAACTAAGGATGTTTGGATACACTTACCACTTTATACCAAGCAAGGAATGAGGTTCGTGCTGCTTACCCCCAACAATAGTTCGAGAGTGAGCACATGAATGAAGGAGAGTCCATGGACAGTTTTTTGACAAAGTTCAAAGATTTGAAGGAACGATTGATTTCTGTTGATGAAGTCTTGCTTGACAATTCACTTGTGTGGATTGTTCTGAATGGTCTTTGTGATTCATATCAGAGTTTTACTTCCACTAATCGTTTGATGATGAAAGGCAATTCAAATACCTTAACATTTGAGGATTTAATTTCTATTCTATTGTAGGAAGATTAGCCTAGGCAGAACAAGTCCAATATGTGTGTGGTAGATCAATCTTTTCTGGCTAGTCAGAAGGGCAAAGGTAAATGGAGCTCTTCTACTAGTAAGCAGAAATGTGCTAATTCTACACAATCAAAGAAGGATGACAAAAATGACAAGAAAACAGAAAAGATCGGCATGTGCAGTACATGATTCTTAGGCTATGTCATATTCAAAGCTTTGGCATGCACACTTTGTTCATCTCAATTTTGCAAGTTTTTTATGCTTGCAAAAATCTGAAATGGTCTCCTCTTTGCCCAAAGCTACTTAGAAATTGCAGCTTATTCACAGTGATGTGTGTGGTCTTATGCAAACACCCTCTTTTGGAAACTATCTTTACTTCCTAAATTTCATCGATGATTTTTCCAAGCATGCATGGGTATATCCATTGAAAGAAAAGTCCAAAGTGGTTGTGTATGAGCTACTTAGAAATTGTCGCTTATTCACAGTGATGTGTATGGTCTTATGCAGACACCCTCTTTTGGAAACTATCTTTACTTCCTGACTTTCATCGATGATTTTTCCAAGCATGCATGGGTATATCCATTGAAAGCAAAGTCCAAATTGTTTATGTGCTTCAAACACTTTCTAGTTTTGGCAAAAAATCTGTCAACATATAAAATGGGCACCCTCCATTCTGATCGAGGAGAGGAATATATGTTCTCTGACTTTAATGCATTTTTGGCTGATTGAGGGATACAATAGCAGTGTATAGTGTTGTATACACCTCAACAAAATGGATTTGGTGAATGAAAAAATAGGTCACTCATGGAGATGGCGAGGTGTATGGTCAAGAATCACACTTTACCACATAGTTTCTCGCTTGAGGCTGTTGTGTGTGCAATATATGTACTTAACACATGTCCCACTAAAGCATTGCAGTCTATCACTCCATATGAGGCTTGGCATGTGTTAAGCCCATAAAAGTCATACTAGTCAAAGTCAACCGTAGTCAAAGTCAACTGCAATCAAAGTCAATTGGTGCAAAGTCAAAGTGCAAGTATCAAAGTGTGCAGGTAGTGCACAATTAATTGTCCACAAAGGTTAAATTGGAGAAAGTGGGTTGCAGGTTGCAGAGATATTTCTCTAATTTCCCTAAGGTTCAAAGTGTTTTTAAAGTGTTTTGGAAGGTTTAGGTGAACCCTCTCTTATGTGCAAAAGTGAAGACTTAATAGGAAAATGTGAATGTATGTGAAGAGGCAATGTACACAGAAGTGAAAGTATGCCCCCCCAATTAAAATTTTTGGTTTTAGTATAAAGTCACTACAGGACAAAACAAGGATTCGTTGGCTGCCACTTGTGAAGAAAATCTTGGGATATCAAAGTGAGAACCAAGATACTCTTGCAATTAGGAGCGTACGTGAATCGACACTCAACTCAAGGCAAGGACTATTCTTGGACTATTCTACTGTAATCAGGGGAAGCATAGTCTAAGGCAAGGCAAGAGAGAGAAGTGCAAGAGACACACAGTGTGCAACATACAGAAGTGAAGTGCAAGGTGAGCATGAAGAGTGACCAAGGAAGTGTGCAGAGAAGTGTTAAGCTAGTCTCCCAAAGATCCCAAGGCCTTACTGAAGTGTGCGCGTGCCAACAGAAGGTACCCATCCCTCCCCCTTAGTGGAAGCTTGGTGCAAGGTGTGCACAAGTGCAGGCTTGGACAAGGTGGAGGTTTGGTGCAGAGGAGGCCGACAGCAACAAATCCCTTGGGTATTTGGTATTTTGCAATTGAGCCCTCTATGGGATTTTGCACAGAAACATTGGCTTTCATTGTGCTTCAATATTGTATTTTTCTTCTTGTAATCAATCTACAGAAGCTTCTAGTGTGTATTTTCTCTTCTTGTCTTACCCATTTCTCCTACAAACACTCAAATCCCTTCTTGTCCAAGAATCCCCCAACAAAATTCGGCACGCACAGTGGGACCTCCAAGGAGATTTGAGCACAGGAGAAGACATATTGGAGTTGAAGAAGCACTATTCAAGTGTTGACAGTACGACTTCAGTGGACATAGAGGTAAATATTCTCATCAAGTGTCTCATATTAAGTGGACTATGAGCAGCTCATGACCGCAACCCAGTCCCAAACATTGAGGGTCACCTGCAAGCAAACAAGAAGGAAGGTTGTTAGAAGATCCTCTAGTCCATTATCTTCAACCTCATCAGTAAAGAGCATGGCGGGATAGGTAGACTTGGAAACGTTACTCTCAAGATTAAATATAAAATTTCCTTCTTTCAAAGGCCTAGCTCAGGAGGATCCAAATGAGCACATTAGAAGATTTCTAGCACTATGCAAGACTAGAGGCTTAATGGGTAGGGAGGATGCCTTTTTGATACTCTTCCGTGCCACATTAGAAGGATTAGCAGATAAATGGTTCAGCCAATTTTCCGAGAACCATTTTAAAACTTGGGATTTAATGAAAGCTGCATTTAAAAATCAATTTCAGCATGGAAATACTGCAGAGATCATCATAGAAGAACTAAAAAATTTGAGATTGGGCCCAGGTGAAAAGTTCCCAGAGTTTGTGACTAGGGCCAAAGCACTAATGGCTAAATTGCCAGATCCACCACATGATTTTTTTGTTAAGTAATGGTTAGCTAAGCCCCTACCAGTGGCCACCCAATGCAAAATAAAGGAATTAGTGTTACCTATAGCCTCCATAGAGGAGTTCATCAACACAGCCACACGGCTGGAGCAGATTAGGCAACAATATGGATCATCGTCTTCTCAACTACCATATTCCACAGAAATGGAGGATCCAGTAATCCAGCTAAGGAAGGAGTTGGAGGGCTTAAAAAGAAATAAGCCCCACAAAGAGGAGGAGAATGTTGTAACTCAGTTGAGAAGGGAGATTGAAGCACTAAAGCTCCAAAAGGAGGAGGAGGCCCAAGCAGAGGAATTGGCTCAGCTACGACAGGAGTTGTAGGAACTCAAAGGAGGTGGCATCAAGAGTGGACTTTGGTGTTCCATATGCAGCAAGCAAGGACATATAGTAAGTGAATGTCCTCTGTGTTGCGGATGTGTGGTATTCTTCTTCGACTCTGATACCACTCCTTGACGACGCGACGAAGGCTGAGCCTTGCGGAAACCGCCACGCCGAAGAAGAACTAAGCTAGAGTGATTCAGAACACCTCTGTAATCAATCAATAGCTTAGCGAAGTCTAGCGCTAAATATATAAGACTACGCTCTTATTTACTGGAAAGGTTGCACCGAAATTTCATCGGACTGTCACTGGACTGACACCGTAATCGTACCGGAATTGTACCGGAATGAACTTCAAATCTATTTATAATTACTTCAAGGAAACATACATGAAGTAAGGAAGTGACGCAAAAGCTTCCTTAACTTACTGAACACTTTCTGAAGCTTAAGGAAAAACTTCACTAGTTCAGACAGCCTCTTTCCGGTCACACTTTGTACTATGTATAGATATCTTTTCTACCGGAAACTTTGATCAACTGAAAGTAGAGATGTCTAGCTACGGAATGAGCTATCTCTCACACAAAACTTCGCATTACTCTGCGAGATCTACTTCGTTCTTCTACCGGAAAATACTTTTACAGTAAGAACTGCAACTGACTGAGAATGCGGTTACTGAGAAAACGTTAACTGTTAACTAACTTTAAAAACATACTCTGTTTCTTCCGCATACAAACAGTACACACAAACATCCACATGAACGTGTTTTCTATTAGAGAAGATGTGTACAAGTGAGCCTGGCCTCTTGTTGCTCAAGCTACAGAAACTCTCCTATACTGAGTAGTTTCTTATTACCATCTCTCTCAGATGAATACCCGATATTTCAGGCTTCTGTTATTCATCTATACATACGCGATCTCTGGCGTCTTCTTCTACACACACGATCTATGGCGTCTCCTGTCTATAACTCTACGTCTCTGCGCATCTGCTATATTAACTCTCTATCTCTCTCTCTCTTAGTCTTCTCTTCTTCTTTCTCCAATCCTTGGTGTATATATATATACACTTTCCTTCTGCGCTCTTCCTACTCCTGTTCTTTTAATGCACCGCACATCAAAATTTAATTTATGCACCGCACACCGCGTACTGACATCGTGCACTGTACAACTGAAGGCTTTGATTTTCTGAAGATTCCTTCCTTCTTTTTCTCCCTTTTTCGTTTGTCAAATTCATGAGTGACTCTTCAACAGCTCCCCCTCAATCACTAATTTGACCTTTTCCGGTCTTTCATATATCTTCCTTTCTTTTATACCTGCCATTTCTTTGAATCTGTTTGTCTTCGTTCCATCCAAACTTTTTGTCAGCATATCTGCAATCTGATCCTTTGTCGGTGTGTATACAATTTCTAACTCCTTCTCCATTACCTTTTCCCTCAGGAAATGATACTGAATTTCTATGTGTTTTGTTCTTGAGTGAAACACCGGATTCGCTGCAAGATATAGAGAGCTCATATTATCTCCATGTATGATAGGTATACCTTGATCAATCCCCATGCTTTTGAGCAAGGTCTGCATCCAGATTATTTCTTTGGCTGCTTCTACCAGTCCTTTGTATTCGGCTTCTGTTGATGATAATGCTACTGTGTGTTGCTTCTTTGAGCACCAACTTACTAGCTTGTCACCTAGGTATATCATATACCCGTGTGTTGATCTTCTGTCATCTTGGCTTCCTGCCCAGTCTGAGTCACTGAATGCTCTCAGCTTTATATCTGACGTAAAAGGATAATATAATCCTTCTTTTATAGTTCTTTTAATGTATCTAAGAACTCTTTTTCCTGCAACCCAATGTTGCTCTGTCGGACAATGCATAAACTGTGAAAGAACTCCCACCGGATAGCTGAGATCCGGTCTTGTTAGCGTAGCGTAAATTAAGCTTCCTACTAACGATTGATATTTCTTCATATCTTTGAACTCTGTACCACTATGTCTACTGAGTTTATGATTTACTTCAAGCGGTGTTGAGGCTTCTCTGCAATTCTCCATATTAAACTTCTTCAGTAAGTTTAGGAGATACCCTTTTTGCGTAACATATACACGATGATCTGTATATGTGATTTCCATACCTAGAAAGTATGATCACTTTCCGAGGTCACTGATTTTGAATTCCTTTTCGAGTAATTTTTTCACCTCTCGGATTCCTTCATCTGAGGTTCCTGTGATTATTATGTCATCTACATAGATACAAATGTAGATCATTCCTTCATCTGTTCTTTTGACGAGTAGACTTGCATCTGCTTTCGAACTTTGGTATCCAAGTTCATTGAGATACTTCACAAGTCTGTAGTTCCAAGCTCTTGGAGCTTGCTTCAGTCCATAAAGTGCTTTTCTTAGTCTGCACACATGTTCTGGATATCTGGAATTTACAAACCCTTCAGGTTGTTCCATGTACACTTCATCAGAAATGTATCCATTTAGAAATGCGTTCTTTATATCTAGCTGACTTAGCTTCCATCCTTTTGATGTTGCTATAGCAATCACTGTCCTTATGGTTGACATCTTTGCCACCGGACTAAACGTCTCGTCATAGTCTATGCCATGCGTCTGAGCATAGCCCTTGATAACCAGTCTCGCCTTATGTCTGGCTATCCTTCCATCTGCAAGTTTCTTAACTTTGAAAACCCATTTATTTCCGATTACTTTCTTACCATTTGGTTTCGGAACAAGTTCCCATGTCTTGTTCTCCTCTAGTGCGCTGAATTCTTCTTCCATTGCTTCTTGCCATTGCTTCTTGTTTTTAGCTTCATCATAGCTCTGAGGTTCATCATCATCTTTGATCATATATGCATAATCTTGCTGAGTTATATAAGATGTATCATATGAGTACCTTTCCGGTTGTCTTCTTACTCTGTTTGACCTCCTTAGCTCATATTCTTCGTGTGCATCTGAATACACGTCTTCATCTTCGTTTCTCATACCTGATCCGGTCCTGGACGTACTTGCCTGCATATAATCTTCATCTTTATTCTCTTGCATGATTGATTTACCTTTCTCTTTTCTTTTTATCTCTTCTTCAAATTCTTCAGCTGTATGACTCTGATCTGCATACCAACTTTTCTGTTCATCAAATGTTACATCTCTGGAAACAGTAAATTGTTTGGTTAAAGGACTCCATAACCTATAACCCATCTGCTTTTCATCATATCCGACGAACACATATTTTTCTGCTTTCGGTTCAAGCTTATGTCTCAGTTGAGACGGTACATAAGCATAGGCGACTGATCCAAACACTTTACAATGATCGAGTGTTGGCTTTTTCCCCCACCAGGCTTCATAAGGGGTCATTCCTTCTAACGCTGTACACGGTAATCTGTTTACCAAGTACGTAGCTGTATTTACAGCTTCAGCCCAAAGATAATTTGGACAATTCTTTTCTTTTAGCATAGCTCGTGCAAACTCGACTAGAGTTCGATTCCTTCTTTCTGCTACACCATTTTGTTGTGGTGTATATCTGCAAGTTATTTCTCTTTTGATGCCTGCATTCCAAAGATAGTCATTGAATTCTCGGGAGAAGTATTCTCCCCCTCCATCAGACCTCAGTCTTTTAAGCTTTCGTCCGGTAAGCCTTTCAGCATATGCATGAAAATGCCTGAAGGCTCCAAATACTTCTGATTTCTCTTTCAAAACATAAAGAGTTATCCACCTTGTTGCATCGTCAATGAATAAAACATAGTACCTTGATCGGCTGATTGATCCTTCTTTCGTTGGCCCCCATACATCTGTATGAATAAGCTCGAGTACTTCATCATGTTTGAATCCTTTCTTCTGGAAAGGTAACCTGTGGGCTTTTCCCAACTGGCATGCTTCACACTTGTGAATCATATGTTGATTCTGTATATTTGGTAATCCCAATACTGACTGATTCGTTATCATAGCTTTAATTCCTTTTTCATTGAAATGACCCAATCCCTTATGCCATAAATCAAGTTCTGTAATTACCTTTTCATCATGTGTGAGCAATGCTTGGCCAATGTGCCCTTGTACTCTTAAGGTAAAGAGTCTGCCTTCTTTCTTTCCAGAAACGATCTGGTTATATCCGTTCTCGGGATCTTCTACAAATACACCTTTGTTTGTAAATCTGACCTGAAAACCTTTCTCAACTATCTGTCCCACGCTAATCAAATTTTTCGGTATTGTTGGAACATACAAAACATTGGTTAGCAAATTTTCTCCACTCTTGCATTTCACTTTTCCGATTGAGTGTACGCTATGTCTCGTATTGTCACCTGTTTGAACAGTATGACTAGAACTACCTTTTTCTAGTTCTGACATCAGTTCTATATTTCCTGACAAATGATTAGAGCATCCAGAATCAATGTAAAATACCTTTAGATCTTCGTTTTCCGATGTGCTGATAGAGTTCATCATCAATGATGTATGACTTTCATTCTGCGTGTCGTTTGCGTAGTTGTTGTAGGTGGTGTTGTAGGATTGATTCTGTCCCCAACTTCTTACTCCACCTCTACCATAGCCTCCTCTTTGATTTTGTCTTCCTCTTTGATATCTTCCGCTTCTGCCTCTGTTATTACTGTTTTGATTTTGATTTGATCCTTGTTGATTGTGCCAATAGTCATGAGCCAGATGATTACTTAGTCCACAAATCCAGCAAGCTTTCTTGTTGGTATTCTGGCTACTTCTTCCTCTTCCAAGACCTCTTACTCTTCCTCTGCCAGTGCCTTTACCTTTTGCGTAATAGGCCTGAGAACTTGACTCTTCTTCGTCTTTTGACTTACCTTTGTCTTTCTTTTTGTTCTTCATGTACATTGCAGAGCTTTGTCCTTTATCTGTATCTCCTTTTAGGTCTTGCTCATATGTGAGCATCAAACCAAGCAACTGATTTAAATCTGGCACAAAGTGATTTAAAGAAAGTTCAGTTGATAGTACGAAAGGTTTCCACCTTTCATCTCCTCTCAAACCTGTGAGCACTTGCGCTATCAATCTATGATCTTCGACTTCTTCATTTATGGATCCAAGACTATCTGCTAGATCCTTCATTTTAGTGACGTAGTCACTTATGCTTTGACTCGACTTCTTTCTGAATGTCGTAAATTCGGACCATAAACTAGCCTTTCTAGCTTTTGTAGTATTTTGGAAATGATCTTCCAACGCACTCCATATGTCCTCTGCTTTCTCGAGACCTCTAATGTGTGGTAGCAGATGATCTGAAACAGTGTTGTAAATATAGGCTCTTGAGGTTGCATCTTTCTTCTGCCACAGCTTCAAAGCTTCTAACTCTTCTTTTTTCGGTTGGCTATCATCTTCGAAGGTCGGCTTCTTTTCTTCTCCGATCACGTACATCATTAAATCCTTACTCATTAGTAAGGCTTCCATGCGCATTACCCATGCGGGATAATTATCTCTGTCCAACTTATCAATAGTAACGTGGTCTGCCATGATCTTCTTGTTCCTATTACTTCCGGTGAGCTTTTGAGAATCTTTCTGCTCTTCAGAATCTTTCTCGTTCTGGTTCCACTTGTTGTGGTTAACCTGCTCTGCTTCCAATAATGGTGAATGCTCTCGGCTATGATTAGATATGCCTAGCTCTGACTCTGATTAGATACGCCTAGCTCTGACTCTGATTAGATACGCCTAGCTCTGACTCTGATTAGATACGCCTAGCTCTGACTCTGATTAGATACGCCTAGCTCTAATTCTGATTAGATACGCCTAGCTCTGACTCTGATTAGATACGCCTAGCTCTGACTCTGATTAGATACGCCTAGCTCTGATACCACTTGTTGCGGATGTGTGGTATTCTTCTTCGACTCTGATACCACTCCTTGACGACACGACGAAGGCTGAGCCTTGCGGAAACCGCCACGCCGAAGAAGAACTAAGCTAGAGTGATTCAGAACACCTCTGTAATCAATCAATAGCTTAGCGAAGTCTAGTGCTAAATATATAAGACTGCGCTCTTATTTACTGGAAAGGTTGCACCGAAATTTCATCGGACTGTCACTGGACTGACACCGTAATCGTACCGGAATTGTACCGGAATGAACTTCAAATCTATTTATAATTACTTCAAGGAAACATACATGAAGTAAGGAAGTGACGCAAAAGCTTCCTTAACTTACTGAACACTTTCTGAAGTTTAAGGAAAAACTTCACTAGTTCAGACAGCCTCTTTCCGGTCACACTTTGTACTGTGTATAGATATCTTTTCTACCGGAAACTTTGATCAACCGAAAGTAGAGATGTCTAGCTACGGAATGAGCTATCTCTCACACAAAACTTCGCATTACTCTGCGAGATCTACTTCGTTCTTCTACCGGAAAATACTTTTACAGTAAGAACTGCAACTGACTGAGAATGCGGTTACTGAGAAAACGTTAACTGTTAACTAACTTTAAAAACATACTCTGTTTCTTCCGCATACAAACAGTACACACAAACATCCACATGAACATGTGTTTTCTATTAGAGAAGATGTGTACAAGTGAGCCTGGCCTCTTCTTGCTCAAGCTACAGAAACTCTCCTATACTGAGTAGTTTCTTATTACCATCTCTCTCAGATGAATACCCGATATTTCAGGCTTCTGTTATTCATCTATACATACGCGATCTCTGGCGTCTTCTTCTACACACACGATCTATGGCGTCTCCTGTCTATAACTCTGCGTCTCTGCGCATCTGCTATATTAACTCTCTATCTCTCTCTCTCTGAGTCTTCTCTTCTTCTTTCTCCAATCCTTGGTGTATATATATATATACACTTTCCTTCTGCGCTCTTCCTACTCCTGTTCTTTTAATGCGCCGCACATCAAAATTTTATTTATGCGCCGCACACCGCGTACTGACATCGTGCACTGTACAACTGAAGGCTTTGATTTTCTGAAGATTCCTTCCTTCTTTTTCTCCCTTTTTCGTTTGTCAAATTCGTGAGTGATTCTTCAACACTCTGTTAAGTGTGAATTGCCAATTATGCAGGAAAGTTGGTCATGAGGCCCAGGAATGCCAATCAAGGGGAATACCTGCAATAACATATTGGACACAAGGAGGACCCCTACCTCCAGCAAATGTAATGGCGGCTGCACCCAATCAAGGTAACACTTACAACCCTAGACAGAGGAATAACTTTGCAAATGGGCCTAGACGGCCAATCATTTGTTTCAGATGTGGAGAATGTGGGCACTATCAAAGTAGGTGCACTCTACCAGAAAATGCCCCTCCTTGCAGAAACTGCCCAGAGGCCAGAGACCACTATACAAATTGTTGTCCTAAGAATCAAGCCTCTTCATATGGGCCCCATATTCAAATGATTTCTATACACAATGAAGAACTGTTAGATCAGGTTAATGAGCCATCACCATCTACCAGGATGGTGCAGTTAGAAGACATAGAATCTTTTACAGTGGAGACAAGAAATAAAGGAAAGGCTCAAGTAGATATAGCTCAACAACCAAGAATTGATGGATTGAACAAAGACAAAGAGACATCTGAAGACAAGACCATTGCATGTGCAGATACAAGGCAAAAAGGAGATCCCATAGGTACTAGTGATGCCATTGGGCATGCATTCATCTGGGCTCAAGAGGAGTTTGGTAAGTCACTTGGAGCCCATGTTCTTAAGGAATCAGAGGCTTCAAAACTACTCAAGTCCATGAAAAAGGAGGTTAGTATTTTTTATTTAATAAAGATGTATGGGAAATTCAGGTCAGAACTATTGCAGATAATTGATGAGGCTTCCACTACAAGTTTGGTAGCAAAGACTGCTATTTTACATAAAGGAAAAAAATGTAGGGGAAGCACCCCTTACCGATTATAAAAGTCCTCGGCTGACAGTATCTATCAAAGGTCATGAATTTCAAGGAGTTATTGTGGATGGTGGTTCTGGCATTAACTTGATGCCTAAACATACAATGGAAAAGATTGGACTCCACCCTTCAAGGCTATTGGCAGTAGTCAAGGAACTAAAGGAGTTGCAAGACAAGGAAGCCTACGAAGGGAGTCGGAACGAAGAGAAAGCACAGGCAGACATAGTAGTCAAAGAAGATCTGGCAAGTAGGCCATTTAAATTTTTCAGGCATCAAAGAGTTGGGCACACAAGAAGAAGGAGCAAGTAGGGAGCTCCAGGAAATGTATGTCAAAATGTTAGAAGAAATCCCTACAAAAATAGTGATTTTCATCACTAAAAACCATTGTAAATACCATTTCATATTTTTGTAGCTCCATTTTGTGCAAGCCAAGGAGTCCTTGAGCTTGAGGAGCTTTAGAAGTACCTACCTATCAGTTTTCACATTTTTTAGACTCCGTTTGAACCTTCAAATAGGGTAGAGAACCTAATTTTTAACTAGGCCGGACACTAGGTCTGGACAAGGCCAAAACCTAGTCAAAAACTATAAATAGAGCTAGAGAGCTCATTTTTTAGGTTAGCTTGTAATTGATTTGAACTTGTAAGAGCTTTTTGAAAGTAATCTAAGAACTTCATTGCTTCTCACTCTTGATCTTGCCATGTGTGCGCGTGTGTGTGTATGTGCGTGCATGTTAGTGTGCTTCTCACTCACGCACTTGTGCCTTCACTTGCTCGAGGTCTTCATACCATCCTCACGTCTTCCCGGATTGACATTAAAGGAGGTGCTACTCATCACTGAGCTACACCAAATTTTGGCGCCGTTGCCGGGGATCGAGCTTTGAGGACGAGCGTGTGATGGTAAGACGTAGAGTTGACGCGTTGGAGTCATAGGTATTTTCTTCACTTTTACCTATTTTCTTTTGTTTTTCTCATCACCATCATCATCCTCACCATCTCCCACATCCATCTCCATCATCGCGAAAAATTTCAGTGTTTGGTCATATCACCCCACCCATACCATTCCCCTCATTTCACTTGTGAGAGAGAGCGGCGAGAGAGTGTTTCTGTGCTTGTGATTTTCTGTGTTTTTTGAGATTTTCTGTAGGAATCAGCATCCCCAGCAACTGCACCAGCTCCAGCAAGTAAAAAATTTGATTGTGCAGGTCCCGAGGCGTTGACCTCTGTCAATCACGACCGACAGAAAAAAAGGTCTTTTTGCTAAACAAAGTACATAATCATGATCTACATGCCTAGAGCTTCCCAAATGTGTGCTTGAAATTTTAAAATTCCTCAGATTTCTGTCAATCGCGATCGCTCAGTCAATCCCGATCGACAAACCACGACGGACACCTACCGACGGCTCTGTCAATCGCGACCGACAGAGTCAACGACCGACTGACCACGACTGACAGAACCTACGTGTGACACGTGTCAATCGCGATCGAGCCATCAATCGCGATCGACCAGTCAATCGCGACTGACAGCCACGACGGATCTGTCAATCGCGATCGACACAGTCAACGATTGCTTGACCACGACGGACAGACCCTCGCGAAGGAACTGTCAATCGCGATCGACCCATCAATCGCGACTGACAGAGTCAACGACCCTTTGACCATGACCGACTGAAAATCCGGGCCACGTGTCAATCTCGATTGACCCATCAATCGCGACTGATAGCCACGACGGACCTGTCAATCGCGACCAACACATCGATCGCGATTGACGTGGGACAAATACTAGGGTTCATCTTTGCATTGTGAGGCCATTACACAAAGTATTTTGAGAAGTCCTGTTTGCCTGCTAACCTGTTTAAGATCCTGATTTGGCCCCAAAACCCTGAGTGGACATAACTTCCTCATACGAAATCCGATTGCGGTGATTTTTGTTTTGTTGGAAAGCTCGTGGGGTAGGAAAATTTTAAATTGACCATATCCCGGGGTAGGAAAAAATTGAGGGTCCCTTGGGGTTGTTTTCCATAAAGGCAAAAGGCAATTGGGTTTGTGAATTACATGCATGAAAGTGATCTGTCTGTCAACTGAAGTCAATTCTTGAGCTAATTGTGGACTTTTTCAGGTACTTTGAGAGCATCGAAGGGTACTCGAAGCAAGAGTAAGTGCGAGCTTGGGAACACGCTTCCTAGGCATACAAGGGCAACCAAGGGAAGAAACTTAAGGTTGGAAATTCTCAACACCCTCTGTCAATCCCTAGCATAGCCTAAGTACGGATAGAGGTTTTGGTTAATTAGGAACATGTTAAGAACTACCAAGTCCAAGAACTCTAATCACTCAAGTGCAAGTGTTAGGAGATTACAATCGCAAAGCAACCTAAGGGAAAAGAAATTAAATTGAGCGATTGCACTCAAAGTACGATAAAAATTCAAGTGTTCCTTGCGGCAAAGAGTAACTGGACAAGAAGTGACACCCTAAGGGATTAAAAAAGAACAAGTGACTAATGCAAAAGAACTCAGCAACGCAAGTGTACTTGGGAAAATTTGGGATTATTCAATTGGGCTTATGAACCTTAGAGCAGGTCGACACCTAGGGAGAGATAGACAAAGTCTTACATCTTCAGAGGCTACTGTCAATCATACTGCTAGGTCTTAGGCCCAGCAGTTGAGCCATCATTCGTACTATCCTAGCTCTGAGACGAGCGAGTCTGAGATGTCCCACGGTATGGAGAGACCTACAGGAAGCTCCAGAGTGCCATATTTACATAGGGTGGAAGGCCCTTACAAGACGCAACTTGAATACCTTAGGACCAACCGATTAGGTGCTAGCATCTATGAGGACGGCCTAGGAAGATCTGTGGTCCAGATTAAAAACCCTAACCAATATATTGGACTAGAACACCCAGCTGTCAAGTTTGAAAATGGAGCATACCTAGACAAGGAAGGGACAATATATGTAGTCACCAGTCATCCAGAGAGGACAGATGAATTTGGGAATGTGGTCTCAGAAACGGACTTAGGTGACCTAGAGCAAGGAAACATGGGTGTAGAACCTAGAACCCCCCGAGGCAAGTCTGTTCTCACTAGGATTATCACACCAGAGTGGATTCCCCAAGATAATAAGAGCATAGATCTACTCCTGAACCGAGAGACTGATGAAGCCTTTTGGAGATATAGACCTAACCAGCCGAGTGAGGTAGGAACAATCATGGTCTATGAGTTTAAAGATCCTGATAGCCCAGGCAGAGTGACCTACTTAGATCACTCGTCAGAGAGGATCTTTGGGGTTACAGAAAATGATAGGCATGCTTACACTTGGAAAGGTGAATTTATTTTCCCCCAACCAAGATCGAATGTGTCCTTTGGTCACCCAGGAGTTGGAACATCCCAAGCTCATGGAATTCAAAGAGACAGACATAGAGATAGACCGGAGGTAAGCTTTGCCAACCCAGTGGGAAGAGACAGAACGAGAACGGAAACAAATAGAGTGGAACTTGAAGGACTTAGAGCCCCAAGGAATCAGAGGAATGCTGATGATTTCCCTCTGCCAAGGCCTAGGGAACACACCAGGATTTTGAGACCGACTCAGTTAGTTAAGTCCATGAAGAACTACTTCGATGGCACAGGAGACCCATATGATCATGTGGCCGAGTTTAGGCAAGTCTTGAGAGCTGAACAAGTTGAGGACCTATTCACGCAATATAATGCCTTTGGTCTAACACTTAGGAACACAGCCCTTACGTGGTTTCAACCATTGAACGAGAGACAGTTCAGGAGCATAGACCAACTCTTAGAGGCTTTCATCACCGAATTCTCTAATAGTGGCATAAGGCATAATACTTCCTCATTGATCTGCAGCTTCAAGCAGACCCCCCAGGACACTGTGAGACTTGTAGGAAGAAGATTTAGGCAATATCTTGAGAGATGCCCTATTCCTGAGCTACCCACACCTGCAAAACAAGTGGCTTTATTCTTAGAAGGATTGCTAAGTACAAAGTTGCGATCCTATGTGTACTTGAAGGACCCTAGGACCATAGAAGAGTGTGTACGCATGTGCATTGACATTGAGGATAACCTAGGGGAGGAGTTAGAGCTTTCCAAAATCTACAAGGATTCAGATAGTGCTTCTAGCCTCTCTTCCTCACAATCCACATCAATTGAGGAACTTGCGGAGAAAGTAGCTCAAAAACTAGGTGTCTCTAGTAAACAAATTCCTAGATTTGCCCCAGTAAAGAGGTGCTATACTTGCGGTGGTGACCATATGGCAAACGCATGTCCCATCATGGCTCAACCCCAAGTGAATCCTAGCAGCCAATATTGCACCATAGAACGGAGATACACAAATCACACAGCACAAGATTGCCCGTACAATAAGCAAGCAGTTAGACAAACCTACCCTCAGCCCTATCCACAACAGGGAAGATACCAGAACCAGTACCCCCCACAACAATATGGTAGACCGCAGCAACCCTATCAACAACCCTACCAAAACCAACAAAGGCCACAGCCTGTGTTAGCTCAACAACCTCCAACCCCAACTAATGTGATTCCTGTAAAGTATGCAGCAGCTGAGGAAAATTTGAATAGAGCTATAGTGCCAGTAACACCACTGCTTTCAGAAAGTGACCCAAGCGATCATAGTTTTGATTCTACTCACATTGATAGTCCCCAGGCTTACTACATGCAATCTCCTAAACATGGTGAGTCCTACTACAGTGAAGAACCAAGTGAACCTAGATGGGAGCCAGAGTACACCAATGTAATGTACACAAACCCTAACGCTAGGTCCCAGCCTAGGCAGGTAAGACCCCTATTCCCTAGAGGACCATGCTACAGATGTCAGGGAGATCACCTCATTCGTGATTGCCCCTTACCTCCACCTACACAACCCCAGTCAGTGACGATTCAAGGCTTTTGTCAAGACTACGGGAAGGAGCATCTCTTACGAGATTGCCCTAAGAATCCCAGCAATATGCCAAAAATCACTCCCATTAACGTTATTGGGTTAGTGGTAGATTCCACAGGAAGTGTCACTTCCACTGCAACGATACAATTGGTCACTAGAGCCCAAGCCTTACAGCAGAACCCAGGTGTAGGCCAGGAAAAGAGCCCAGATGTTAGTGAAACGGAGAGCATAGCCAAGAAACGGTCGAGAGCCTGGAGGGATAGTCGAGAAAGAATGAAAAGACAATGGTCTAAAAAGATGAGCGACTTAGAAGAAAGCATAAGAGAAACAAAAGCCAAAATTGTTGAACTCACCTCTCAAACAAACTCTCACATACCACCACCACCCTCACTTCCATCACCATCTAACCCACCATCGGTCCACCTACCCCAGACCATCCCACCACCCCCTAGAGTAGGATTAGTGTTAGTTGACCCCACTCTTGAAGACATAGACATGATGCTTAAGGCATATCAAGCCAGAATCAAAGAAGGGCCAAATGTGACGGATCATGACAAGTGCTACCCTAGAGCTGACCTAGAGATAGAGAGAACCAAGCTATGTGCAAAAATGGTCGCATTGGCTCATACCATGTTTGAAGCCAGTCACCTTTTCAACTATTCAGGCTCAGCTAAGACACAATTGCACTTGGATGGACTCCTAGAGAAGTTAGAGAGTATAATTGCAAGATCTGCCAAGGAAGAAAAAAATCAAGAAAGAGATGAGGCAAGCAAAAACATAAGCCATCCCCCACAGGAAGCTTATGTGTCCAATTCCACTAGACCAAACACCTCCTCTTCTATGAATAGGTTCACTCCAGAATTCCTACGAGAGATTCAAGAAGACAAATGGGCTAAAGAAAGTGAAGTCCCTCCTCCCATTGAACTTGTGGATGATGCACACGACCAATTCCCACAAGACATCCCATCCATTTATGAGGAGCATGAGAGCACCCAATCTCAGGAAAGATTAGACTTTGAGTCCAACTCTCTGCAAGAATTACCCCACTTCATAGGTCCATGGGAAGATAAGTCTACTTGTATGAGAGCACCCACAGTCATGGTACGAAATGAGGACTCAGTCATACCTAGGAACACAGAGGTAGTGAAAAACACTAAAGTGCAGTGCAACCTCACTTTAGAAGAGCTACTCAAAGTTAGGCCAGAGTTATGGAAACATGTAGCCAAACAAGTACCAGAGATAGCAAAACCTCGTTCCCAGGTAGGTTCTCAGAGGACAGTGCCAGAAATTCCTCTAGACAAGATAGGAGATATGAGTGAAGGTGAAGAAGGAAACACCTATCTTCCCATTACCCATCAGGGGTACACAACCAAGGCAATTCTGGACTCAGGTGCAGGAGTTGCTATTACTACCACTTCCCTATGGAAGTGGTGGGGCAAGCCAGCACTCAAGCCCACGAGGATGAAATTGCAAATGGCTGATGGCCACATAGAGAGGCCTTTAGGACTACTTGAAGGAATAACTCTCACTACATGTGGTGTAGAGTTTGAGCACATGTTTGCTATCTGTGATTTTAGCAAGAATCATGCCTACGAGATGATTTTGGGAAGATCATTTATGCGACAGTTGCAAGTGGTCCAGGATTGGGGAACCAATTCCTTGTATTTGCAACACTTAGGTGTTATGAACAAAGTCAATCTCAAAGATTACTCTCATAGAGATGTCCCTCCTATCCAATGGAATCCCATCCATAGAGCTAAAGATGATACGGAATCTGTGCATTCCATACGATCAGGATCCTCATGGATGCATGAAGACACCCACTTATGGATATGCAAAGTGGCAGTAGAAGAAGAGAAAAGAGGAAAAGCCAGAGAGGTAGGTGCAAAAGAAACACATAGATCAATTCAAGACCCAGCCTATGCACCTGTAGTCTTTCTTGACGAAGAATTTGAACCTCACGGTTGGGCAGAAATCCTAGCAACAATGGATGTAGCCATCAATGAAGAACAATGGACACCTCACTACGATGAAGATGGCTATGACATTTCAGTTTTCTCCATAGAGCCAATCATGGGAGATGCAATTTTAGAAGAATGTGAACCTAGCCCTGATGCATTCGAGGATGCGAGTGACTCCGATCTAGAGTCAATCATTATGGACCCACCTTTTGCATTAGATGAAGAATACTTCTATGAAGTAGAATTTCAACCCTAGAGGCACGGAGAGCTTACAAATGATGTAAGGCTAGCCACACATGTGGCCCCGAAGGAAGAAGGAAAGAAAAGAAAGAAGAGAGAAGTCACACAAGAAGACGAGGAATCTTTGTTTGAGGTCCCTGAAAACTTTAAAAAGTATGAGATAGATGATAGGAGAGTCATGACAAGAATGCCTAAATGAGAGGCACAATTAGGAGAAGCCTATGATAACAAAGAAACCACCAAGAAAATAGTGGTAGCCCTAGAAGAAGGAGAGGAGAGATGCACGTACATAGGCCATGACCTAACAGAGGAAGAAGAGCATGCGTTAATAGCCTTGCTAAGAGAATACAGAGATGTATTCGCTTGGAGTTACAAGGACCTGAAGGGTGTTGACCGAGACATATGCTCACACACAATTCCCATGACCTCAGTTGCGAAACCCTCTAAGCAAAAGCCGTACACATATAATGACAGCTATGCTGCTAAGATCAAAGAGGAGATAGATAGACTGGTAGAAGCTGGATTCATCTATGAAATTGAGCACACTGAGTGGGTATCCCCCATTGTAGTGGGGCCCAAGAAGAATGGAAAGCTGCGTGTATGCATTAACTTAAAGAAGGTCAATGCAGCCACAATTCGAGATAACTATCCGCTTCCTATCACAGAACATCTCTTAAAAAGGGTAGCAGGCAAGGAAGTATACAGCTTCCTTGATGGATTTTCGGGCTACAATCAAGTAGCCATAGCTCCAGAAGGTCAGCATAAGACAGCTTTTGCCACAGAGTGGGGTATATTTGCCTTTCGTGTAATGCCATTTGGGCTTACCAATGCTCCTGCAACCTTTCATAGACTGATGTGCCACGTGTTTAAAGAGTTCTTGAGGAAGAATTTGGAAGTCTATGTTGATGACCTCTGTGCTCATTCCAACATTAGACAGACACATATACCAGAACTCAGACAAATCTTTGACAAATGCAGAGAATATCAAGTCTGCTTGAACCCAGAAAAATGTGTTTTCATGGTCAGGCAAGGCAAGATTCTAGGACACATAGTGTCAAAGAATGGCATATCCACCGATGAAGAGAAAGTGAGAGCCATAGCCGAGTTACCTAGGCCAAAGAATGTCAAGGAAGTACAAGCTTTCATGGGTGATTGTGGTTATTACTGACGGTTTATACACATGTATGCCATCATAGCAAAGCCTCTGTATGGACTTTTGACTAACTTCGAGTGGACTGATGAATGTGAAAACTCCTTCATTGAGCTTAAAAGAAGATTGTGTTCAGCACCAATCTTGACCACACTAGATTGGAATAAGCCTTTCCATGTGCATGTGGATGCATCCAATTATGCTATTGGATGTGTACTTGCACAACCTACGGGTGAAGGTAATATGGATCTTCCAATTGCCTATGCTAGTAGACAATTGAATGCAGCTGAACGAAATTATACCACCACCGAACGAGAAGGATTAGGCATGGTCTATGCGGTTAAAAAGTTTAGACATTACTTGCTTGCAAATAAGTTTAAATTTTTTATTGACCATCAGGCACTGCTATATCTCGTAAACAAGCCGTGCAATACAGGTAGATTAGTAAGATGGTTTCTCTTACTAATGGAATACGACTTCGAGGTTGTGGTGAGGAAAGGGAAGACCCACTTGAGAGCAGACCATCTCTCTAGGCTCACATCAAGAGAAGCCCCACAAGGAGTATCAGATGACCTTCCTGATGCTTACTTGTTTAATCTGGAAGTAGTACCTCAATGGGCTAAGCCATTAGTGCCAGTATTGACATACGGGCCTAACCACCCAGTCATAAACACTCAAGGTAGAGAGGTATAACCAAGGTGTAGCAGGAGGACACTTTGGACCAGATCGGGTGTTCAAGGCAATACTATTTGCGGGCTTCTGGTGGCCGACCCTTCACATGGATGCACATACCTATGTGAAACGGTGTGATGTTTGTCAAAGAACTCAGTATCCTATACGCAAAGATGAGATGCCACTAAAACCTATGATGGGTGGACGTGCATTTTCTAAGTGGGAAATAGACTTCGTAGGTCCTATTAATCCCCCAGCTAAGGGTTCCCATGCTGAGTATATCATTGTTGCCACAGACTATCTAACCAAGTGGGTAGAGGTAAAAGCCACAACAAAGAACGATGCTTAGACAACTGCTAAGTTCCTATTTGAGAATGTGTTCACTAGATACGGGCTACCTATAGAGCTGGTAAGTGATAGAGGCACTCATTTCTTGAATGAAGTTATTGAAAATATTCTCCAAGAGTTCTTGGTAGTACATAAGAAGTCTGCCCCCTATCACCCACAAGCTAATGGCCAGGCCGAAAGCACAAACAAGATTCTATGCAATGTGCTTACCAAATTGGTGAATAATAAACGCTCTGATTGGGACAAACAGCTACACCATGTTGTTTGGGCATACCGAGTGGCCTATAAAACGGTACTCCAAGCCACACCCTTTCATATGGTATTTGGCCAAAATGCGGTGCTACCTTTGGACTTCTTGATTCCCACATTGAGAGTAGCACAGGAGCATGAGTGGACGGGTCATGAACTCTCTTCGAGAATTTTTGATCTTGAACGATTAAGTGAAACCAGACTAAGAGCTGCAGCAGGAATATATGCAGCTAAAAAACGATAAAAGGCGTACTTTGATGCTCATGTTAAGGATAAAGGATTAAAGGCCGGAGACTTAGTGTTGGTATATACTCTGAAACAACATGCGAGAAAGCTAGAAAAACGTGGTTACGGACCCATGATCATAAACAGGATTTCAACTAGTGGAGCAGTACAACTGGCCACTTTAGAAGGCGATATTCTCCCTAGCTACATCAGCGGGTGCAAAGTCAAGCTGTATCAGGAACCTCTCACAGAAGAAATGCTCAGTCGACTCAACACTGCTAAGAAACGCAAAGAAGAACAACAACGAGTTCGAGAAGAAGCTCAAGCAGAAGCTTTAGAACGCATCAGAAGGATGAAGTTGAGACGGCAGGGTAGGGATCAACCTAGGACAGGTGCCTATGAGGATCCAGGATATCATGTGGCAATGTGTGAAGTCTCAAGAAAAAGTTCCCAAAGAATAATAGATCGATGTCCTTTTGTGACTTTAGAGATAGGACAAGGAGTTAGTGCAAAAACTGTGCGAGCATTAATTGACTCAGGTGCAGCCACTAGTGCGGTGAGGCTTTCTTACTATCGAGAATTGAAATTAAAACTCAATCCTATAGAAGCATATCTCATAGGATTGGGAGGTGTGGAAACCCCTTGCATGGGCGAGGTGGAACTTCCCCTCTCCATTCAAGATGTTCCAATGACAGTTAAGGTACTAGTGTGTCAAGATGAGGATCTCACTGAGCCTTTGGTCTTGGGTCAAGACTGGATCTACGACCATGCAGTCAACTTAAACCTAAGAAGTGGACTTCTTCAGGTATGGATAAATCGGAGTCGAATCACAGTTGAGTTAGACAATGGAGCACTCAAGGAACTAGAAAAGGCATAGACTCCTGGTCCTTCCAGGGGTACACATGAAGTTGACCATGCTGTTCTTGTCCCAAGCTATGTGATGCAGAGAAATGGTGATCCCAATAAAGAAGTCAAGGCCTCAACGGACCTCTCTTCTTTTCCAAAGGCTAGAGGGAGGCAGCAACCAAAGGCAGATCAATTACTGAAGACTACCTATGCGAGAGGCCAAAAGAACGTGCGAAGCAGAATGACTCAGCCATTGAAACAAGTGTGGGTGCGAAAAGGCGAGCAGCCTATTCCAGTCAAGCGACAACAATCATCTCAACTTTCTATTAGTAATCAACGACATGATACTAATAAGAAGACTTACAAAACTTCTTTTGAGAGAGTGAAATCTATTTGGGTACCCAAGAAGTCGATGAAGGCTGGCCCACAATCAAGACAAATTTGGGTGCCTAAGGCTTGCTTGCAGGCTCAACTAGTCCCGCACGAATCACATCATCCACGATAGGGGTCACTCACTCAAGGAGCCGTTACCCACTCTTGTTTAATACGCACGAACACACAGTTGCCCACAAGCATGCACAGACTCACTGGTAAATGGGTCCCAAAAACGCGTCATCCCCAAGCAGAATTACTCATGAAACCCTCTAGAGTCTCCACAAAACCAAAACCGAGAGCCATCCATTGTGTTTGGCAACCTAAGACTTGTAATAAACCCCCCGACCCCCATTTGTAAATTCATCTCCACTTGCTAACTACGTCACTCACACACTGCATCTTTCCATCTAGCTCGTAGAACTATCCATTCATTAACTACACACACACTCATCGAGCACTCACTGACCCACTAACCCATTACTCACCTCATGATAATGTTGTAACGGGGACAAAAAGTGTTCTATCTTTTCCATTACAATATTAACGCATGATCTATATTCTCACAGAACCAGCAAGCAAGCAATAACAATGGCAGAAGCAGGAGGCACCAGTTCCCAGGCAGGGTCTAGCGCACAGATTGTGGACATAGAAACCCTCCTCCTGGAACCACCACTCACTGAAAGCCCTCAAGAACTTCAAGCGGTGCATGTTCTCCCTATTCAAGACCCTCCTCAGGGACACACTTCTCAAGTGGGGAAACATGCTCATTGGTTTAGTGATGTCGCAGGGCCATTGGGTGATGGCACCTATTTCTGGGAGGCAGAAATTGAATTCAATGGCAAATGGGGACGTTACCATCTCTTCACTCACGAATTTGAAAACTATCAGAGTGCAGAAGTAATGCGGTCGGTTTGGACCAAAGCGGGATTGGATAGCTACTTCAGAGCACATTTGCCTAAGCCAGATTTTCTTTGCTGCTCCTACTTTATCAGTACCATCACTCCTAGCAGGGCCAAAGGAGGCGATAGTACTTTTGTGCTACCCTCACTATTGCCAGGCCACGAACTCAAGAGATTTAAATTGACCCTCAATTTGGTACGAACAGCATTGAACATGCAAGGAATGCATATTCCCACTGAGAAAGAAACAATGGTTCCAGGCAAGATGAAGCATAAGGATCTCAATAAATTGAAGGACATGGTAGCAATGACACCTACCATTGCTCTACACCTACGAACTATTATGCAACATTTTTCTTTTCCCACCCAAGAACAATTCACTATGCCACCCAAAAAGATATGGTTCAGCTTGTACTTGGCGGAGACAGACAACCTCACCATCAACATACCGCACTGGATCATCGATCAAATACACCTAGCCCATCAACGGTGGAATAAGAAACAGAAAAATGTACTTCATGGATGTTGTGCTCTCACAAGAATAATTTACAGGTGCTTAGCATATGACGTGCCCATTCAACGAGCACTAGTATGGTCCAGGGCCCAAGAGTTCCAAAGACGACTATCAACGGCGGGCCCTCCATCAAAGAAGATGAGAGGGGGAGTTCAATTACCATGTGCTCAACCAAGGGGAGCCACTACCACACCCGAGGTGACTCCTCCACAAATGAGGTGTGTCCGACCATTCACCATTCGCCTACCCAGACCAAGTGCAGAAGGACCTAACCTGGTGTTCCCTCCTATTCCAGCAGACTTGGAGTTCCCTCAGGGTTACACCCTTGCTGATCTAACATATGAAGAAATCGCCCGTTTGATCAATGAATCTAACCTAGAGACAGAAGCGGAGCAGACCCAAGGACAACAACCCACGACTACAACTTCAGCCCCGACACAACCGGGAGTAGTAGAGGTAGAAGACGATGAAGAAGAAACAAAAGAACAAGAGGCACACGAAGAGTATGATCAAGAATATGAAGAACTTTCAGAACTAGCAAGTGCCCCGGCATACTCGGCCCAAATCAAAACATTATACAAAACCATGAAGCGGGTCCAAGAGCAACACAAACTGTCGCTTGAAACAGGAAAGATGATCATGAGCCAAATGTTAGCCGAGGAAGGTGTGGATGACATGTTCATCAAATCAATGAACTTGCACGCTGATGTAGTGGGCTTAGATGAGGCTATTCATGCAGCCATGACTTATATTCATCAATCTGAGAAGCGAGTGCCTACCCATCCCATGCGATCTGGCAAACAAATACACATCAATGTATCAGGACCAGGGGGCAACACACAAACAGAAGAACATCAGGAGGAACCACTCTCACCACCAACCTCACCTCTCACTACACAGGTCACTTCACCACCTGGCACTACCACACCTATTTCTGCCACTACCACGGTCGTCATGGGAATTCCTCTCTCTCCTGGCATCCAATTCGGAGGAGTTACCATGCCCACCTACACAATACTCTTCACAAATATCACATCCACCCCACCCACTGTTCCCATTTACACAGTCACACACACATTCAACACAATGGAGACATCACCAGTCACAGCACCACTCCCACCCCCCACACAACCTCAATCTCCCATACCCCCTCCACCTACCTCACCACTTGACTCCACAGCATTCACAACTCCCTTCCCCTTTCCCATCCCCCCTGCATCTTCATCTTTCCCTGCATCGTTTAATGTAAATAGTATATTCATAGCATTACATCAATGCGTGTATCAACTTCAAAGTGAGTACCAGGCTCTCGAAGACCGTCATCATCGACTGACGATGAATCATCAACAACTACAGAGACGGCTTACAAGTATAGAAGAAGAAAATGCAGACCTCAATCAACGCTACACCACTCTCGAGCAAGCTCATCAAACCCTCCTGGAGACACCCCAACCATCACAAGAGTCAGGTGTCAAACAACTCGAAGCCTTACTGGAGGTTTACCAAACAGATAATCTGAGAGTCAGGTGAAATTTAACTCTACTCCGAAAACACATGGCTACAGCCCTTGAAGAAAACAAACGTATGCAGAAACAGAACGAAGAAAACCTGGAAGCTGCCATGGACGGCTCTCCCCATGAAATCGACCCAGAATAATTCAAAGCAGTTCCCTCAGAAACAATGAAAACAATTTTCGAAAGTTATGCGGATTTATTAGAAGCACATGACGATTTGGAAAGGGAACGGGATGAACTACGTAGCCAGCTCAGGGAACAGGAGGCACAACTCAAAGTCATGGAAACGACCTCGACTTCAGTGGAAGTAAAAGCATTGATAGAGCAGGTGGCGGAGCTGCAGAAGAAGTTACTGGAATATGAAAGGCAACCCTCTCCAGTTGTAGAACCAGAGCCTAAGGACTTGGTACCCATTGAGGTGGACGAAACGTATGAGGGACCATATGTTCCTATGTCGATGCCAGGCGGTGAACAGACCTCTGAAGGAATGGACACCTTAGAAGTCGAAGTACCGGATTGGCTCCAGACATTAGAAAAGACAGCTACAACTCATGAAGAGCGAGTGGCAATCCAAATTCAATCAATGGCCAAATTAGAAGACACCATCATAAAGTCAGAATATTTCCGCAGCATGTCTCATCATAGATGGATCGGCACCAACGACGATCAATATGTGCCATATTGTGTACTCCTTGCAGATTACAACGCGGAGATCCAACGCAGATGTGGCAAACCTCCAACTTTCGCCACACAATTTGGGCCTGATGATATACCAGAAAGTGCTAAAAAAGGATCCATTCATCAACCCACCTGGAGGATCCACCTTCTTGAGACCTACCAAGAGATGGTTCGTACTTGGACTAATATGCCACTTTTTATTAAATACAATCCTTGTTATGTTCCAGTCTTCCGCAGACGCACCTGGCCAGAGTTTACAATTGCTGTCAAGAACATCAAAGGTTGCGCAAAGTGGTTAAACTATGTTTATCTAGCACCTCCTCAAGGACCTCCCACTGTGAATTATATGATTTCTACCATCCATCACTGGAGCATTGGACTCCGGAATACCCCCGATGTGATGGCCCAAATGTGCATGAAAATCTTTGAACTAATGCTAATCACATTCAGGACATTCAAGAATATTAAAGACCCCCACTTCTTAGGTGTCGGATTTCTTACAGGAAACCAAGATCTGGTATACGACATGAGCACCACCCCATCAATAGAGGTAATATATGCTTGGCATGCCAGAATAAAGTACCTCCCAGCTTGCTTTAAACAGACATTCGAGGAGATGTTCGTAACAGGATTCTGGGAATATCACTCAAAAATATTTGTACCCAGACCCTCACATCTCCTCCACTTATTTGCTGTGGAGAGAACCATCCATTCAGAACAACTACGGGTGCCAAATCCGGACGTACCAGGACCAGTGAATTGGGATGCATTGTTAACAGATCTAGCACGGGGGCTACGATTAGAAGAACACCACCTCGCTGCCGATGTTGTTCAATATTATGTCCAACGCACAGCTAGACAAGGGTCTGTCAGAGACGACAGACGCGAGAGAGGGGGGGGGGTGTTTGCAGTAGTCAAGGAACTGAAGGAGTTGCAAGACAAGGAAGCCTACGAAGGGAGTCGGAACGAAGAGAAAGCACAGGCAGACACAGTAGTCAAAGAAGATCTGGCAAGTAGGCCATTTAAATTTTTCAGGCATCAAAGAGTTGGGCACACAAGAAGAAGGAGCAAGTAGGGAGCTCCAGGAAATGTATGTCAAAATGTTAGAAGAAATCCCTACAAAAATAGTGATTTTCATCACTAAAAACCATTGTAAATACCATTTCATATTTTTGTAGCTCCATTTTGTGCAAGCCAAGGAGTCCTTGAGCTTGAGGAGCTTTAGAAGTACCTACCTATCAGTTTTCACATTTTTTAGACTCCGTTTGAACCTTCAAATAGGGTAGAGAACCTAATTTTTAACTAGGTCGGACACTAGGTCTGAACAAGGCCAAAACCTAGTCAAAAACTATAAATAGAGCTAGAGAGCTCATTTTTGAGGTTAGCTTGTAATTGATTTGAACTTGTAAGAGCTTTTTGAAAGTAATCTAAGAACTTCATTGCTTCTTCTTAATAATTCTTGCACGACTGAAGGTTATGATGAGGATGAGGAAAAAGTCCCGGTTGATGGATTGGGAGAGCCCATCACAGAACACAGAAGGGGCAAGAAGACACCCCTCGAATACAACTTGGAGGAGGATATGACAACCACATATAAGGAAGTTACTAAAGCTAAAGGCAAGGTAAAAGATTCTAGTGAAGAGTGTTCTTTCCCAATTCAAGAAATACATGCAGGATGGATGCAGGACAAGGAGGAACACATTGAAATCCAAAATACCCCTCCTTATGAAGCAATGCATGAAAAGTTAGTGGAAGAAGACAAGGAAGGATATTAGCACGAAGATAATATGGTAGAGAGAAATCCTATCAGAGAAATACAATTGGACACTCAAGCCAAGAATCGGCCAGTCTTCGTGGCCACTTGGTTGTGGAACCACCCAGGGCTCCTTGAAAAGGTAGGATCATTCTTGACTCATTATACAGATGTTTTTGCCTGACATTATAAAGACTTAGAAGGAGTGCCTACCAATTATCGAGAGCATAGAATCCCTCTGGTTGAGGAAGCCAAACCAATACGAGGGAAGAGTTATAG
Source organism: Ceratopteris richardii (assembly GCA_020310875.1). Classification (NCBI taxonomy): domain Eukaryota; kingdom Viridiplantae; phylum Streptophyta; class Polypodiopsida; order Polypodiales; family Pteridaceae; genus Ceratopteris; species Ceratopteris richardii. The sequence continues at coordinate 15,412,099 of CM035444.1, read as the reverse complement.
ACTCAACCCAAAATATGCCGAAGCTGTTTATGTAGAAATACAAAAGATGGAGGATGCAGGAATCATTATTCCTGTGGAACACTCGGAGTGGCTCTCACCTATGGTTATAGTGCCAAAGAAGAATACCAATAAAATCAGAATTTGTGTTGACTTTAGAGCACTCAACAAGGTGACAATCCCAGATGGATTCCCAATGCCATTTGCAGAGAAGGTCATTGAAGAAGTGGCTGGACATGCATTATACAGCTTTATGGATGGCTTCAGTGGATACAATCAAATATCAATACACCCAGAGGATCGTGAGACTGCTTTTATCACACCTTGGGGAACATATGTGTATTTAAAAATGCCATTTGGGCTCAGAAATGCTCCAGCCACCTTTAACAGAACGGTCAATCTCATTTTTGGCCCCTTATTGCTGGAGTCACTTAGAATCTTCATGGATGACTTCTCTTCGTTTTCAGGTTCTTACAAGGAGACTCCTTTAGATTGTTTGGACCATCACTTGCGATAGCTGCAGAATGTTTTCAAGAGATGCAGGGAGACTAAGCTAAAGCTCAATCCAAACAAATGTCATTTCCTTGTGACAGAAGGAACTCTCTTTGGACATGTGGTGTTGGCTAAAGGTATGGCCCTAGATCTTGACAAAATCATTTCTATATTAAAGTTGCCTAAACCTAAATCTCCTAAAGAGATTCAGAGTTTCTTGGGGCATACTGGATACCACAGAAGGTTTATAAAAATGTATGTGGAGATAGCCAGACCACTGGCTAGACTTACAGGTAAGGAAATACCTTTTAAATGGGAAGAAGAGGAGGAAAAAGCATATCAAACATTACGGTCAAGGTTAGTGTCTGCTCCCATTTTGATCACACCTGAGTGGTCAAAAATCTTTCATATACATGTAGATGCCAGTGCATATGTAGTGGGGGCAGTTTTGACACAACCCAGTGAAGAATTTAAGGTGGACATACCAATTCAATATGCCAGTAGAATTTTGACTAAGGCTGAAAGGAATTACAACACCACAGAAAGGGAAGCCTTAGCCATGGTTTTTGCTGTCCAAAAAATTCGTCATTACTTACTGGGAGTAAAATTTGTTATTATAACGGATCACCAACCACTAAAATACTTGCTCAACAAACCACAAGCCACTGGTAGAATATGGAGGTGGTTATTGTTGTTCCAAGAGTTTGATTTTCTGTAGTCCACAGATCAGGTAAAGAAAATGGTATGGCAGATCACCTATCCAGAATCAATATAATGGATCCGACTAGTGGAATCAATGATGATTTTCTAGATGCTCAGCTGTTCGCTGTACAAGCTCAAGGTTGGTATTATGATATCAAGAATTTCATTAAAACTGGTGTGTATCCAGAAAAGGCTAGTGCTGTGCAAAGGAAGAGACTGCTAATCAAGAGCAGACCTTACACTTTCATTGAAGATAAATTATATAGACAGGGAAAGGACAACAGGTTTAGGAAGTGCTTGGAAGAAGAAGAAGTGAGGGAAGTCCTTCAATCTGCACATGAAGGAACAGGTGGTGGGCAGCTTCCAGGGCATATCATGAGTCAGAGGATCCTTGATGCTGGTTTATGGTGGCCTACATTATTCAAAGATGCGGATGACTGGGGAAAAGCATGTGATGTTTGCCAGAGGTGTGGACCTAAACCCACCAAGCAGAGGCATAATCCATTGATTATTTCCACTTCTTGGCAACCGTTTGAGAAGTGGGGGTAAGATTTTGTAGGGCCTATCTACCCTCCGTCGATTCCTAAAAGAGAGAAGTATTTACTGATAGCCACAGACTATGCGACGAAATGGGCTGAAGCTATTGCATCACCTGACTGCACCGCCCAAACTGTGGCTGATTTCATTTACAGTAGCATCATTTGAAGGTTTGGATGTCCACTTGAAATTTGTACAGACCAGGGTTCTCATTTTGTGAATAAGGTCCTGCAGGAAATTTTCAACAGGTATAGAATTTTACATAGGACCTCTTGTGCCTACTACCCAAGAGAAAATGGATAGGCTGAATCAACAAATAAGGTATTAATTTCCATGTTAAGGAAGGAATGTATGTTACAACCTACTTCCTGGGGCATTGCTTTTCAGGGTACCCTATGGGCATACAGGTTGGCTTACAAAGAGGCCACCGGATATTCTCCATTCCAATTGGTTTATGGAATCATGCCAATTGAGCCCTTTGAATTTTTACATGGATCCCCTAAAGTGGCATTCATGCAGGATAAGAAAGATTGTGGTGTCTCTCAGAGGTTGGGAGCCCTGCATAAAGTGGAGGAGATTCGTCTACTAGCAACAAAACAATTGTTGGAAACTCAGATGAAGAGGAAGGAGGCACATGATCAAAATATGTGGAACAACAACATAGAGCGAGGCATGTTAGTTCTTCTCCATAGACCTCATCTTCAAACACAAGTGAGAGGAAAATGGCTTCCACACTGGGAACGACCTTATAGAGTTAAATCAATGCTGAATTGGGGTGTTGTGGAGTTGGAGACACTGAAAGGAGAGGCCTTTCCACTGGTCAACATATCAAGGCTCAAGGCCTACCATCAACAACCTTGAAGAAGTATGGATCACCTGGAACTACAAAATATGTCCAGGTTGTACATAGCTTTCTCATTGCATGTTGCTTAGTTTTAGTAGTTTTCTTTATCAATTTCATGCTTGTTCCTTGAGTTTCTAGCAAACCTAGAAGGCATTTCATAACCTCTACAATACAATTTTTGGGTATTTATGGGAATTTTTTCCAGCATTTTTTAGCCTTTTTCATCCCTTTCAATAGTCATTGTCTTGCCCAATTGATGAAATATAGGAGGCTTTGTATGGGCTTGATGGAGGATATTACCTTAGACCCTATCCAGAATTTTGGAAAATTCTTTTCATGCATCTTTTGGATATTTTTGGTGCTTTTTCGCCATTTTTCTTTTCCTCTAATTTTAGGCATTTTGTTACAACAACAAAAAAAAAAACAACACTCTCCCCCACCCCCCCAGTAGCCCCCACTCCCCCCCCTCCCCCCTCTCCCCCCCTCGCACCCGCCCGTGTCTCTCCGCCCACCCGCAACCGCAGCCCCCCCTCCCCCCCCTTTCCCCCCCCCCCCTCTTCCCCCCCCCCCTCCCTTTCCCCCCCTCCTCCCCCTCCCCTCCCCCCCCCCTCCCCCCCCTCCCCCCCCCGCACCCGCCCATGCCTCTCCGCCCACCTGCAACCACAGTCCCCCCTCCCCCCCACACCCGCCCGCGCCTCTCCGCCCACCCGCAACCGCAGCCCCCCCTCCCCCCTGCACCTGCCCGTGCCTCTCCGCCCACCCGCAGCCCCCCTCCCCCCCCCCACCTCCCCCCCCCCCTTCCCCCCCCCTCCGCCCCCCCCCTCCTCCCCCCCGCACCCGCCCGCGCCTCTCCTCCCACCCGCAATCGCAGCCCCCCCTCCCCCTAACCGGCCCTTCCACTACCCCTTCCGTGCCCTCCCCCTAACCCCAAATACACCCCTACATCCTCCATACTCTCTCCCCATATCCTTTTTCAACTTCATTCACTCTACCATACAACATCCCCTTCCCTGTCAAACATTTTCAATACCATTTTCTCCCTATTGGGGTTTTTCAATATTGCTGTTCTGGAGGCGCTGATCTCCTCACAGGAATCCTCTGTCCTCTCTGCCATGCCAAAGTCTTGGTTGTAACTCTCCGGGACGTAGAGTACATTAGGTGGTGGGCAATTGTTGAGCCCATAAAAGTCATAGTGGTCAAAGTCAACTGCAGTCAAAGTCAATTGCAATCAAAGTCAACTGGTGCAAAGTCAAAGTGCTAAAGTGCCGATATCAAAGTGCGTAGGTAATGCACAATTAATTGTCCACAAAGGGTAAATTGGAGAAAGTGGGTTGCAGGTTGCAGAGGTATTTCTCTAATTTCCCTAAGGTTCAAAGTGTTTTTAAAGTGTTTTGGAAGGTTCAGGTAAACCCTCTCTTATGTGAAAAAGTGAAGACTTAATAGGAAAATGTGAAGGTATGTGAAGAGGCAGCGTACGCAGAAGTGAAAGTATGCCCCCCCAATTAAAATTTTTGGTTTTAGTCTAAAGTCACTACAGGACAAAACAGGGATTCGTTGGCTGCCACTTGTGAAGACAATCTTGGGACATCAAAGTGAGAACCAAGATACTCTTGCAGTTAGGAGCGTATGTGAATCGACACTCAACTCAAGGCAAGGACTATTCTTGGACTATTCTAGTGTAATCGGGGGAAGCATAGTCTAAGGCAAGGCAAGAGAGAGAAGTGCAAGAGACATACAGTGTGCGACGCAAAGAAGTGAAGTGCAAGGTGTGCATGAAGAGTGACCAAGGAAGTGTGCAGAGAAGTGTTAAGCTAGTCTCCCAAAGATCCCAAGGCCTTATTGAAGTGTGCACATGCTGACAGAAGGTACCCATACCTCCCCCTTAGTGGAAGCTTGGTGCAAGGTGTGCACAAGTGCAGGCTTGGAGAAAGTGGAGGTTTGGTGCAGAGGAGGCCGACAGCAACAAGTCCCTTCGGTATTTGGTATTTTGTTATTGAGCCCTCTGTGGGATTTTGCACAAAAGCATTGGCTTTCATTGTGCTTCAATATTGTATTTGTCTTCTTGTAATCAATCTACAGAAGCTTCCAGTGTGTATTTTCTCTTCTTGTCTTACCCATTTCTCCTACAAACATTCAAATCCCTTCTTGTCCAAGAATCCCCCAACAGCATGGTCACAAGCATATTGCTTACCTGCATGTTTTTGGTTGTTTGGCATATGCATTACTACATGAACAACAACGCAAGAAATTGGATGATAAAGTAGTGAAATGTATTTTTGTTGGGTACAGTTCTGAAAGCAAAGGCTATCATCTGTATAATCCACAGACTAAACACATTTTGGTTAGTTGTGATGTTCTTTTTGTGGAAGATGCTATTCAGCCATTACTTTCATGTACTAAGGAGACATCAGTTAGCTCCAAAGACATGTATGACACTTTGTTGCCTCTTTTTATAGGTGGATAGTCTAGCGTTGGTCCTAATGAGGTAACTTCTCAGCCTTAAAAGGTTTCATGTGATGATGCAAATCATTTCATTTCTGATGCAGGTTTTCATGATGCACTTCTTGATGAGAGAGCTCATATTAAGGAGGCAAAAACTATGCCAAGTGGCTGGTGCAGACTTTGCATGAGAGCAAATTAGATGCACCTATGTCGTATTGTACTCATTCACACTCTCCTAGAGCTTCTTTTGCATTAGATTGCTATGCTATGGCAGGTTGAAAAATGCATTATATGGGTTGAAACAAGCACCATGTGCTTGGTATAAAAGAATACATGCCTACTTGATTGCACATGGTTTTGAGATTAGTCCAGCAGAGAGCACCTTATATGTTAAGCATGCTAATGATGTGCTTCTGATCAATGTTGTGTATGTTAATGAAATGCTACTCACTAGTTCTCATGAGAAGCATGTTGCTCATTTTAAAGTTGATCTGATTGTTGGGGATGTAAGGGTCATGTGACCTTACCCCCATATTCATGTATATATATCATATATAGAGCATTGCCTCAAGAGAGTTCATTATGTGGGTTTCGAGGCTCCCATGCATCTGTGCGCATCTCTCCTCTCTTCTCTCTCCCTCATTGCTTCCGTCCTCCTCTTGTTCTGCACACCAAAACCCTTCATTGGTATCAGAGCATGCTGAAGGCTGGTGTGCAAGAAGCTTCAATGGAAGCTTAGGTCAGAAAGGGTAGAAGTGTAGGTCGGCATCTCTTGACAATAGTTGAGTATTTTGGTCATAACTCGAGCTAGATAGCTCAAATTGATGCGTTTTAAAGTTATGTACATAGCTAACACAAAGAGCTACAACTTCACAGAAGGGCGCAAAACTTGGTTCGAAGTTTTAGACTGCCAAAAATTCGAAAAACCTAGACTACTGTAGAAGGCGAATCTACATTCACTATGACAACATGTTAGTTTTCAGATCATAAATCGAGTTCTACAGGTCTGATTTGTACGATTCAACTTGCTATACGTAGCTTGAAGTAGCCTCTACAACTTTGTAGAAGATCAAAGATCAAGATTCTGAGTTTTAGATCGCTGAAAGTGCAGAATATAGAGCTGACATGTTGCAAGTGAAAGGGAAATTGATAGTAGCTGTTTGTTTTGTTCGTATCTTGAGCTACACACATGCGATTGAGGTGTTCTTTATCTTCTTAGGTAGCCAAGAAGTAGATCTTGAAGTTTGTTGAAGACCAAAAGTTCAAATTCAGAGGTTTACACCTCTGAAATAACAAAACATAGAGCAGCACATTTTCACTATAAGAACCATAATTGCACTTGGAGGTTGAATTTGCTTTGGAACTTCTTCGAGGGAGAATTTTTGGTGTGCAAGCTCTTATTCTTAGAGCTTGAAGGCATTGTACATGTATGATCATTGTGGTAGCTGCTCCATATGAGAGTATAGCATGTTCTTGTCGCATGTTTGGCATATAAGATGACATTGTGGTATACTCTTTTTTGAGGTTTATGTCATCATAAGTTCGATCATGGATGTATAGTGGCATTGTGGTCTATATCTTGCTTATGCCACTTGGTTACAGATTTACTTGCCAGTTGTACATCATTTTTTGAGAGTTGATTGTGGATCTTGATTGGTACTTGTATCTTTGTTTTCTTTGCAGGTACATGATCCAGATTCGAGCCTCAGTTACACATTCGTTTGTCACTATTATTAGCATTTGATCATTGATTGATATGTATTTTCCAGTGTGATTCTTGGCATATGTGGATGGTGATTCCCACATGGTTTATTTGGTTCAGAGTCCATTTTACAGAGGAGATGCTGCCGAAATTTTGACAGCTTTTATGCTAGAAGAGAACTCTAGTGGATCTTGAAGCTTGTGTGATAGCTTTGGATCATTGATTATCTCCATTCATTTGGACTTGGTCACAGGTTATTTGTGATAGGTTGGACCATCTTGCATGACTCATTCTTGAGTGGGAGGTGCATCACCATTGTATTGGCATGTATTTCCATCAGTTTATGGGCATATGTATTTGCCATTATCCTTGATTGGATCAGTGACAAGTGGTGATAGGTTACTCATTGTTCTTTTGTTATTGGTTATCTTGTTTGATTGCTCAGGGTGTCAAGTATTGCAAGCAGATAAATGCATCTTTCGTTGCTTGAGTGGTACCCAACTACTTGGATTGTTTTATCCCAAGGGGGGATCACTACCACTAGATTTACATGCTTTTTCTAACATTGATTGGGATGGTTGTTATGACACTCGTGTGTCCACTAGTGGCTTTTGTTTCATGCTTGGTAGCTCATGTATATCTTGGTTGAGCAAGAAGCAGCCTATTGTGGCCACTTCTAGTTGTGAGGTTGAGTATAGGACAGCTTTCATAGCGACTACTAAGTGTGTGTGGATTAGATGCCATATGGCTGATTTGGGTGTTGGTTAGTCTTCTACCGCCATGATCTTCATTGACAGTCAGAGCGCATTGGCAGTTGCAAGGGACCCTGTGTTCCATGCTCACACTAAGGACATTGAGGTGCATTATCACTATGTCAGGGAGAGGTTCTCTACTGGGGACATCAACTTGGCATATATGCCCACGTCCGAGAACATTGTAGACCTTTTCACAAAGGCTTTGCCTAGGGAGAAGTTTGAAGCTTTCCACAAAGATTTGGGCTTTCTTCCTTTTGTGGATTGATTTCATATAGCTTGGCACTTCCTTATACATGAGTGCTAGCTCCTTGTTGATATATTTAGGTAGTGATGTGTGTGAACACTTTACGACCTCCACGGCACTTTTTTCCCTCTTTAGGAGGTTTTTTCTCCCGGCTTGTATATATGCCTATAGCCCTAATGGGTTACTTATCTTTGTACATTCTAGTGGTAATACATTTAGTATTGTGTGTTGTGCCCCAAGATTCTTCTTCTTCCTTGTGTTGTTCGCATGCTTCCGTAGACATTAATCTCTAACAATAGATACCCTGATGATGCATCCAAGTTTGGCTTTATTGGAACCTTGCTCTGCAGTCAAGCATTATCATGGTTTGCTCCAATCTTGGACAAGGACATGGTAGTACTTCATGACTATGAGGGGTTTCTTTGAGAGCTTAGTGCCGCGTTTGGAGATGTAGACACGAGTCGAGTGGGAGAAACAAAGGTTCGAAATATACATTAAGGTAACCATCCTGCTTCTACCTATGCATGAGAATTCAAGCAATTGATATGGGATCTCACTTGGCATGAAGATTATTTCATAAGGCAATTTAGAAGGGGCTTAAGAGATGATGTAAAGGACCTTCTACTCACGATGTCGGAGGTTAAGACATTAAATGAATATATCACTCAAGCCATTAAATGTCATAACTATCTTTTTGAAAGGAAACAAGAAAAGCACTAGAAGGAATACTTTGTCAATGGAAACCTGTCCAGCCCACTCCTAGAGAAGAGCCTATTCTTGAACCTATGCAGATAGACGTGACTAGGTTGGAGCCTCTAAGCCTACAAGAGAAACACATAAGGAGAGATAACAATTCATGGCTCTATTGTGGAAACCCTAAACATCTTGCAGTTAATTGTCCAAACAAGAGAGTAAACTCCAAATTTGTAGTCACTCTTGGACAACAGGGAAACAAGGAAGTCTTGTTGTAAAGGAGATCATACAGTCGGACCATGATACAACAAAGGGTCTCATAATTCCATCCAACACCCATAGAAACATGTCTTGCCCCTATCAAGTAAATCATGCCTAAGAAGACCCTTTCCCTTATAACCCTAGTAGATTCAGGAGCCTCCTCATGTTTTATCAATGAAGGATTTGTTATAAAACATAGGATTTTGCTACTTCAGAAGAACAAACCAATAGTAGCTGAACTGGTAGATGGACGATCTCTAGTATCTGGGAATATTACCATGGAAACGAGACCATTAAGAGTACACCTTGGTGAACATGATTTCCACATATGTTTCAATGTAATATTGAGTCCAATTAATCTCGTTATCATTGGAGTGCCCTAGCTAAAGAAACATAATCCACACATCAATTGGGAGAAGAATAAAATCACTTGTTGAGATATCTAGAAGAACCCAATATAGAGCCAAAGACTTCATGCATGGAGTAAGGAAGGAACTGACATATATGATCTATGCCATACCATCTCAAGAGTCCAAGAAAGATGATCAAGTAAAGCTACCAAGTCAGTATCAAGATTTTCAAGATGTCTTTGAGAAGAAGAATACGCATATCCTCCTAGAGCATAGGCCTTATGATTGTGCCATAGAACTTCAATAGAGAGCACAACCACCCTTCAGACCACTTACAGAATTATGTATGAATATTGATGAGAATCTAGCCAAGGGTTTTATTGGACACTCAAAGTCTCCTAGAGGAGCCCCCATCCTATTCGTAAAGAAGAAGGATGAGACTCTCTAAATGTGTGTAGACTATCATGGGTTGAATAAAGTCACTATAAAGAGAAAACTATCCTCTAACACTCATATTAGAGCTCTTGGAATGCCTGGGAAAAGAAAAGTTATTCACAAAGATTGACCTTTGAGGAGCTTATGTTAGGATTAGAGAACTAGATGAATGGAAGACAACATTTTGAACAAGGTATGGATATTTTGAATATTTAGTTATGCCATCCGGTCTCACAAATGTTCTAGCCATGTTTTAGCATATGATGAATGATATCTTTTGAGAGTATTGAGAGTATTTAAATGATTTTGTGGTAATATACCTTGATGATATCTTGATCTTCTCCAAAAATCTAGAGAATCATGAATCTCATGTCAAGATAGTCCTAGAGAGACTAAGAGAAAAAGTTTTATATGCAAAATTGGAGAGGTGACCCTAAGAAGATTAAGAAAATCCTTGATTGGTTGCGAACTTCATGTGTTCAAGATGTACACTGTTTTCTAGGGTTTGTGAATTTTTATAAGATATTCATCAGAGATTACTCCAAGATAGTGACACCTCTGACAAAGCTTACAAGAAACACAAAATTCTCATGGAATGAAGATGCAAAGAAAGCCTTTCACACCCTAAAATCATCATTTGATTCATGAGGCTCTATCACATGATGAATTGTTTCATAACATAAACACTCACTTGGGAAGAAGTTAGGAGATTGTTGCTTCTTCATGACTCTCGATAACATAACCAAGCTACCCAAGAAACAACCATGAAGGCTAAAGCAACCTTCCACAAACATAAGGGGTAAAAGGGCGATCAAGAATCAAAGGAGAAAGGCAAGAAGAAGTTCACTTGCAATTTTCATGGCAAGCCTAGCCACATTGAGAAATATTGCTTCAAGAAAAAGAACAAGGACAAGTCTAAGTCTACTTCAAAGAGCGAACATCATTCTCATTGCTTAAGTGAAGATCTCTTTCTCACAACTAAACACAAAGCACTTATGGCATCCACTCCCAAGAAAGAATGGATTTTTGATAGTGGTGCTTCGTCACATATGTGCAATGACAAAGATGATTTTTAGGAATTTGAAGAGCACAAAGGTCAAGTTTACCTTGGAGACAACAAATTCATTGAAATCCAAGGAAGAGGAAAAGTTCAAGTCACCAACTCTAAAGGCAAGAGCAAGTCAATCAAAGATGATCTTTATGTACCAAGCCTTTGTAAAAACCTTCTCTCAGTGAAGGCCATCACAAAGTGTAACATGACAGTTCAATTCGATCACAAGAAAGTTCAATTCATTGATCATGAATCCAATGAAGTGATAGCTCAAGGCTATGAAGAAAAGGATCTCTACAAGCTTTCAAATTTTATGGCCAAAGATTCAAATCTTAGCTTATGGCATTGCAGATTCGGACATACCTCTTGCTTAGCTACGATCTCTAAACAATTACCCCTTTCACTAAAGAAGCATCCACTTCTGCAAATAAACCCTTAGCATTAGTCCATGTTGACATTTGGGGACCTATGCGTACACCTTCTCCAAGTGGGTCAATCTACTTCCTCCTGATAGTAGATGAATTCACTAGATACACATGGGTTTATTCACTCAAGCATAAAGAGGATGCCGTTTCCAAATTTAAGGAGTGGACACAAACAATTGAAGAAGACTTTCCAAGTTCTTTGAAGATCATCTGATCTGATGGAGATAGTAGTTTTGTCAATCACAACTTCTCCAAGTACTTGAAGCAACATGGAACCAAGTATCAAGCAATGCAAGATACTCAAAAAGGTATTACCATACAGAAGAGTCAAAGTGTGATCTAGATGGCCAAAGTCATGCTTAGTCAAAAGCAACTTCCACCAAATTTTCGGGGTGAAGCAGTACAAACGGCAGTACATTTTGAACAGAGGGTTCTCAGATATCTTGAAGAACCAAGCACCATTTGAGCCTTACTTTAAGAAGAAGTTGTTGGTGCAAGGCAATCAAAAATTGAAGTTTTGATGAAGGGTTGAAGTCAAGGATTGAAGAAAAGATCAAGTTATGAAGCATGAAGAAAGTACATATTCAGAGGATGAAGATGTGTATACATATGTACATTAATTTAGAGTTACCTCACTTATACTTTTGTATGGTTATGAGCTTGTACATATTTGCCTATATATACAAGTACAAATGTCGGGGCAAACATGAGAGAGTGTGAGAGAACAAGAATTGAAGAGAATTAGAAGTCATTAGACACTTGTAAAGTGATTAAGATAGCTCTTTCATCCAGATGTAAAACTTTTCAGTAATGAAGAAAAGTTGCGCCTGATTTTTCTGAGTATTCTCCTTCTGTGCTTGATCATTTCAAGAATACTTTTTTAGGTGTCTAAATCCATAGTTAATAAGTCTATTGTTAAAGTTTGAGAGCCTAATTGTAAACAGGCTATGAGAATTATGAGTAGGAACATTCATATGTGAGGAAGTGTTGAGTGTCTTCTGAAACAGGCGCAATCCCGGTGGTCAAAGAAATGATTAGTTCTGAGTGCACAGCATAAATTTTTGCACAAATCAGGAGTCAAAATATAAGTTGGAAGGTAAGTCATCTATGGCTAAAAGCATTTTCATAAACGGGTTCTAGTTTGAGAGAACCAAGCTTTAGAAGTTGCAGGTGTCAAAGTTGACTACAAAGAACTATAGTTTTAGACATAGGTGACTTTTTAAGATCATTTCTCAAGATCTACTGAGTCATTTGGAATGATTTAACTTGGAGAAGGTGTGCAAACTATAGCCGACACTCTGTACAAAGTTTTATAAAAAACTTTACACATTTGATAAGTCAATGAGTGAGTTATTTGCAGCAGACTTTCTGTGTAGTCATCTTCTTCACAGTTTGTTCAAGATTTTGGTAGTTGAGTATTGATCCTCCAAATTGGTGAAGGTTTGTAGTTATTCTTGATATAGAGGTGCTCTAACTTCAAGAATAACTTGGTCTTTTGGAGATTAACACTCTCCATCAGAAGCCAAGTGTGAGCATTTTTGCGTCTTTGGTAGTGATGTTTATGTCCAAGGTCATGATGATGATCAACCTAAGAAGTACATTTTCATCGGGTAGAGTGACGGATAGAAGGCATACAAACTCTATGACCCAAAGAGTCACACAATTATAGTAACCAAAGACTGCACCTTTGATGAACACTCTAAGTATTCATCCCTTTTGGATCCTCCCATTTCCGCTTCAGAGGGGGATCATTCCAGTTTCGGAAAGTCATACTATATGGAGCACGCTCTCTTTGTACATGACTTTTCTGATTATGATATAGTTTTGGAGTAGGAGGAATAGAGATATCATCTCAGCTTATACCTACGATGGCTACACCTCTTATCATACCATTGAAGGTTCACATTTCCCCTCAGCTTCAGTTGGACATTCCTTTAGGATCAGTGACTCATCATTCTCCATTCCTATCTTCAAGAGTCCACTTACCTTGCCTACAACAACATTCTGAGCATGTACTTTTCCATTCATGGAGTCCAACACCTTTTCAGTTACCACAGGATACTCCTGTATTTACATAGATTCATCCCTCAATTGCATCATCTTTTGGGCCAGCTTCTCGATTCAGAGGAGACTTCCATGATCCTACCAACACACATCAAGACTTTGTACACTCCATGGAGGATTACAGCAAACAAATGTACTACCATGTGACTATGCTTTTATGCCTCATGCTTTATATTTCACTCTTGCACGACCTACTTCTTGGCAATACACATCTCTTTATGGATTTTTTCAAAGCTTTGGAGGTTCCTATGTATCACATGGATTCATCCTACCTATCCCGCATGGAGATGATCTTATCCAATAAGATCTTATTCCATTCATGTACCTCGTTGATGGCGTACCTATGGAGCATCTGCTTGATCCATCTGGTGGACATCCTATGGAGTACTCGGCGATCCCGCATGGTCGATACCACTTGGAGGCTATGGATTCCTAGATGACGACTTCCTATTTGGTGCTTTTGCTTCTACTGCTATATTCTTGGCATCGTGTTGAGAATATAAGAGTGCATCTCCCTTTTTTATCTTGGATTCATTGTATTTCCATTCCATTTCCATTATATTTCCATTTTATATTATATCCTTTGTATTTGGCTACCTTGGCATTTGCTTCTACCAGTTGTATTCATTCTCCTTTCAGGGGAATCATCCCACATGAGATGTACTTTTTCCCTCCCAAATCTATATAAGGACGGCCTCTCCCCTCATTTGTACTTGGTTAGAAACTTGAGGAGCCTACTCCATGCTCTTTGCAAGCTCATTTCTACTCCACATAACTTTACCCATTTCATGGTCTACTCATTTTGAGTCTCACATACTCTTTCTTTTGTGAGTACACTCTTCTTTTCATTTTTCTTCCACACGTGTACTCTCTACAGTAACAACCTTCAAACTGCCTTTAATAACTACTCTTGAAGACCTATATAAGGAGGGCTTGGTCACAATCATCCTTCTTCTTGTCAATGCAAGTCTTGGGAGCTCAAGTAGTCATGATCTCCAAGTAAGTACTTTCCAAGTTCCAGTTCCAGTTCTTATCTTGATCCTTGTTCTAGTCTTATCTAGTCTAGTTCTTGGACATCTTGTCTTTTCCTCTTGTAATCTCGTCGTATGAGATCTCTTCTAGTTATTTCTTGTATCTAGTTCATCTCCTAGAAGGGAACTCTTGTAATCAAGATATCTTCTTTCATACCTACAGTCCCGAGTTGTCGGATCTCCTATATCATCTCTAGTCTAGTTATTCGTACCTATCAATCCCAAGTTGTCGGATATTTGATATCAGCTACATATTCTTGTATTATTTTCCCTACATGGGTGTTCTTGTAATCAAACATATATTTCCGAAATCTTGTGTGGTGTAGTCAGAGATCAAAATCCAATGCTCCACGGGCATAGGATAAATTAAGCCTAAGGGTTGAAATCATTTAAATGGGAGGTCAAATAATTAAAATAACCAAAGTTTTGAAACCAAAGATTCAAATCAAGTGTTCAAGCATGTGCCAAGGTGTTGTAGTATGCCCTTGGGAGCCAAGACCCACACCACCTTGCATGGAAGCAAGAAGGAAGGCCCAAGAAAGACTCTTCTTTCATCCACCCCATTCTCCAGCATGTTCAAGCCATTGGCCATCAGCCCGCAGCTATGCCACATGCTTGAAAATATGGAGCAATGGGAGTCAAGGATCCTAGTCACATATGTAAAATACAAGATAAAAGCAACACTCTACTTACACACATAGGAATTGCTAGCAAGCACACACACCTCACTCTCACACACTCCAAGACTAGATACATATATGTACAAAGCCTTAAGAGAAAGGAGAGTTCTTCCATTGAAAGGATTTTACATGAGAGCACGACCAAAAGCTCCCTTTACAAGAAATAAGCCTCTATTTATAGGCTAGACACATTCCCCCATGTGCTCCTTTTGACTAGTCAAAAAGGAGCACATGCCTAACTAACATATCTCAAAAAGATCTTGGGAAATATTCTTTCTAACAACCATATCTCCAAGAATACGTGCATGGGGATTTTTCTACACTTCTACAAAAAGTATGGGTATTTTTACATGCTTCCAAAAGCCTTACTTTAGGAGAAATATTAAAAAGTGTCTAAGAGGGAGTTTTCATGTGAAACTCTAAGTAGATACAAAAAGAGGGTTCCTATGCACAAATAAGATGTGTGCATACCCAATACTCAACACCCTCCTCTCCCTAGACTTTGTCGTCCTCGATAAAGCTAAGATAAGGGGATCATACATAGCTGAACTGTTTTGAGTCTTCAAATCTTGAAATCCATAGCCCTTCAAGTCTTCAGGTCTTCAATGTTGAGCGACACAATCCCCTTGGGGGGCAGTCAGCCCAACCATGTAAACAGCAGCCTTTGTTGTCAAATATGCAGTAATCCCTCTGAGCAAGTCATTAGAGGACCTGAAAACTGTGAGTCCAAAAACTTCATGTGCATACACAACCATTGCAAACAAGACAGAGCAAGAAAGGACATAGCATACACAACATTTACGATAGCAGTCCTAGCATCAAAGATGTACCAAGCTTGCCACAGGATGGCTGGGAAAGTGGACACAATCCCCAAAATAGGGCAGTCACACACTGAATTAGCTCAAGTCCAAAATCTAATAGCATACCCTGAGTAAGAAAGAGATTGACGGGGAACCACCAGCTTTGGCATCCATTAAGCTTCCTGATTGGTGAGTGTGCACCATCACCAGCATGTAGAAAGCACTTTTAGTATCTTGTTGTGTGTAGACAGGACTTGAGACATAGTCCCCCAGAAGGGAAAACTCACAATCGGTTCCTGCTGACTGTCATCCCCAACCATATGAGCAGACATCATCATAACAGAGTGGAGGACCCACTCTGAGAATCTAAGGAACAACCATTTGTACACAGCAAAGCATTCACATATAATGCAGATCATCTTCTCCAAGCGAGGGAAAAGGCAGCAGACATAATCCCCACTTTGGGCAGTCACACAAACCCAAAACCCTTTGCCATCCAATATCTGCTGAATATTCAATAAAGCAAGGAGCGTGAACCATTTGAAAGCCATAGGACTTAGTTTCCTAGATTTTGCAGGTAGAAAACCATCAGGTAACAGTCCTCATGAAAATGTCATGCAGCCTCCCTGCCAGCAGTTAGCAAACCTGGTGCTTTAATCCATCAATAGAGTGATGGGGAACAACTTGGATCCCAGTAACCTTGTGAGGAGCAGACTACAACATAGTGATTGGAAGACCAATCAATAGGCCCTGAGGCCCCACAGCAACCTCAATCCATTCCCTATATGCATATGCTTGACCTGTAAATGATGTGCAGCCACTACAAAGAGCACATTAAAAATGAGAGCCAGTAAAATTTCAAAATAAAGAGTGGTTGGTCCACCAGCATAGTGTCCTTGCACTCCAGCCTGTGCTATGTTGCTTGATGCACTGCTATTATCCAGAGGAAT
Source organism: Ceratopteris richardii (assembly GCA_020310875.1). NCBI lineage: Eukaryota > Viridiplantae > Streptophyta > Polypodiopsida > Polypodiales > Pteridaceae > Ceratopteris > Ceratopteris richardii. The sequence continues at coordinate 15,395,644 of CM035444.1, read as the reverse complement.
TGCACTGAGCTACAATGATTCAGTGCCTAAGTTTCACATGGGAGCCTCAGGACATGGTCAATAGCTGCCTTATGTGGAAGCATGGGTTGTTCAGACACCACAGCCATCATTAGTTGCAGATGTGATTCCAACCTGAGCACTATCCTTTAGTACAAGAATCTCTAAACAAGGTCCCCAGACCACAGCATCCTTCAACTTTAATTTTGAAAAAGACCGGACGGAATTTCCTTGGATCTAGTATCCTGTTAAAAGAACCTGCCAGAAGCATAAAGAAAATGAACGGCACCAATAACCCTGGCTCATGCTTGGCCATTTGGATCCACCAGCTTGACCTATATTCTGATCATATCCACGGATAGGTATGATCCATCATTTTTGCCTACACCCTCAGGAGCTCAGCAGATGGTGGAGATGGTGCCATTTCAAAAACTTTGTTTTTTTCTGTGTGATGTGGCTGATACATCCCTGAATCTTTAGCTACAACCAGTGAAGTAAAAAATCAGCAGCATGAGTAATTTAATAGTTGCAATTGAGAGCCCAGTCTTGCCAAAAGTTGCAATGCCACTCCAGCACATTTCTCAAGGCGTTTCTTCTCCTGGTTCATCCAGATTTGACAGAATGCCCCCATTTAGTGATCATCCCGATATCGTTGACCACTTAGTCTTCATGACAATAATCTAACATGGCATGAACAGGTGGTCAGAGAAGACCATCGAGAACATCAGTTTCATAATAGCATCAAGCATAGAAATATTTCAGAGCGAGGATAGTACACAAATCATCGAGCACTCAAGGCGAGTTTCTGTAGTAATGTTGCCAGCAGATCTGTTGCTGCATCTTTTGTTGAGCCTTGCCCATATGTCAGTGAATGTGTTTGGTATATTCTTTTGGTTGCTGATGGGTCATGGTGTTTGAGAAGTAGCTGCAGGACTCAGAAATGGTGCCCTCTGATCATCAACCACAACCAAGTTCCTGTTGGTATTAGATAGGGACAACACCGCAGATGAATACTTGGGAAGGGACATTCGGAGCAGGAGGGTGTTTTAGTTACCTATCAACCTTCCTCAACCATCCATGATGCCTAAAGGCAAGCTGAATGAGCAAGACACCAGGTATCATAGCTCATTCAATTATTTTTGCTTCCTCAGAAATGACGGCTGTTCACAAAACTTCCCTCTTCAGACATTTCTCTTCATTGATAAATACATATCAAAAGTTGTCGATTGCAATAATTCCTGACTGTTGTAATTGAGACACTGTCGAACAGGTTTGATTTCTTCCTTTTTTAAGTCTCTTTCTTCTGTTGTAGCATATGGCACCAGCCTGAGAAGGACTCTTGTCCCTCTGAGCACATGAGGCAGTTCACCATGGTAATGTCTTTGACAAAGAGAATTTCCTCTGGACAGAGCTGTTGCTTGATTACTTCTGATAGAGCTTCACCGTGGTCCTCAATCTTGCTAGTAGCCAATTATAAAAGCATGTGCTTTCTGCACCGACTAGGTTGTGACTGAATGAATCGATCAGCCACATGCAATTGGAGATCTCCTCGAGGTCTTTCTGCCCTACTTTTGTGAGTGCTTTGACTTAGACCCTGCAGGCTGAGATGGATAGGGAAGTGGACACAACCCTGGTAGTTTCCTTCATGTAGATATTTCCTCCAGCCACCCTTTGCAAGAGCAGCACATGCCTCACATATCTTATGGGAACTCTTCTTCCTCCATGCCTTCTCCCTACTACTAGTATTCGCTGAGTAAGGACGAGCTTCACCAAAAAAAATTATTTGCACTCCAGCCCAATCATCAAGGTTAGATGAATTATTGCAGTGTCAACTTGTAGAATTGAAGCAACATTATCAAGACCTGAGTCTCCTCCAGTCAATACTTGTGCTCTCTCATTCCAAGGAGATGGCCGATCTACAGCAATTGAGTGATTAAGGTTCTTGTTGATAAGGCCACAGCGGGCTTTCTGAGTCTTTTGAGAATTTCCAGCAAGACCATATATGCATCATCATCCCCTTGAAGTTCTGCCCAAACTGATCATCCAAATTCCCTTGACTGATCCTTACAATAGTCAACTCGAAGCATCTTTTCAAAGAACAAGGTGATGTTGTGAATCATCAAACCACACTGTCCAAATAGTTGATATATGGGCCCATGAATCAGAAAGTGATTTTGACACAGACCCAATCTTCTGTTTCTTTATCCTCAATCCACTCCTTAATGATATTGTCATAGTTACCAGACACCTGAACGTCCTCACAAGAATGCCACAGAATCAGCTTCATATCTTGTGAGTGCCCATGCAATATCGACGTGAGCGCAAACTCATTTCTTGGTTGTAATTACCATATCCATAGAGATTTGTCCGAGCCACACACAACCAATATCATGCCCCATTTCCAAAATACACTCTTTACTTCATTCTTATTGTCATCAAGTGAAGCTGCACATTCAAAGATGCGCTCCGATGACTGTTATGCCACCAACGCTTGATGATAGCCCCATGCACTCATTTTCCCCCTTTTTTATTGTTGACTTCTCAACAGTTGCTGCTACCTACATTCCATTTTCTTAGCTTCTTGTAGAATAGCTGTGGCCACGAAGGAGAAAGCAATTGTGGTTGTGAATAGTAGAGGGAGTCATGCAGGGGAGTGTAAAGATCTAGGTCTTTGTACTTGATGCCTATACTACCTCCCCTGTGCCTTATTAGTGTCTTTGTCAAGAGAGGCATGAGTCCAGCCAAGAGATTGGAGGCACGCAGTAACCTGCTGGATAAATCATGCTTTCGGTACCTGGTTGGAAGCAAATTTTATCAGGATCATATGTAGACTTTGAGGCCATCGGCCTCGATCCACCCAACGATTGAGAGGTATAGCCATTCCATTCGAAAATGGTCCACATTTATTCATATGCACAAAGATGCAATTTAACCAGTAAAACAGCCAGCCACTTCATCCCAACATTCTTTGTCAGGCATGGACCCATCTGCCAACTTCTTGCAAGTAGCCGCTGGTGCCTTTGAGCTTGCCATCTTCTTGACATGTTGTCATGGAATTATGCTGCACCTGATGAAGTTTGACATACGATCTGTATGGGATGCATACGTAGATACTGGAGATAACTGTAGCAAATCTCTTATCCTGAAGTAGTCAACCTGTTCAAGACCGCCACGGAAATGATAGCACAGCAAATGCAAATTTGGGTATAGTTAACTCCATTCCAAGGGTTGACATAAGACCTTTTATCATTGAAAAAAGATTTGGGTTTTGACTTAAGTCTTCACGATTAGCCAATGCAGCAGAGTAATATCTTGATCAGGTGCACCATTCATAGCCATGCCAAATCAAAGATTCACTTCAGTATCAGCTTGCTATGATGAAACTAAGTGTGATTCATTTGTCTCAGATTGTTGAGAGGTCTGCATCTCTAAATCAAGATGGAAAACAACTTGGACAATCTCGGTTCTGATGATCAGACATGTTGGGGATAGTATGGAGCTTCGTAGGCTTGCTGGAATCATTCAAGGATAGAATCCGAGGAGTGCCAGGGTATTTTCAGCTTAAGGAACGATTGAGGCAGAGTTGGAGTGGGTAGAAGTGGGTAAGTACTGCTGCTTATGGAAGGGGACAAAGCCCACATATGAAGCAAGCCGGAGGAAGCACATCGCTTGGATCCACAACTACGATGGTTGCTCCAACATTGCACGCTCATGCAAATGTACTACTACTGGAATAAGAGGACTCAAATATCGTCTGCATTCTTGATGTATTGTCTTCCTCTGCTTGTCAAGCAAAATCAAAATCCTTCTACTGAACCCTGCCCTGATTCCTGAACAAAGCATCTGTGCTTCCTTCTAATGAATCCTGCAACCTTCGAGGGGGGGAGCATGCATGATTCCACAATAATCATAGAGCACCAGAGCAAGGGATGGAGGATGTATCAGCATTATTTCATTCTCGCAAGTTATGAAACAGGCGAAGCGCCCAACTTCAGAGCCATGAAAAGGAGATAAAGCGCTCGAATGGAGATCTAAGAGCACTCAGATCTGTATGTCGATATGACCCCCGTGAGCCCAATCAACCTTACAGATCACTAGAGCGAGAATAGGGGGAGCCAACACTCGACCATTGCTACAGGGGAAGCTGAAGAACTCGCATTTTCTTACTTCGAAAGTATACCCAATCCTGAAAGTACCATCGCCAGAGAGAAGTTGATATGGGGGGGCAAGCTCGTGAAGAGCTCGAGTCACCTGCAGGCAACAGATGGTGTGGGGGAGCTTGGGGCAGCTCAACCCCAAGGGCACCATACCCAGCCCGACAGAGATCGTCACTTGGATAGAGTCGATTGTGAGGGAGTCTGCAGCTCGCGAAGGGCACGGAGGAGCCAAAGGGGGAGCATGACGCTCGACCCCAACCGGGGGAGCTCAAGGTTCAACCTCACGCAATAGAGGAAGACAGAGGGAAGCTCAGAACGAGCTCCATAGCCTCCATCCCCCGTGCAGAGCACTCGCAGGCACTCCCCCGTGAAAATTAAATTAGAGAGAGAATGCTCTTGGAGGGGGGAAGATAGTTCCCTCACCCATCATACACAACCTTACAAATTTGTGCGATACTTTGTCAGGTCACCTGTCCCTCTAAAAGAGGACGAGAGGGCGAGAAACAAAGAGGAATGCCTCCAGGCCCCCCCCCTCCCCCTCAATTTTTTGACTTGAGAAAAATGGGAGTATTCAAAGTTCTATGCAACTTCGTATGGAGCAAGAGGAATCATGGGGATTTCAAGCTTACACTTATCACAATTTTTTCTTTTTGTGGTTTTCTTTGAGGATGAAGAGAGAGAGGGGAGCAAAGAGGGAACTACCCATCCCTCTTTCCAAGGCAGTCACTAAAAGAGAGGTGACAGAGATGGAAAGTGATGCCTAAATGTGTGTGGGGGAAAGTGGGTATGTGTGAGAGAATGAGAGAGAAGGAAGCTAAGGGAATGTTCTTGTGCATCAAACAAAATGAACTAAAAACTACCTTACAAAAACAAGAAAATGGGGAGCTAATGGCCCAATGGAAGGGTGAAAGTGCCATGCCAACACACATATCCTAAGTGAATAAGCAGAAAAATTGCAAATCAATATCTTACCACATGCTCTTGAGCACTCCAAGTGATGAAAGTCCATTCTCCCCTGCAATGGCGCCAAGTTTGTTGTTGTAGTATGCCCTTGGGAGCCAAGACCCACACCACCTTGCATGGAAGCAAGAAGGAAGGCCCAAGAAAGACTCTCCTTTCATCCACCCCATTCTCCATCATGTTCAAGCCATTGGCCATCAGCCCGCAGCTATGCCACATGCTTGAAAATATGGAGCAATGGGAGTCAAGGATCCTAGTCACATATGTAAAATACAAGATAAAAGTAACACTCTACTTACACACATAGGAATTGCTATCATGCACACACACCTCACTCTCACACACTCCAAGACTAGATACATATATGTACAAAGCCTTAAGAGAAAGGAGAGTTCTTCCATTGAAAGGATTTTACATGAGAGCACGACCAAAAGCTCCCTTTACAAGAAATAAGCCTCTATTTATAGGCTAGACACATTCCCCCATGTGCTCCTTTTGACTAGTCAAAAAGGAGCACATGCCTAACTAACATATCTCAAAAAGATCTTGGGAAATATTCTTTCTAACAACCATATCTCCAAGAATACGTGCTGGGGATTTTTCTACACTTCTACAAAAAGTATGGGTATTTTTACATGCTTCCAAAAGCCTTACTTTAGGAGAAATATTAAAAAGTTTCTAAGAGGGAGTTTTCATGTGAAACTCTAAGTGGATACAAAAAGAGGGTTCCTATGCACAAATAAGATGTGTGCATACCCAATACTCAACACAAGGGTAATATGAGGATCCAAATCAAGGGCATTTATACAACACCTAGCTTCGTAAGAAGTTATAGAATATAATGCTTTTATAGGACAATTGGTAAGTACATATGCAACACATACTAGGACCTCAAGCTAGAAACTATGAGCTATAGCAAGACTGTTGACCATACACCTTGGAACCTCCAAGAAAGTCATATTTTTTCCCTCTTCAATACCAAATTTTGTTTGTCTATATGGCACTATATATTGATGGTTTATCCCATGTTCAACCAGAAGTGCATTGAATTCAAAAATGATATACCACCCCTTCCCCCACTTGACCAAAACAAAGGGTATCCATTTTTTATGTTGATAAATTTTTATCCATAACTAAGAACCACTTGGAATACATAAATACTCAAGAGTTTGACTTTAATCGGAAAAGACATGCATGATTGGAAAATATTTAATAAATTTCATGAATTAACGGTAATTATAGAAAAATGTTGTTTGTCTAGGACCACATACATCATTTTGAATATTTTGTAATTTTCATTGAGCTCTTATTGTACCATCTATGGGCAATGAATAATACTATATCGTGCCCACAATGCGACCTTCATAGGTATGTTCGGATGGTGCATCAAGTTTAGAAAAACAGGATACCATATCAGACTTTTTTACGTGTAACAAATTGGGAAAATTTTGATAAACATACATAATATAATGTGTGACCTCCTATAAATCACAACAGAATGTGCAAGATGCAACAATTGTTTTCCATAAAAAAACATCATGATATATATACACCCATCATCAACAAACTTAGCAACATGGCAAACTTGACTAATGCTCACATTGGTAACAAATTCTTCTTGATCCTTGGTGCATATAAATCATTAGAAAATAAGAACTTACTATCATTAGCAGTATCAAGGGTCTTAAACTTCCCATGACATGAGATATGAGGAATTTTTTGCACATATGATAGTACTACCAATAGGGATAGGCTTAGGTGACATGAAGAAACTATGTTGAGAGACATGTTTGGTTGCACCATAATCAGAGTACATAACTTCCGATTCCACAATTAAATTTGCACACTCAATCTTAGAAACAAAAGTATCTACAAAAGAACATTATTTCTCTTTTTTTCCTCTTTAATAGCAAGCTAAGGACAATTCTTTATCATATGTTCATTTTCCTTACAATACTTGAGAAATTCTTTCTTCTTCTCTATTTCCTTCTCACCTTTGTCTTGTGACTTTCATTATGGAACACTTACAAAGTTTTGCTTATGAGAAAAAGATGTCATATTTATCCTTTCCCTTTTGACTACCAACAATAGCTTGATCTAAAACATGCATAATATACTTGTTTTGCTTGGACTAGTTTTCTTATATCAAAATAGATACCAAATATTCAAAGTCTTTCATTATCAATGGAAGAGTATAAGAAAGACTTCGATAAGCATGAGGTAAACCATCAAGAATAGATTGCACAATTTAACTATCTAGAAAAATTTGATTTGCAAAAATCCACTACTTCTTGAAATCTCTTATCTTTATGAAGAAATTGTCCATAGGATCACCTTCATTTTCACTCTCCAATTTTTTGCAAAGATAAGCAAAAGGAGCCTGAGCATGTAGGGAGCTCCAAGAAGCATATGTCAAAATTTCAAAAGAAATCCCTCTAAAAACAGTGATTTTGATCACTAAAAACCATTGTAAATATCATTTCACCTTTTTGTAGCTTCATTTTGTCCAAGCAGAGGAGTCCTTGAGCTTGAAGAGCATTAGAAGTATCTAGATATAATTTTTCGTAATTTTTAGACTTCGTTTGAGCCCTCAAATAAGCCTTGGAACCTAATTTTTAACTATGCTAGACATTAGGTCTGGGCAGGGCCAAAACTACTCAGAAAACTATGAAAAGAGTTAGAGAGCTCATTTTTGGGGTTGGCTGGTTAGAGTTTGAAGCTTTGTAAGAGAGTTCTTTTGTAAAAGAATATTTCCATTGTTCCTCTCTTTGTTCTTAGCATGTGCACGTGTATGTGTATGTGTGTGCATGCTTGTGTGCTTTCACTCACACGCTTGTTGTTGGAAAACAATGTCACATTAGTCCAAATCCCTATTAGGGAAGAAACCCTAATTTTGGTACTTAATCATTTTTGGCACAAAATTTGGGTAAAACTTTTATGATCCTATCTTGTAGAGCTTGATGAGAGCTATCTAATGGTATAGGACATTCAATCATCAGAGATGAGATGTGGGAGAAAAACCTAACCAAAGATTGATCAAACTTAGCAATTAAAAAGCTTGTCAAAAGCTAATTTTAGCGATAGTTTTAGCCATAAAAAACTATGATAAAATAAAGCAAAAGCATCGATCCCCTTTTCTTGGAGTTTTTTGCATGGGATTTGAGAATCTATATAAGGATGGCTTATAGGCACTTGAGAAGTAATCCTCTACTATCGTTAGGCTGACTTTTGAAGGTGGTCTTGCTAATGCACACATGGGATAGCCATGGTGCACATATGGAGCAACTATGGAGTAATCTTGAAGAAGATAAGGAGCACCCTTGGAGTTCTTCTTGGAGAAGATTGCGCTCACACTCTTGTTGATGGAGAAGACTTACTTATCAGCAGATGATGGTGTGGATCATCCATCTACATGATGTATTTGGAGATTGTCTTCTACATGAAGATTATGGAGTACTTCAAAGACATTGGATGGAGCTTAATATAAGATTGCATCTTATGTTAACTATTCAGGTACATATTCTCTTTATGCACACAGGTACTACCTGGAGCTTACGGAGGTGGTGGCATCCATATCTGGAGGAGTCCTATTCCGCATACATGGAGGCAGTGGCATCCATAAAAGAGAATCAGTACATTCATGCTACATGCATCAGATGAGATGTTAGAGAAGGTGTTTTCACATGAGTATGAGGATTTCTGTCAACAACATGTTAGCATTCTATGTTAATTTTGTAAGTGTGTGATCCATCACACACACACATCTGATTTAGGGTCTTCCATAGCCTAAATTCAAATTACGGTTTGTTGAATATCAGTTTCAAGATGATCTTTCCTCTTTTAGTCACTCATATTCATTCTTCAACAACCTATCAGGTCCTACATCTCATACATATTCAGATTTCTGTCCCTACATCTGAATATTCTTGTAAATTTTGTACATACGCTCTTCCATCTATTTTTCTTCACATAGAGTGGTTGAGGTTTTGACTCCCACATTGTAAATTGACATTTGTATATATGATGTGTGAGTAAGTAGTGGCTTATGTAACACTTTGTACATGTTTTCTAATCTCTCTCTATCTTTGTCTCATCATTGTATGATTCAGTGATGTATGCTCAGTTCTGTCAATGTTGGAAGATCCTAGAATCTGTGTTTGTGGTTATGGGCCTACCTAATTTCCAACATTTGGTATGAGAGCAACTTCCAACATATGACATATGACATAAACTCTTAATCTAGATGTAGAGATTTGAGAATTAGACAATTTAGTCACATGATTATTTATCAGTGTGGAGTATGAAGCAGATGATCTATTAGCAGCCAAATACTTTACAAAAAGTATTGCATGAAGAACAAGACTTGATGAAAATAAGGCTACTTCAAATTCAAGGAAGAACATTGGTTTGGAGAAGATGAAGGAACCAGATCAACATCAAATCATAGGTATTAGTTTCTACTATGAGATTGTCATTTGCAAGTCATATCTTAGAAGAGCAGTTATGAAGAGATTTGAAGGATTCAAGAAGCACTCTTAGACACTTTCATTACTTTGAAAGTTGAAGCATTAGCTACACCAAATCAGGTATCTAGAGGTTGTTCTTGACAGTTTTGATAGAAGATCTCTTACATGGCCAGAAAGCTCATCTAAGAAGACAAATTTGAAGATTAGATCAGTTTTGTTTTCATCCAACACAAGGTTGGAGTTTTTTTAATCAGATTTTGTACCTAGAGAGGTAATTCAACATTTAACCAACTCAAGGAAAAGGTTGGTGAATTTAGTCATATCAGTCAAATTTGAAGTAGAGTATTGATTCAGCATATGAGGAGATGGTAAAACATGCTTCTATATTCACTTCAATTTATATACCATTCTTAGCACTAGAGGAAGAAAAAATTCATTTGAAGAAGTTAAGAGTGCTTGCTACTTCAAGATGAAGAGAACAAAAGGTATGGAAGAGAAGTTTGAAGATGTTGACATCATCAGGTGGAAGAAAGATATAGAAGAAGAAGGTCCAACAATCCCAAAGGGAAAGTAAGAATTCTTTCTTTTCTCTTATATTTTCCATATACTTTTCCTACCTTTATCCGCTACATCCAAAGACAAGTCTACGAGAACATCTTGTGTGAAGAATTTCAGTTTAAAGAAGAAGCAGTTTCTTGTTTTGCATTATACTTGGTCATGTTTTAATAGGTTTTGACAAAGAATTGCATTAAGAGAAAGAAAAGCAACAGATATCTAAGATAGCTTATATGTTTTGACTCATATGTGTATGAGTTACGTTTTAGTTGAAGCTTTTAAGCAGGTAGCTTATATGTTCCCTCAAAGAATTCTTGGAGTATCAATTCAGAGCTACTTGGTATATGACAAGTTACAGAGAAGTATTTTTCTTCTTTACCTAAACCTTGAGGTAAAAGAGTATTTGTAGGAGATGTTGGAGACTTAGAGTGAGGTTTTTGTTGATATATTTAGGTAGTGATGTGTGTGATCACTCTAGGACCGCCGGGGCAGTTTTTTCCCTCTTTAGGAGGTTTTTTTCCCCCGGCTTGTATATACGCCTATTGCCCTAATGGGCTACTTATCTTTGTACATTCTCTAGTAATACATTCAGTCTTGTGTGTTGTGCTCCAAGCTTCTTCTTCTTCCTTGTGTTGTTCGCGTGCTTCCGCAGACGTCTAACTCCAACAATTGGTATCAGAGCAGGTCGTCGCTTCTTCTAGGGCGCCGTCGACACTCCTCCGTTTGCAGTCTCAGATTCGCACGAAATTTGGTGAGCATACTCAGGGTGTTTCTAAGATCAAAACAGCTTTGCTGTGTGGTGCCGAAATCGTGATCTCAGCTCGTTTTGGCCTCCGAACGCACTATTGCAGCGCTTGTGCAGGCTATTTTGTCCTTTTGTGCCAAAGGTATATACCAGTTTCTGTTTGCCAGTTTAAGCGTCTCGAAGTCTGCTACAGGTCTAGCAGAACTCGTCTGGGCAGTTCCGTTCAACTTTTTGAGATACAGTCAATTTTCTGCATCAAGGTATTTTAGTCACCGGCCATGGCTGAAAGCAGTGATGTATTCCGTATGTTGGCTGTTGAGGATAAGTTGGATGGTACCAACTACCCATTATGGGCTTATATGATGCGACATGTACTGGTTGCAAAAGGATTGTGGAACATTGTGCAGGGTGTTGAAAGACGTCCTGTTACACCTGTAACGACAGGTACTGCAAATACAGGTGTTGGAGCTGATGAAGATGGTGTCGAAGATGATATTCCGCATATTCCTGTTCGTGCTTCTATTTCTGTTGCACCTACTGTAGAGCAGATTCATTGGGATGGCAGAGATGCCCAAGCACATGCATTGATAGCTTTGTCTGTCAAACGTGCCATTATTCCTCACATTCTCTCTTGTAGAACAGCAAAGGATGCTTGGGATACACTTACCACTTTGTACCAGGCTAGGAATGAGGCTTGTGTTGCTTACCTCCGAAAACAGTTGGAGAGTGAGCACATGAATGAAGGTGATTCTATGGAAAGTTTTCTTACAAAGATCAAGGACCTGAAGGAACAATTGATTTCTGTTGATGAGGTTATACCAGATAGCTCACTTGTGCAGACCGTTCTGAATGGTCTTCCTGATTCATATCAGAGTTTTGCCTCTACTCTTCGGTTGATGATGAAAGGCAATCTGAATGCCTTGTCATTTGAGGAATTAGTCTCTGTTCTATTGCAAGAAGATCAGTCTAGGCAGAACAGGTCCATTATGCGTGTTGCAGATCAAGCTTTCTTGGCTAGTCAGAAGGGCAAAGGAAAATGGAGCTCATCTACTAGTAAGCAGAAATCTGCAAATGCTGCACAATCAAAGAACCAGGATAAAGATGAGAAGAAATCAGAAAAGCAAAAATTGTTCTGCAAGTACTGTAAAGGAAATGATCATATTATAAAGAACTGTCCAAAACTGGCTGCTAAAGAGGCAAAGAAGAAAGAGGCTGGAATGGTTGTTGCAGAGGCCTCTACACCAAAAACAGAGTCTGCAAATCTTGTGCAGGAAGAAGAATGGGCATTTACTACTGTCTACAGTTTTGACCCGTCTTCTCATGATCAGTGCATGTCTGCAGTAGACTCAGATGTTTGGTACTTTGAGAGTGGGGTGACCAAACATATTACCTCGCAGCGCAGTTTCTTCTCTTCACTCGAGCCTGCCCTTACAGGGAATACTATCACATGCGCCAATAACTCCTCTTATCCTGTTATGGGAGTTGGTAAGATCATTCTGACTACTGTTGATGGTAGTTCTTTCACTTTGTCAGATGCTTTATTTGTGCCAGGGATCAAAAAGAACCTGTTATCAGTTTCTGCATTAGCCAAGATTGGCTTGGTTGTGAAATTCGTTGATGATAGGTGTACAGTCCATGATCTCTCAAATGGCGATGTGATTATTGCTTCTGGCATTTTATGTCGTGGGCTGTATAAGCTCATAGACTATGAAAGATCTGTGAATGATTCGGCATGTGCAATTCATGATTCTCAGGCTATGTCAGATGCAAAGCTTTGGCATGCACGCTTTGGTCATCTGAATTTTGCTAGTTTGTTACGCCTGCAGAAATCTGAAATGGTGTCCTCTTTGCCCAAACTTGAGGCACCAGGAAAACATGTCTGTGAAGGCTGTATTTTGGGCAAAATGCAGCGTTCTTCCTTTCTAAAAGATGGTTCAGTTCGGGCTACGCAGAAATTGCAGCTTGTACATAGTGATGTCTGTGGTCCTATGCAGACACCCTCTTTTGGAAATTACCTTTACTTCGTGACTTTCATTGATGATTTTTCCAGGCATGCATGGGTATATCCACTCAAAGCAAAGTCCGAAGTGTTCATGTGCTTCAAACAGTTTTTGGTTTTGGCTGAAAATCTATCAGCATGTAAAATGGGCACCCTCCATTCTGATCGAGGGGGGGAATATATGTCTTCAGATTTTAATGCATTTTTGGCTGAACGTGGGATAAAACACCAGTGTACAGTGTCGTATACACCTCAACAGAATGGAGTTGCTGAACGAAAGAACAGGTCACTCATGGAGATGGCGAGGTGCATGGTCAAAAGTCAGGCTTTACCACATAGTTTCTGGCTTGAGGCTATCATGTGTGCAGCATATGTACTGAACAGGTGTCCCACTAAAGCGTTGCAATCTATCACTCCATATGAGGCTTGGCATGACCGCAAGCCATCTGTTGCCCATATGCGTGTTTTTGGTTGTTTGGCATATGCATTAGTTCCTGAACAACATCGCAGAAAATTGGATGATAAGGCAGTAAAATGTATTTTTGTTGGGTACAGTTCTGAAAGTAAAGGCTATCGTCTGTATCATCCACAGACTAAACGCATTCTGGTTAGCCGTGATGTTGTCTTTGTGGAAGATGCTATTCAGCCATTGCTTTCATGTACTAAGGAGACATCTGTTAGCTCCAAAGACATGTATGATACTTTGATGCCTCTTTTTACAGGTGGACAGGCTAGTGCTGGTCCTAATGAGGCAACTTCTCAGCCTTTGCAGGTTTCATATGATGATGCAGATCATTCCATTTCTGATGTAGATTTACATGATGCACTTGTTGATGAGAGAGCTGATATTGAGCAGGCAAAAACTATGCCAAAATGGCTGGTGCAAACTTTGCGTGACAGCAAATTAGATGCACATTTGTCATATCGTACTCGTTCAGGCTCTCATATTACCTCCTTTGCATCAAATTGCTATGCTATGGCTGCATCTAGTCTCTGTGATGAGAATGAGCCTGTTTCTTTTGATGAAGCACAAAATTCAGAAAATTAGATGGCTGCTATGCAATCTGAATATGATGCTATAATGAAGAATGGTACATGGTCTTTATGTGACTTGCCTCCTGGCAAGAAGGCCATTGGCACTAAGTGGGTATACAAGCTGAAGCGTAAACCTGATGGTACAGTTGACAGGTATAAGGCTAGGCTTGTTGCAAAGGGTTATGCATAGGAAAGAGGCATTGATTTTGATGAGACCTTTGCACCTACATGCCGTATGACTACTGTTCGGAGAAGTTGTGCACTTGCAGCCCATCATGGTTGGAATGTACATCAGTTGGACATTAAAACAGCATTTTTGAATGGTGACTTACATGAAGAAGTGTATGTTTTTCAGCCCTGTGGCTTTGTGCAGAAAGGGCCTGAAAACCAGGTTTGCAGGTTAAAGAAGGCATTATATGGTTTAAAGCAAGCACCACGTGCTTGGTATGAGAAGATACATGCCTATCTGATTGCACATGGTTTTGAGAACAGTCCAACTGAAAGCACCTTATATGTTAAACGTGCTAATGATGTGCTTCTGATCATTGTTGTCTATGTTGATGACATGCTGCTCACTGGTCCTATTGAGACACATATTGCTGATTTTAAGGCTGATTTGCATGCCTCATTTGAGATATCTGATTTGGGGCATTTGCATCACTATTTGGGCATTCAGTTTATGCACGTTGATGGTGGAGTGGCTTTGTGTCAAACGAAATATATTGACACATTATTGCAGTGTTTTGGCCTTGAAGACTGTAAGCCTATTGCCACTCCTATGGAGACAGGTTTACAATTGAGTCTTCATGATGCTGGAGATGCATTTGATGTTGTTCTCTATCAGCAAGCTGTTGGATGCTTGATTTACTTATGCATTACTCGGCCAGATATTCAGTTTGCTGAGCAGGTTTATGCATTGCGCAGGAGTCATGCATTGGAAAGCGGTTAAGCGCATCTTTCGCTACTTGAGTGGTACTCGGCTACTTGGGTTGTTTTATCCCAAGGGGGGATCACTACCGCCAGATTTGCATGCTTTTTCTTACTCAGATTGGGCTGGTTGCTATGACACTCGTGTGTCCACCAGTGGTTTTTGCTTCATGCTTGGTAGCTCATGTATATCTTGGTTGAGCAAGAAGCAGCCTACTGTGGCCACTTCCAGTTGTGAGGCTGAGTATAGGGCAGCTTTCACAACGACTCTGGAGTGTGTGTGGCTTAGACGCCTTATGGCTGATTTGGGTGTTGGCCAGTCTTCTGCCACCACCATCTTCACTGACAGTCAGAGCGCATTGGCAGTTGCGAGGAACCCTGTGTTCCATGCTCGCACTAAGCACATTGAGGTGCATTATCACTATGTCAGGGAGAGGTTCTCTGCTGGGGAGATCAGCTTGGCATATGTGCCCATGCAAGAGAACATTGCAGACCTTTTCACGAAGGCTCTGCCTAGGGAGAAGTTTGAAGCTTTCCGCAAAGCTTTGGGCTTACTTCCTTTTGTGGAGTGATTTCCACATAGCTTGGCACTTCCTTATACATGAGTGCCAGCTTCTTGTTCACCGCATCACTCCCAGGGGGGATTTGTTGATATATTTAGGTAGTGATGTGTGTGATCACTCTAGGACCGCCGTGCACGTTTTTCCCTCTTTAGGAGGTTTTTTTCCCCCGGCTTGTATATACGCCTATTGCCCTAATGGGCTACTTATCTTTGTACATTCTCTAGTAATACATTCAGTCTTGTGTGTTGTGCTCCAGGCTTCTTCTTCTTCCTTGTGCTGTTCGCGTGCTTCTGCAGACGTCTAACTCCAACAATTTTTTGTTTGGAAAAGTTACCTCAGATTCAGTATACTCAGAAAATTGTTGGAGATAGATGTCTGCGGAAGCACGCGAACAACACAAGGAAGAAGAAGAAGCTTGGAGCATAAACACACAATAGTGAGTGTATTACTAGAGAATGTATAAAGATAATTAGCCCATTAGGGCAATAGGCGTATATAAAAGCCGGGGAAAAAAAACCTCCTAAAGAGGGAAAAAAGTGCCCCAGCGGTCCTAGTGTGTTCACACACATCACTACCTAAATATATCAACAAATCCCCCCTGGGAGTGATGCGGTGAACAAGGAGTTGGCACTCATGTATAAGAAAGTGCCAAGCTATGTGGAAATCACTCCACAAAAGGAAGTAAGCCAAAAGCTTTGCGGAAAGCTTCAAACTTCTCCCTAGGCACAGCCTTCGTGAAAAGGTCTACAATGTTCTCCTGCGTGGGCACATATGCCAAGCTGATCTCCCCAGCAGAGAACCTCTCCCTGACATAGTGATAATGCACCTCAATGTGCTTAGTGCGAGCATGGAATGCGCTCTGACTGTCAGTGAAGATGGTGGTGGCAGAAGACTGGCCAACACCCAAATTAGCCATAAGGCGTCTGAGCCACACACACTCAACAGTCGTTGTGAAAGCTGCCCTATACTCAGCCTCACAACTGGAAGTGGCCACAATAGGCTGCTTCTTGCTCAACCAAGATATACATGAGCTACCAAGCATGAAGCAAAAACCACTAGTGGACACACGAGTGTCATAGCAACCAGCCCAATCTGAGTCATAAAAAGCATGCAAATCTGGCGGTAGTGATCCCCCCTTGGGATAAAACAACCCAAGTAGCCGAGTACCACTCAAGTAGCGAAAGATGCGCTTAACCGCCTTCCAATGTGTGACTCCTGGGCAATGCATAAACTTGCTCATCTGTGAGACAGCAAACTGAATATTTGGCCGAGTAATGCAAGTAAATCAAGCATCCAACAGCCTACTGATAGAGAACAGCATCAAATGCATCTCTAGCATCATGAAGACTCAATCGTAAACCTGTCTCCATAGGAGTGGCAATAGGATTACAGTCTTCAAGGCCAAAACGCTGCAATAATTTGTCAATATATTTCGTTTGACACAAAGCCATTCCACCATCAACTTGCATAAACTGAATGCCCAAATAGTGATGCAAATGCTCCAAATCAGACATCTCAAATGAGGCATGCAAATCAACCTTAAAATCAACAATATGCGTCTCAATAGGACCAGTGAGCAACATGTCATCAACATAGACAACAATGATCAGAAGTACATCATTAGCACGCTTAACATATAAGGTGCTTTCAGTTGGACTGTTCTCAAAACCATGTGCAATCAGATAGGCATGTATCTTCTCATACCAAGCACGTGGTGCTTGCTTTAAACCAAATAGTGCCTTCTTTAACCTGCACACCTGGTTTTCATGCCCTTTTTGCACAAAGCCACAGGGCTGAAAAACATACACTTCTTCATGCAAGTCACCATTCAGAAATGCTGTTTTAATGTCCAACTGATGTACATTCCAACCATGATGGGTTGCAAGTGCACAAATGCTCCGAACAGTAGTCATACGGCATGTAGGTGCAAAGGTCTCATCAAAATCAATGCCTCTTTCCTGCGCATAGCCCTTTGCAACAAGCCTAGCCTTATACCTATCAACTGTACCATCAGGTTTACACTTCAGCTTGTATACCGACTTAGTGCCAATGGCCTTCTTGCCAGGAGGCAAGTCACATAAAGACCATGTACCATTCTTCATTATAGCATCATATTCAGATTGCATAGCAGCCATCCAATTTTCTGAATTCTATGCTTCATCAAAAGAAACACGCTCATTCTCATCACAAAGGCTAGACGCAGCCATAGCATAGCAATCTGATGCAAAGGAGGCACTATGAGAGCCTCAACGAGTACGATATGACAAAGGTGCATCTAATTTGCTATCACGCAAAGTCTGCACCAACTATTCTGTCATAGTTTTTGCCTGATCAATATCAGCTCTCTCATCAACAAGTGCATCATGTAAATCTGCATCAGAAATGGAATGATCTACATCATCATATGAAGCCTGCAAAGGCTGAGAATTTGCCTCATTAGGACCAGCACTAGACTGTCCACCTATAAAAAGAGGCATCAAAGTATCATACATGTCTTTAGAGCTAACAGATGTCTCCTTAGTACATGAAAGCAATGGCTGAATACCATCTTCCACAAAGACAACATCATGGCTAACCAGAATGTGTTTATTCTGTGGATGATACAGACGATAGCCTTTACTTTCAAAATTGTACCCAACAAAAATACATTTTACTGCCTTATCATCCAATTTTCTGCGATGTTGTTCAGGCACTAGTGCATATGCCAAACAACCAAAAACCCGCAGATGAGCAACAGATGGCTTGCGATCATGCCAAGCCTCATATGGAGTGATAGACTGTAGCGCTTTAGTGGGACACCTGTTAAGTACATATGCTGCACACATGACAACCTCAAGCCAGAAACTATGTGGTAAAGCCTGACTCTTGACCGTACACCTTGCCATCTCCATGAGTGACCTGTTCTTCCGTTCAGCAACTCCATTCTGTTGAGGTGTATACGGCACTGTACACTGGTGTTTTATCCCACGTTCAGCCAGAAATGCATTAACATTTGAAGACATATATTCCCCCCCTCGATCAGAACGGAGGGTGCCCATTTTACATGCTGACAGATTTTCAGCCAAAACCAAAAACTGTTTGAAGCACAAAAACACTTCGGACTTTGCCTTCAATGGATATACCCATGCATGCCTGGAAAAATCATCAATGAAAGTCACGAAGTAAAGGTAATTTCCAAAAGAGGGTGTCTGCATAGGACCACAGACATCGCTGTGTACAAGCTGCAATTTCTGCATAGCCCGAACTGAACCATCTTTTGGAAAGGATGAACGCTGCATTTTGCCCAAAATACAGCCTTCACAAACATGTTTTCCAGGTGCCTCAAGTTTGGGCAAAGAGGACACCATTTCAGATTTCTACAGGCGTAGCAAACTAGCAAAATTCAGATGACCAAAGCGTGCATGCCAAAGCTTTGCATCTGACATGGCCTGAGAATCATGAATTTCACATGCCGAATCATTCACAGATCTTTCATAGTCTATGAGCTTATATAGCCCACGACATAAAATGCCAGAAGCAATAATAACATCACCATTTGACAGATCATGAATTGTACATCTGTCATCAACAAATTTCACAACCAAGCCAATCTTGGCTAATGCAGAAACTGATAACAGATTCCTCTTGATCCCTGGCACAAATAAAGCATCTGACAAGGTGAAAGAACTACCATCAGCAGTAGTCAGAATGATCTTACCAACTCCCATAATAGGATAAGAGGAGTTGTTAGCACATGTGACAGTATTCCCTGTAGGGGCAGGCTCCAGTGAAGAGAAGAAACTGCGCTGCGAGGTAATATGTTTGGTCGCCCCACTGTCAAAGTACCAACATCTGAGTCCACTGCAGACATGCACTGCTCATGAGAAGATGGGTCAAAATTGCAAACAGTAGTAAACGCCCATTCTTCTTCTTGCACAAGATTTGTAGACTCTATTTTTGGTGTAGAGGCCTCTGCAACAACCATTCAAGCCTCTTTCTTCTTTGCCTCTTTTGCAGCCAGTTTTGGACACTTCTTTATGATATGATCATTCCCTTTACAGTACTTGCAAAACAATTTCTGCTGTCTTGATTTCTTCTCATCTTTATCCTGGTTCTTCGAATGTGCAGCATTTGCAGATTTCTGCTTACTAGTAGAAGAGCTCCATTTTCCTTTGCCCTTCTGACTAGCCAGGAAAGCTTGATCTGCAACACGCATAATGGACCTGTTCTGCCTGGACTAATCTTCCTGCAACAGAACAGAGACTAACTCCTCAAATGATAAGGCATTCGGATTGCCTTTCATCCTCAACCGAAGAGTAGAAGCAAAACTCTGATATGAATCAGGAAGACCATTCAGAACGGTCTGCACAAGTGAGCTATCTGGTATAACCTCATCAGCAAAAATCAACTGTTCCTTCAAATCTTTGATCTTTGTTAGGAAATTGTCCATAGAATCACCTTCATTCATGTGCTCACTCTCCAACTGTTTTTGAAGGTAAGCAACACGAGCCTCATTCCTAGCTTGGTACAATGTGGTCAGTGTATCCCAAGCATCCCTAGCTGTTCTGCAAGAGCAAATATGAGGAATAATGGCACATTTGACAGACAAAGCTATCAATGCATGTGCCTGGGCATCTCTGCCATCCCAACGAATTTGCTCTACAGTAGGTGCAACAGAAACAGTAGCATGAACAGGAATCTGCAGAATATCATCTTCGACACCATCTTCATCAGCTCCAGCACGTGTATTTGCAGTACCTGTAGTTGCAGGTGTAACAGGACGTCTTTCAACACCCTGCACAATGTTCCACAGTCCTTTTGCAACCAATACATGTCGCATCATATAGGCCCATAATGGGTAGTTGGTACCATCCAACTTATCCTCAACAGCCAACATACGGAATACATCACTGCTTTCAGCCATGGCCGGTGACTAAAATACCTTGATGCAGAAAATTGATTGTATCTCAAAAAGTTGAGCAGAACTGCCGAGACGAGTTCTGCTAGGCCTGTAGCAGACTTCGAGACGCTTAAACTGGCGAACAGAAACTGGTATATACCTTTGGCACAAAAAGACAAAATAGCCTGCACAAGTGCTACGATAGTGCGTTCGGAGGTCGAAACGAGCTCAGATCGCGATTTCGGCACCACAGAGCGAAGTTGCTTTGATCTTGGAAACACGCTGAGTATGTTGACCAAAATTCATGCGATTCTGAGACTGCAAACGGAGGAGTGTCGACGGCGCCCTAGATGAAGCGACGACCTGCTGTTGGAGGTATACTCAGAAAATTGTTGGAGATAGATGTCTGCGGAAGCATGCGAACAGCACAAGGAAGAAGAAGAAGCTTGGAGCATAAACACACAATAGTGAATGTATTACTAGAGAATGTACAAAGATAAGTAGCCCATTAGGCCAATAGGCGTATATACAAGCCGGGGAAAAAAAACCTCCTAAAGAGGGAAAAAAGTGCCCCGGCAGTCCTAGTGTGTTCACACACATCACTACCTAAATATATCAACAAAAATTCAGAGTTTATTTAGGAGGAAATTTCATAAAATTAAGTATTTTCAAAAAAGTTCAGAAAATTCAGTATTTTCCAAAAAATTCAGAAAAAATCAGATTTTTTGATGTACCAGTCAGATGGAGAATCTACTTTCTATGTTTGTCTTGACTTTTGGATACATGCTTGTATTCAAAAAAAGGTGTTTCATCAGATCCTATCACTTGATTGAGAAGTGGAGTTAAAAGAAAGTCAAGCAGATACTATCATATTTCACCTGGGAAGAATATGAAGATATGAAGTATTAACTTGCAAATTTTGGAGTTCTCAAGGTGAGAGTTTGTCCACTTGTGTTCTAGTACAAGTTGCAGATTCTTGGGAAGGATTTAGTTGAAGAAAATTTTTACAAATTTATGTAAGAAGCATGGACACTTAGAGTCATTCAGGTAGCAAATCAGACATTCAGTCATAAAGGTTTGATGAGAGCATATTCTACACAAGTATTGTTGGAGAGATCATAGATCTTGAGTATTTTTTGAGTCAAGATGTCTATCCTTTGTTTGTAAAGTTCTTAGGATTTGAAGAAGTAAGTCAAAGATTCAGATTCTATGAGATTAGTGTTGCAGAGAAAAAGAAGGAGATACTTGTTATGTTGCAGAAGATTATGAATCCTAAAGTGCTTTCATCAAAGTTTCTTGTTATGATGTAATAGGATCACATATTATTCTAGATTATGGGAAGTTGAGGAGTGGCAGTGAAAGCTATTAGCATCTGCGGTGCTAGTAAAAAGGGGTTCATATTATTTGTTTCAGACACAGGTATTGATGTTATGGAAGCGATGCTAAATTACTGAAGATCAGATTTATTGAAAAGAAGGAAGATGTTCCAGATTTGATAAAGTCTGATATACTTTGAAGAAGTTTGGATACTAGTGTTAAATCATCCAAGGGGGTGGAGAAACATGAAGACTTATTCTCAGCCATATATGAAGGGATGCAGAATCATACCTACAGGTATTCCTATATTTCCTTTGTCAGTTTCTCTTTATGTTCTAGCTTTTGAAGAAGAAGGAAGAAGGAGAATGTCTGGAGAAAGTTCCTGTTGGGTGTTCCTGTTCGGGAGAAAGTTCCAAAGTTCTATTAAAGAGAAGCCTGATATTTTAGAGAGGTTTGTTATTTATGAGGTGCACACATATATGATTGAACTAGACTTTGAAGGAAAGAGGTATGAAGGACTTACAGATAGAAAAAGGATGAAGACAAGATGACAATGGAGATATGAAACTTTGTTGAGACTCATGAGAGTTGAGTACAGTCATAGATGAACCAACTAGTGTTCATAATACACTAAGTTGTGAGTTGTCAGTCAGAAGTCCCAAGATTTAGTTCTTGATTATGTTTAGTGTATTTACATGACAAAGCAGAAGCACGTTGAGAAACCTTTCTTAAGGTAAATGCAAATATGTGGATCCTAGTGTATTCTTACAAGTTTTAGAACACTTATTTTAGGAGATAGCAGATTCAGAGTCAATTCATGCTACATATGTTGTCAAGCAGTGATTGCTTGATGTATGCTAACACTATTGGATATCTAGTTTGCATATTTTATCAGGTATTATGGTTCATATTCAGAAAATTCAGATTTTTTGAAGTTTGAAGAAGTTCAAATTCAGTTTTGGAGAACAATTTTGAAGATAAAGTTTGAAGGTCAATTCTGAAGGACAAGTTTGAAGCTTCTGTCAGTTTGCACAAGAATGAAGTTGCATGTCCAGTTCAGTTTGTACCAATATGACATTGAAGGGGGGATTGTTGGAAAACAATGTCACATTAGTCCAAATCCCTATTAGGGCAAAAACCCTAATTTTGATACTTAAGTCATTTTTGGCACAAAATTTGGGTAAAATTTTTATGATCCTATCTTTTAGAGCTTGATGAGAGCTATCTAATGGCATAGGGCATTCAATCATCAAAGATCATATGTGGGAGATGTGAAGAGATAGATAGGTCTGTGCTTGAAGATGAAGAGGTGTTGCAAAATCCTTGATCTACACCAGCCAAATGAACTCCAGAAGTATATGGTGGGCCCTTTTAGCTTGCCAATGGATTTATTAGACACCCTATGTACCTTGGAAGATCACTCTCAAAAAGATAGATCAAAACAGATAAGTTGGAGTTAGCTCAGAGGTGAAAACTTGCTATTCTTGGTTCATACACCTGTCCAGTGTTTTACATAATTCTCTGAGCACAGCAGCAATTAGCTTAATTCCTCTTGGGGAAGTCTAGGTAAATTAAAGAGCTAACTTTCAAGAGTAATCTCATAAAAAATAATGAACCACACACTGAGAATGAGTTTTAACAACTGATGACATCATCCCGATTTTCACGGGCTGCTACAGTTTGAGACTAGTGAGCAGAAAAATCAACATAACTCCAAATGTAGGAATCCAATGATTATGAAAATTATTATGGTTATACTAGACAGTATTTTGAATCCAACAAGATTTAAATCACTGAATTTGGATAAGTAACCACTGAGGAAAACCTCTGACAAAATGAGTGAAAAAGTCGGGTACCTGACAGAGAAGTGAAAATGCACAGACACTATTGACTTCAACTAAACATAACTGAAGATTGCAACATCCAAATGACATGAAAACTTGTGAACATATAGTAGACTTATAGAGCTAACTTTACCAAGTTAAATCACTGAAAATGATGCACCAAGCTCAGAGAAAACATCTCTGCAAGCTGACTAAGAAAAACTGAGAGTAATGGCAGTGAGTAGTACACTTCACAAGAACATGGAAAGATGAACTCAAATAATCATGAAAATGAAAGCATATTGCTTGTACAATACAATGACTTACTGATACATATGTGTGCCTTGTAATCACACCTTGATATGGCATAAAGCTCAGCTCTTGGAGGTCTTCACATAGGTCTCTCTAACCACGACTAAAATTTCCATCTATTTATAGTTGAGTTTGGGAGGCTAACTTCCCTCAATCACTCTCCAATCAATCAATGATTGATTTGATTCTCTACCTACCACAAATCATGAATTCGTGGCTCCTCTTTCCATTCTTGATCAAGTGGACTCAACCACTTAAGATTCTTTCACTTTTACATTAAGTAAACTCTTCAAAAGTTACAAGAGGTAGTTCACAAGTGAACTTTACATAGTCTTCATTTTAAGGCTTTTTCTATGACTTTGTGGGACTCAAGCCAATACTTAGGCTTGTCATAGACTTGCTCCAATAGCTCCCCCTCAAGCCAAGTATGCTTGAGGTCTTCAATCTTCCAAGATTACCTGCAAACCAATCATAGCCTTGAATTTGCAAAGCTTTGTACCATCCAATGCTTTGGTTAGAATATCTGCACATTGTTGATGAGTGGACACATATGATATTTGAATCTCTTTGCTTAGAACCTTCTCTCGTACATAGTGATAATGAACTTCAATACGTTTAGTCCTTGCATTAGCAGCCAAATGAATAGAACTCATATTGTCACCAAAAATAGTTGGAGTTCTAAACTCCAATCCAAGATCTTTGAATAATGTCTTCATCCACATAGCTTCTTGTGTAGCTATGGCAAGACCTCTATATTCAGCTTCAGTAGAAGAGAGAGCAACTGTGGGTTGCTTCTTGGATGACCATGAAATAAGCTTTGAACCTGCAAAGGTAAGATAACCTGAAGTGCTCCTTCTATATTTCCTTGGAGCCAGCCCAATCTGCATCAGAAAATAACTTCAAACCTAAATCAGATACATAAGGATAATAAAGTCCTTCATTTATGGTTCCTTTGAGATACTTGAGAATCCTTTTGGCAGCATCCATATGTGGTTTACTTGGTGTGTGCATAAATTGGCTTAGCACACTCACACTGTAACATATATCAAACTCTTGTCAATGTGGCATAGTTGAGACTACCCACTAGACTTTGATATGATGTGATGTCCTCTATGAGTTCACCTTCATGTGAGCTCAATTTGTGATTGACATCCATTGGAGTAAGTGCAATCTTACAATCTTGCATCTTGAATTTTGCCAACATGTCCTTAATGTACTTCCTTTGAGTGAGAAACAAACCATGATCTTTGTAGACAACTTCCAAACCTAGGAAGTAGGTAAGTGAACCCAAATCACTTATCTTGAACTCTTCTCTCATCTGATCTTTGATCTTCTTCATACCATCTGCATCATTTCCTGTCAATATAATATCGTCTACATATACACATAGGTAGATGACCTCGGAATTACTCTTTTTAATAAAGAGTGAAGGATCTGCCTTGCTTGGTTGAAAGCCTTTGTCTTGCAAGAATGAAACAAGCCTGAAATTCCAAGCTCTTGGAGCTTGCTTGAGACCATACAATGCTTTGTTAAGTTTACACACATAATCAGGATAAACTTGGTTCTCAAAACCAGGTGGTTGTGCCATATATACCTCTTCTGTTATCCAACCATTCAAGAATGCATTCTTTACATCTAGTTGAAGTATCTTCCAATTCTTGGAAGAGGCAATACTAAGCAAAACCCTAATAGTAGGCATCTTTGCCACAGGAGAGAAAGTCTCCTCATAATCAATTCCCTGAGTTTGTGCAAAGCCTTTTGCTACAAGCCTTGCCTTATACCTGTTAATGGAACCATCAGAATTCTTCTTGAGTTTATAGACCCATCTTGTTGTTTTCCTCAAGTGCTTCAATCTCTTCCTTCATTGCATGCTTCCATTCTGTTTTTGCTTTGGCCTCTTCGAATGATGATGGCTCCTCTTGGTTTATGTCTTGTGCTATGTAGATAGAATGTTTAGTTACTAATGAGGTGTCAAACCCATACCTTTCTGGTTTTTTCTTTTCCCTCATAGATCTTCTTAGGCCATGATGTGATGATTCTGCCTCATGTCCAAGTTCCTGCAATTTTGCTTTACCTTTAGACTTCCATGCTTTGATCTTTTCCATGTGAGATTCTTCATCATCCTCCGAGGTGTCTTGTTCTTCAATCTTTGGTTGTTCTCTACCAAGCTTTGGAAAATCTTCTTCAAGATCATATGGTAAATTGACCTTCCTGCATGAATCTTCATACCATGAATTGTTCTCATCAAAAACTACATCCCTGCTTACCAAGAATCCTTTGTTGGTAGGGTTGTATAACCTGTAGCCCTTTTGATTGTTGTCATATCCAATAAATACACACCTTTCTGCCTTTGGATCCATCTTGCCTCTAACCTGTGAAGGAACATGAGCAAAAGCAATACATCCAAAAATTTTACAATGATCTAAACTTGGTCTTCTTCCATTCCAAGCCTCATATGGAGTCATCCCATCAAGAGATTTTGAAGGCAACCTGTTAATCAAGTAAGTGGCTGTAGATACAGCCTCAGCCCATAAGTAATTAGGTAAATGCTTTTCATTTAACATAGACCTTGTAGCTTCAACAATTGTCCTATTCCTCCTTTCTGCCACTCCATTTTGCTCAGGAGTGTACCTTGTAGTTACCTCTCTTTTGATTCCTCTTTCTTGAAGAAAAGAATCAAAATCATGGGAGAAGTATTCTCCCCCTCCATCTGACCTTAGCCTTTTTAGTGATTTACCTGTTTGATTCTCCACAAGAGCCAAATATCTTTTGAAACATGAAAAAACTTCATCTTTGTGTTTCATAAAGAATAGGATAGTCCATCTGCTGCAATCATCAATAAAGGAAACATAATACCTTGATCCAGATATTGAAGCAAGCTTCCTTGCTAGGTCCCCATACATATGTATAAACCAACTCCAAGAGATCTCCATGCATATAACCTTTCTTCATGAATGGTAACCTGTGAGACTTTCCAAATTGACATGCACTACACTTATAAATCATATGTTGTTTTGACAAATTAGGGAGTCCAAGTACACTTTGGTCCCTGTAGATTTGCTTTAATGACCTTTCACCAATATGTGCTAACCTTTTGTGCCATACTTCCAATTCTGTGAGTGTCTGACTACCATAATTAAAGAGAGCAATGTTTCTAGTGTCCTGTAATTCAAATGTGAACAATCTACCTATCTTTTCACCTTTTGCAATTCTTCTGAATCCTTGACTTGGATCTTCAACAAATGCTCCTGCTTTTGTGAACCTGACTTGCAAACCTTTCTCTACTATCTGCCCAACACTTATCAAATTCTTTGTAATGGTAGGGACATAGAGTACCTTACTGAGTAGGTTGATGTTTCCATCAGGTGCTTTGACATTGCCTATTTTCTCCACAGGATGTTTTGTATCATCTCCTGTTTGTACCTCATGCTTATTCCTTGGATCTTCTAAATCTGATAGGAGTGCCACATTTCCTGCCACATGATTTGAACAACCTGAATATATGTAGAAAACATGCTCATCAGATTTACCTTGTGGCATAGCCATGTTCATGATCAATAATGAATCCTCTTTGTTTGAGTCTTCTGTGTAGTTATTGTAGTCTCTCCTTCCTTTGTAGCCTCCTTGATAGTTTGAATGATTGTAGTTGTTGTAGTTGCCATGGTAGTTGTTGAACCTTCCTCTTGAGTAGCCATAACTTCCTCTATTGTATCCTCTGCCTCTTTGATTCCTGGAATTCCTAAAGCAATTTTCAGTTGTATGATTAGTTAGTCCACAAATAGAACATGGGTTGGAGTCTTGGGATCTCCCCCTGCCTTGTCTACCTCCTCTTCCTCTACCTCTGCCATGTCTTCCTCTACCTGCATAGTTAGCTTGATATGTACTTGCTTCATCATCCACTTTCTTTGCCTTTCCTTTGTTATCTTTGGACTTGCTTTTATCAGTGTATAAAGCTGAAGATTGATTACCTTTAGAGCTTTCTCCATTTTTGATAAGCTTTGCCTCTTGGGTAAGTAGTTGTCCAATGAGTGTATTGAAATCAGGTACATGCATGTCCATGTACAAATCCATAGCTGTGGTGAATGCTTCCCACTTGTCATCTACCTTCAAGCCATTGATGACCTGCCTTACAATTTGCTCTTCATCTATTACCTCTCCAATGCTTCCCATCTGATCTGCTATGTCCTTGAGCTTTGTGACAAAATCAGTCACATTTTGTTTGGGAGCCTTCTTGAGAGTTGTGAAATCCAGCCATAGTTGATGCTTCCTAGCTTTAGTACTTGAAGAAAAGAAAGCTTCAAGTGCATCCCAACTTCCTGAGATGTCTTACAACTTCTAATGTGAGGCAACAAAAAATCTGAGATAGAGTTGAGGAGATAAGACCTTGCAAGTGCATCCTTGGAGCACCATGTGCTCAATCTTTCTTGCTCTTCTTGTGTTGGTTGACTTTTGTTCCTGAAACTTGGCATAACTTCATCTCCAGCCACATAACCATATAAACTTCTACCTTGGAGATAGGCTTCCATTCTTAATGACCAAGCTGAGTAGTTACCTCTGTCAAATTTGTTAATTGATGAAGGAAATCTATCTGCCATGTTGTCCAACCTTGCTCTGATACCACTGTGCAGAGATAGATAGGTCTGTGCTTGAAGATGAAGAGGTGTTGCAAAATCCTTGATCTACACCAGCCAAATGAACTCCAGAAGTATATGGTGGGCCCTTTTAGCTTGCCAATGGATGTATTAGACACCCTATGTACCTTGGAAGATCACTTTCAAAAAGATAGATCAAAACAGATAAGTTGGAGTTAGCTCAGAGGTGAAAACTTGCTATTCTTGGTTCATACACCTGTCCAGTGTTTTACATAATTCTCTGAGCACAGCAGCAATTAGCTTAATTCCTCTTGGGGAAGTCTAGGTAACTTAAAGAGCTAACTTTCAAGAGTAATCGCATAAAAAATAATGAACCACACACTGAGAATGAGTTTTAACAACTGATGACATCATCCCGATTTTCACGGGCTGCTACAATTTGAGACTAGTGATCCGAAAAATCAACATAACTCAAAATGTAGGAATCCAATGATTATGAAACTTTGTGTGGTTATACTAGACAGTAAGCTGAATCCAACAAGCTTTAAATCACTGAATTTGGATAAGTAACCACTGAGACAAACCTCTTACAAGATGAGTGAAAAAGTTGGATACCTGACAGAGAAGTGAAAATGCACAGACACTATTGACTTCAACTGAACATAACTGAAGCTTGCAACATCCAAATGACATGAAAATTTGTGAGCATATATTAGACTTATAGAGCTAACTTTACCAAGTTAAATCACTGAAAATGATGCACCAAGCGCAGAGAAAACATCTCTGCAAGCTGACTGAGAAAAACTGAGAGTAATGGCAGTGAGTAGTACACTTCACAAGAACATGGAAAGATGAACTCAAATAATCATGAAAATGAAAGTATATTGCTTGTACAATATAATGACTTACTGATACATATGTGTGCCTTGTAATCACACCTTGATATGGCATAAAGCTCAGCTCTTGGAGGTCTTCACATAGGTCTCTCTAACCACGACTAAAATTGCCATCTATTTATAGTTGAGTTTGGGAGGCTAACTTCCCTCAATCACTCTCCAATCAATCAATGATTGATTTGATTCTCTACCTACCACAAATCACGAATTCGTGGATCCTCTTTCCATTCTTGATCAAGTGGACTCAACCACTTAAGATTCTTTCACTTTTACATTAAGTATACTCTTCAAAAGTTACAAGAGGTAGTTCACAAGTGAACTTTACATAGTCTTCATTTTAAGGCTTTTTCTATGACTTTGTGGGACTCAAGCCAATACTTAGGCTTGTCATAGACTTGCTCCAACAGGAGAAAACCCTAACCAAAGATTGATCAAACTTAGCAATTAAAAAGCTTGTCAAAAGCTAATTTTAGCGATAGTTTTAGCCATAAAAAAACTATGATAAAATAAAGCAAAAGTATCAATTAGCTTTTCTTGGAGTTCTTTGCATGGGATTTGAGAATCTATATAAGGATCGCTTATAGGCACTTGAGAAGTAATCCTCTACCATCGTTAGGTTGACTTTTGAAGGTGGTCTTGTTGATGCACACATGGGGCAGCCATGGTGCACATATGGAGCAACTATGGAGTAATCTTGAAGAAGATAAGGAGCACCCTTGGAGTTCTTCTTGGAGAAGAGTGTGCTCACACTCTTGTTGATGGAGAAGACTTACTTATCAACAGATTGATGGTGTGGATCATCCTTCTACATGATGTATTTGGAGATTGTCTTCTACATGAAGATTATGGAGTACTTCAAAGACACTGGATGGAGTTTAACATAAGATTGCATCTTATGTTAACTATTCAGGTACATATTCTCTTTATGCACACAGGTACTACGTGAAGCTTATGGAGGTGGTGGCATCCATATCTGGACGAGTCCTATTCGACATTCATGGAGGCAGTGGCATCCATAAAGGAGAATCAGTACATGTTGGAACATCAAGCTTACACTATGCTTGAGGTGGATTTGATCTACACCAAAGGCTATCGCGTCGAAAGAATATCCGTTGGAGAGTTCTTTTTCTTATGCTCATTTATTGTTTTTTTTTTGAGAGATTTTTGATGGTTCATTTATCGCTGTAAAAGCGTTAAGCTTTACACATGTAAAGGTAGAAAGATAGAGACCAAATCCCACGAGTTTGTGGTGGTTGAAGTTGCATTCAATCAAGCAATCAAGCAATCAATCACCTAAAAGTAAATCAAACTAGATCTTCACTTTTCCTAGATTGTAGGAAAGTGAATTGATTCCCTCCAGCAACCATTCCCACCTTCATTTGAATTCAAATTTATCTTGTAGAAGTTTTGGAACACTCCTAGAGTCTATATAAATACTTGAAATCACTTGTACATTACATGGAAGCAATATACATACACTTGTGACCATCATTGTCTTGCTCCTTCAATTCTCTGCATCATCTTCTTCGCCAACAGTAATCTTGCAGAGGCTGCTGCTCTCTCTCCAGAGCTCCAAATTGAGTGCAAGATGGCTCATTGGAAAGGTATTAGTGTCTAGTTTATTCTTATGAATGTTAATACATTTAGTTCAGTAGATTAGGAGAAATCTAAGTTTTTATGTCTCGGGGTCAATCTCTATGTATTCCTGAAAAATAGGAAGTACCACCGGTGAATGTCGCATTCATTCCTATAGCATATTTTTCTTATTCCTTATATTTTTGTGCATTCCATACACTAACCCTATGTCTATCACTCCCATAAAAGGAATTTTTCTAATTGTAATCACGCTGGTCGCTATGGGCATTTGAAGTTCATTCTGTCTTCCATAGATAGTAAGTTTTTTGAGCTAGTCGACCCACAAACCTATCTGTTTTGTATCGACTCATTCTCCTTGATGCTCCAAAGTACATAGTGTGTTTCTTTGCTCTTATTGCGTGCCTATAAGGTCTATTTGAGTCTCCATAAGCTCAAGGGCTGGTCTTGTGCCGGTTGGCTTGACCAAACTTCATCGCTTCGAAATGCATTTTTCTAACTTCTACAAGCTTCTCCAAGTTCTTTCAGTACATGCATGCTACATGCATCAGATGAAATGTTAGAGAAGGTGTTTTCACATGAGTATGAGGATTTCTATCAGCAACATGTTAGCATTCTATGCTAATTCTGGAAGTATGTGATCTATCACACACATATCTGATTTAGGGTCTTCCATAGCCTAAATTCAGATTAGGCTTTGTTGAATATCAATTTCAAACTGATCTTTCCTCTTTCAGTCACTCATATTCACTCTTATACAACCTATCAGGTCCTACATCTCATACATATTTAGATTTTTGTCCCTACATCTGAATATTCTTGTAAATTTTGTACATACACTCTTCCATCTATTTATGTTCACATAGAGTGGTTGAGGTTTTGACTCCCACATTGTAAATTGACATTTGTATATATGATGGTGTGAGTAAGCAATGGCTTATGTAACACTTTGTACATGTCTAATCTCTCTCTATCTTTGTCTCATCATCGTATGATTACGTGATGTATGCTCATGTCTGTCAATGCTGGAAGATCCTAGAATCTATGTTTGCAGTTATGGGCCTAC
Organism: Ceratopteris richardii; assembly: GCA_020310875.1. NCBI lineage: Eukaryota > Viridiplantae > Streptophyta > Polypodiopsida > Polypodiales > Pteridaceae > Ceratopteris > Ceratopteris richardii. The sequence goes on along the minus strand of CM035444.1, from coordinate 15,363,762 downwards.
CTAATTTCCAACAGTTGTGCCTTCACTCACTCATGGTCTTCATACCAGTCATCACATCTTCGTAGATTGACAAGTAAAGGAGGTGGTGCTTATGCTTGAGCTACACCAAATTTTGGTGCCATTGCTGAGGAGAGAGCTTCGAGGATGAGCATTGTGATGGTAAGATGGCATATTTGCGATGTTGGAAGGTAACAAATAGTCATTTTCTATTATTTTTTTGATTTTTTATTCTCCTTCTTCATCATCACCATCATCACCATCTTCATCCATCATCATCTTCATAGATTTTTTTTGTTTTGAGTACATTTTCACCATTTCCACATCATTTCTCATGTGTGGGAGTGGAAGAAAGAGCTCGGAAGTGCTTGGGAGTGCATGCACTTGTGTTTTTCATGATTTTCAGCACATTTGGGGCTCGGTACAAAAATTCGAAATTCCTGCCTAAAAACTTAGAAAATCAAGACTTGCTCAAAAAATCGTGATTCTCTGGAAAATGCAAAATTTTTCCCACCTAATTTTTTTTGAGAAAATTGCGATTCTCTGAAAGTGAGAAAATCATGATTTTTTTGGACTTGGGCATTTTGAGAAATTTGCGATTCTCTGTAAGAAATTCACAATTCTTTGGACTTGGGAAAATTGAGAAAAAAACACGATTCTCTAGAAGAAATTTGCAATTCTCTAGACTTGGGAAAATTGAGAAAATTGTGATTCGTTGGAAGAAATTCGTGATTTTTTGGACTTGTGCATTTTGAGAAATTCACGATTCTCTAGAAGAAATTTGCAATTCTTTGGACTTGGGCATTTTGAGAAATTCGTGATTCTTTGGACTTAGTGCTTTCGAGAACATCGCGATATATCAAATGTCTGACTCAACTTCTTTTTGAGAATTGATAAGTCATAAGCTTCCCAGCAATCAACATATCATCGACATGAAGTATCAAGCATATCAAGGTGCCATCTGAGCATCTCTTTGTGTAGAGACAATGATCCTCATTGCTTCGAGAATAGCCTTGAGACTTCATAAAAGCATCAAACTTTTGGTACCATTGTCTAGGGGACTGTTTAGGTCCATACAATCTCCTCTTGAGCTTACAAACTAGAATTTCTTTGCCACGAACTACATAACACTCTTGTTGTTCCATAAAGATCTCATCTGTAAGATCTCCATGCAAGAAAGTAGTTTTCACATCCATTTGGACTAGCTCTAAGTCCTCCATTGCAACGAATCCAAGCAACATGTACAGGGTAGTCATCTTGACCACTAGAGAGAAGATTTTCTCAAAATCAACATCATGTTGTTGCTTAAAACCCTTTGCAACAATTCGCGCTTTATACTTTGGAGAAACACTATTTGATGTGAATTTCATCTTATGTACCCCTTTACATGTTAAAGCTTTCTTGCCCTTTGGCAAAGGTATTGAATCCCAAGTACCATTCTTGTTAATAGAATCCAACATAATCTTCATGGCACACTACCACTTGAAATGGTCCTTTGTCTGCATAGCCTATTTGTAGCAAGAAGGTTCACTTGCATCTGTTAGCATAACGAAATCTAAACCTGGAACATATCTATCAGGTGGATGTGAGACACCTTTAGAGCATCTCAATGGTTGCTGAACATGAGCATCTGTAGACTGATATAATCAAACATTCTCTTGAATGTCCCTATGTGCAACATTTTTATGCATGCTAATTGGAGGACTAGTATCCTCGAGCACCACTCTTCTCACTTCAACCTCATTAATGGGCTGTTTATGCATCTTAGACTCATTGAAAATGACATCATTACTTCTGATCACTGACCGTGTTTCAGGATCCCATAACCAATATCCAATTTATCCATCTCGACCCATATCCAAGAAAAATGCATTTCTTTGACTTATGGTCCAACTTTTATCTAAGATTCTTGGATATATGAACATATGATTCACACCCAAAAACTCGAAGATGATCATAATATGGTGGCTTCCCTGTCCATAAATCTTGTGCCACTTTCAAACCTTTGGTAGTACTAGATGAAAGGTTAATCACATGAACTACAGTCAATACTGCTTCTGCCCAAAAACCTTGTGAGAGGTTTGCATGAAGCAACATAGAAATTACTCTATGTTGAATAGTTCTATTCATTCTTTCAGCTACACCATTCTGTACTGGGGTATAAGGAGTTGTAAACTCTCTACGAATCCCCCTAGATTGAAAGAAAAGGATGAATTCATGTGAGGTACACTCACCCCCATTATCTAAACACAAAGCCTTAAGCTTAGTTCCTTTTTCAGTCTCAACTAAAGCAAGACATTTTTTGAAAGTAGGGAATACCTCATCCTTTAATTTGATAGGATATACCCAAACTTTTCTAGTAGCATCATCTATGAAAGTGACAAAGTAAAGAGAACCACCTAAGGATCTAGTGGGCAAAGGACAACACACATCTGTATGAACGAGATCTAAAGGTTGAATTGAAGAGTCAATGTGCATTCTATGCACATTTTTGGTTTTCTTTACATATTGAAAATGATCACAAAATAAAAAATCAAAGAAAGATAACACAGGTAAGTAGCCAGAATGAGAAAGATTTTCCATTCCACTACAAGATATATGGCCCAAATGACCATGCCAAATACAAGACATAGGTTATTCAGTAACAACTAACAAGAGTGCTCCACATATGTCATCATACACGAGTTTACCACTAGGTGCACTATTGCTAATAGCTATGCAAAATGTATGCCATGATGATGGCAAGGTGCATAACATCAATACTGCTTTCATTTCATTATCCATATCCATTTTATGATCCTATAATTGGGAGAATATAACATCAAACCCATTTAGATGAGCACCAACACTGTCTTTGTCCTTCATGCGAAGGTCATATAATTTTCTCATCAGATACACTTTATTTGATGCTATCTCTTTTCATATGTATTGCATAACTTTTTCCAAAGCTCCTCTACACTTTCACAATATAATATTGTAAAGTAGACATTATCTGCCACGTGCAAGCAAATGGTAGACTTGGCCATTTCATCTAACTGATCCCAATCATCTTCATCCATGTCAGCAGGCTTCTTTGAAATCCCATTTACTGGCCTCTATTGCCTCCTTTGAACCAGCACATCTTTAATTTGATTCTTCCATAGAGTAAAGCTTGTGCCATCAAATTTTCGGATCTCAAAATGGTCCTTGTTCAACAAGTTATAGCTCCTCCTTGGAACACTGGCACTAGACCCTGATCCACTAGATGTGCTTGAGATATCTAATGCCATGATGTTAGAGAAGTGAATAGAATGATAATGGAGCTAGAAGAGTCCAAACACAAATGAATAAGTATATCAATGGAGTAAATCGACCACTGTATAGTTGACAAAACCAAAAATCTGGAAAGATTGCTAGCGCGTCCTCTGAAAAATGAGTGTATGAACAGTTTCAAACTTTCATAAAATTGCAAGTACTAACATGTTTACCTACATAGTGAATCACTAACTCCACTGCATAAAATCAGTTACCTAATAGAAGCCAACTAGGCTTATTGAGCACCTATAAACAACTATCATACACAGATAGTCTTCCATCTACATCATCAAAGAGACCCCGAAATTTGGGTGTCTCCTAGCTAAGAAAACCTCACCACAACCCTCTTTATCAAATGTTAAAAGGCTTTATGCAGAAAACATAACCGCTATATCAATGACCACATGGACACACATAAGCAGTATCCACAGAAGCATACATGGTGTGTATGTGCTCAATATATGCAATAAATGACACTAAAAGGCTGAATGCACAACCCAAAACTAGCCAACAAAACCTACAAGTGTCTGTCAACTCTGATGTTTTATGCTAAAAAACCTGCATAAATTTGCAGCGGGCGATCCCACCAAAACTGAAAACCTTTCAAGAAACTTGTAGTGTTATGAGTGTGGTTAAAAACACAGCCCCAAAGGTTTCTATTTATTGTCAAAGAAGTGAAAATAATACTCTTCTTGATTTTGTTGGACTTGCATGAAGAGAACTATGTGCAAAAGTACTCCAAAATGGCTCCAAAAGACACCCCAAAAATGCTTCAGAAACAGGCTTTGAAAGCAAAGAATGAAGCTTTGAGGGACCAAAACATGTTCAAGGTAATGTTAACCTTAGTGTTTCCCCTTCTTCAGACACCACAAGAGTGTAGCTTAGTGGCAAGAGATTGCCATAGTTAAGCGAGCTCCGAGGGGAACTATATTGGGATAGGTGACCTCCTAGGAAGTACCAGGAACCTCTATCTTCCTTGATCATTGAGGTCCTCCCTCGCACGCAGCCAACAACGCCAATGGTGGCTTTGGTGACTTGGATGACAAGGTATGCCAAGGTCTATGCCTTGGTTGCCACCTTACTCATAAGCCTTGGAGAAATCCGGGGGAGGTGCTCACTTCGCTCGCACAAAAGGAACAAAAATTTTGCATCGAAGTGCTCTGATACCAGTGAAGTAATTTGATGGTGATGCACCACAGTGCACTCCCCTTCTCAACAGCTACACGACGTATCCTCAGAGTAGAAAACAAATCTCCTAGGACCGCACACAGTACTCCACATAGAGCCTGCAGAATATGTAGGAAAAACACAGTATATAGGGAGCACGAAGATAGACTTCTTAGTTCTTACAAATGCAATCGAACTTAGAGTCTGTGGCTGACCAAGACACTATATGTTTTATTAAAGAACATATACAAAGAAGTGTCCGGTGGCCATTTGGCCTTTCACATGGACACTAACGATACCAGAGAAATTATCTAAGAAAATTTGCATGAATGAAGCTAGGTAGGTGGCAAAGATGTGTTGCATGCATTGTTGGAATGTAGTAGGAGTATTTAGCGATCTAAACCACATTATTGTGCAAGCAAATACTCCCCAATTAGTAATAAATGTTGTCTTTGGAATATGTTCTTCTACAATCCGAACTTGATTGTACCCATTAAATCCATCTAGGAAGGAGTACATTTCATGGCTTGCAACTTCATCTAACATACTATCTAAAAAAGGGCATGAGGAAAGGATCTAGAATCATAGTTGCATTCAACTCCTGGTAGTCTACAAAAATCCACAATTGCTTATTTTTCTTCGGTACAATCATGATTGGGGACACCCACTCCAGATTCTCAATAGAAACAATGTATCCCACCTTGATTAGGTGGTCCAATTCATGTTTTACCTTCTCTATAAAATTTGGGTTGATCCCATATTGTTGCTACATAACCAGAGCTGCATCTAGCTTAAGTAGAATTCTGTGATGATAAAGTCTCAAATACAAACATTTCATATCTGCATAAGTGTAGGCAAACACATCTTTATACTCTTTTAACAAGGCAACTAGAGTAGTCCAAAATTCCGTAGTGAGCTCCGCACAAATCCTCACAGTTTGTGGTTCTTCTAATGTGCCCAAATTGACAACTTGGAGAATATCATCTTCAACATGTATCTTCCCTAGCTCCATCAAATCTTTGATAATAGGTTCTACATCATTGTCTACTTTTGGGTCCAATAGCTCTATGCAAATCGATGCTGCCATGCCACCATAGAATGAACTAATTGTTGGTTCAACATCTACCATTTCAAATGAAAGGAGGTGCCAATTAGCTTCTAAGAATTGTTGCTCCTCATCCTCTTCAATTCCTTTGAGCATATGAGGTGGATCCACTAGTACATGTTTACTTTTTGGGAGACAAAATTGTTTGCCTTCCAACTCTATCAAAAATTTAGCATGTCCTTTTCAGAAAGTGATAGTTTTGGTCACCCAATTCTACTGCACTTTAGCATTCCGCAACCATGGTCTTCCCAAGAGTAGATTGTAGTCAAGGTTCTTGCCTTAAAGTTCTAGTACTACAAAGGTAATGGGAAAAAGAACCTGGGAAATTATTGTTGGTGCAATTACTCCAAGCCTAAATGCTTGATCACTTATCCTGAACATTCATGTATTAGCACATAAATGATCTCTTGCAAAAGATTGAGTTTTACTCCTTGTAAAAGTGCATATATGGAACTACTTCCAACTACAAGTTCTTAGGAGAATCTTTCCACTTATTTTGTCATAATTTATGGAAAATCAAGTACTAAAACTTTGGAACACTTTTAGGTAAATATCTGAATTCAAATTTGAATCTTGGCTCCAACAAAAGGCTAAAAACAAGGACTATCTAATCACGTGGATATGTAGCCTGAGTGAGCCCGATTTGGAGAGATAATTAGAGGGATTTATAGTGGACATTGAGCTCACACTATAGCTCTAGAATTGCCCTCACATTGTGCAATCATTCACTGCCAATGTCAATGAAACTTATGTGTACTGATACATATAGTTTTCTCACATCTCATATCTTTTACTCTGTCATGTATCACTCAGAATAGTGAACTTCACTGATCCATTTCTCAGTGTGTACTTGATCATTTGCAAACATTTAAGTTGAATCTACTATAGATTCATTAGACTGTCTATTTTCATGCTACAAGGTTCATTTCAATTGGCTCAGCCATTCTCGAGTTATGTGCAAAACATTGCCCTTTGTTCTACATAATGTTATCTCTCAAAAATGTCAAGATGCATATGTGATTTTCTAAGCATAATAAATCATTTTAAGTGAAATAACTTGCAAAATTTAGCTACGCAAGTTAGTTAGAAATGCCCAAAAGGATTTTTTTCAATTGTTAGCAGAGAAAGAGAACTATCCATTTCTCTGAGCAGGTGTGGTGATCAAAATAGCAAGTTTTTGGTTCATTGTGAAACCCCAACTTATCTGTTTTCATCCAATGATTTGAGGATCATCTTCCAAAGTACTTGGGTGATTATTTGTGCTTCCTTGAAATCTCAAGAGGCCTACTTTGCATGCCTTAACTCAATTTTGGCTGGTGTGAAGCAAGAATTTGCAGCACTATCTCATCTCTGGAAGGTGTCCACCATCTCCTCCAATAGTGGTATCAGAGCAACATCAAGGTAAAATGGGAGATGGATTTCTATCATTCATAGATAAATTGGATAGGGGTATTATCCATCTTGGTCCCTAAGGATGAGCTTACCTCCAAGGAAGAAGCTTGTATGGATAAATATCTAGAGATGAAGAAATTCCAATCTTTAGAAGCAAAAACCAACCTACAAGAGAGGAGCAAGAGAAACTAGTTGCATGGTGTGCAAAGGATGCTCTAGCCAGGTCTTACATACTCAATTCCATATTTGATTTTTAACCTCATATTAGGAATTGTAAGACTTCCCAAGAAACTTGGGAAGTACTAAGATGAAGGATGTACCTGATCAACTTGGGAGTATTGGAGAAGAAATAGAAGAGGAGCAGATAATAAGGTAGATCATAAATGGCATCAAGGCTGATGACAAATGGGAGTCCTTTACCAGAGTGATGGACCTATATATGGACATGCAGATACCTAACCTCAATACATTGATGGGGCAACTCTTCACACATGAGACAAAGCTCAACAACAATGGAAATAATTCTAGAGGTAATCAATCTTTTGCCCTTTACACATATAAAAATAAGAGTTAAAATAAAGTCAAAGGTAAGAAAAATGAAGAAGATGTGAGTACCTCTCAAGTGAATTTCACAGGTAGAGGAAGAAGTACAAGAGGAAGGAGCAGAGGAGCAAAACAAGGCATGGGGGACCATACAATTCTTCACCTTGGAACATCTGTGGCTTGACCAACCATACAATAGATGAATGCTTCAAGAACACAAAGAATCAGAGAGGGAGAGGCTTCCATAGAGGAAGGTATGGACAATCAAGAGGCATGTTCAAGAATGGAGGAAACAACTACCATCACAATTACAACCAAGACTACAACAACAACTATCAAGGAGGCTTCGAAACAAGCTTTCATTATGCTTGAGGTGGACATGATCTTCATCAAACTCATCATTAAAATGATGCCACATATACTCCTTGTAGAGTTTTATTTGCATTCATTTGTTGTATTGAGAGTTTGATCATAGAATCACCCTCTTATGTAAGTTGCAAAGAATTTAACTTTGTAAAAGGGAAAAATCAAAGGCCTAGAAGCCACAAGTTAGAAGTGGTTGGGATTGATTCTCAATCAATCAATCAAAAGGTAGATGTGATTTCAAATTTCCCTTTTCCTAGATTATAGGAAATGATTCCAATCAATCTAAACTTAGAAATCTGCTTGATTTCGAATTCAAATCCTTGAAGAAAAGGCGTGGCCATGTACTCAAGTGTCTATATAAAGACTCCACAAAATTTATACACTAAGTAGCATGATGATTTGAAGAAATACATATACTTCTTGTTCATTGCTTAGTGCCACTTCAATTTATTGCTCCTTCCTTAGACTTAGTCAACTTGCAAAGAGTGCTGCTCTCTCTATAGAGTCCAAATCCAATCTTTAAGGTCTCATTGGAAATGTATTACTGTATAGTCTATGCCTACAAATTTTCATATCATTTGGTTCATTACTTTCAAAGAAATTGAAGATTTATAGTCTCGAGGTCATTCTCTGTAACTCCTTGAAATTTTGGGATGACACCAGTTCAGTGTTAAGGTGATTTCTCCTTGTATATTTCATATAAATTAGGGATTTTATGCATTATAGCAAGCCAAATCTATGTATGACACTCGTGTAAGAGGATTTTTTTCCAATTGTTACTATGCTAGCTGCTCTCAATGTTTGAAATCATAACTTCCATCCATTTTTAGAAGGTTCTTGTGAGCTAGTCATGGTGCAAGTTATCTATTTTGCATCAACTTTTTCTTGTTGATGTTCCAGAGTACCTATTTGGTTTTATTGCATTAAAAAAAATCCCAAAAGGTCTAATTTACATATCCAAAGAGCTAGGGCTGGTCCTATGCTGGTTTGCTGGACCAACGTAACCACTTGACAACTCATCTTTCTAAGCCTCTCCAAGCTTCTCCAACCTCTTTCAAAATATAATGGCAATCATTTGAATAGATTACTATGATTAATTTAGTGTCTAGCCTCAAACATAGAGTGATCCATTTCAATCATCTTGATGCACAAATTTGTCCTTTCTACCTTTAGGTATGCTCTAGGATAGCTCTTATATAGTTTTGCTACATTTGGTCTCTCTCTCTCTCTCTCTCTCTCTCTCTCTCTCTCTCTCTCTCTCTCTCTCTCTCTCTCTCTCTCTCTCTCTCTCTCTCTCTCTCTCTCTCTCTCTCTCTTAGTTGTGCCTCATACACCTTGAACATCATGTCTAAATCTTTTGGGATTGAGTCTCCTAATATTGAATCTAACTTAGGGATACATGGATTCTCTAATTGGACCCATGATATCCATTCTATGATCTTCAACTTGGTCTCTTTTAGGATACCTTCTGATTCTTCTAAATTCTTGAACCACTTTCTCTTTATTCTCTCTCTCTCTCTCTCTCTCTCTCTCTCTCTCTCTCTCTCTCTCTCTCTCTCTCTCTCTCTCTCTCTCTCTCTCTCTCTCTCTCTCTCTCTCTCTCTCTCTCTCTCTCTCTCTCTCTCTCTCTCTCTCTCTCTCTCTCTCTCGTCTTCCCATGACTTGGTTTCTCTTTAACTCGACAGCTCAGTCTCATCACAGAGACTAGATGCAACCATAGCATAGCAATCTGATGCAAAAGAGGCACTATGAGAGCTTGATCGAGTACGATATGACAGAGGTGCATCTAATTTGCTGTCACGCAAGGTCTGCACTAGCCACTTTGGCATAGTTCTTGCCTGCTCAATATGAGCTCTCTCATCAATAAGTGCATCATGTAAATCTACATCAGAAAAAAGAGAAAGCAAAGTATCATACATGTCTTTGGAGCTAACATATGTCTCCTTAGTACATGAAAGCAATGGTTGAATAACATCTTCCACAAAAACAACATCATGGCTAACCAAAATGCATTTAGTTTGTGGATGATACAGACGATATCCTTTACTTTCAGAACTGTACACAACAAAAATACATTTTACTGCTTTATCATCCAATTTTTTGCGATGTTGTTTGAGCACTAATGCATATGCCAAACAACCAAAAACATGCAGATGAACAAAAAATGGTTTGCGGTCATGCCAAGCCTCATATGGAGTGATAGACTGCAGTGCTTTGGTGGGACATCTGTTAAGTACATATGTTGCACAAATGATAGCCTCAAAGCTGGAAACTATGTGATAAAGCCTCGCTCTTGACCATACACCTCACCATCTCCATGAGTGACCTATTCTTTTGTTCAACAACTCCATCCTATTGAGGTGTATATGGCAATGTACACTGGTATTTTATCCCACGTTAAGCTAAAAATGCATTAAAATTAGAAGGCATATATTCCCCCCCTCGATCAAAATGGAGGGTGCCCATTTTACATGCTAACATATTTTCAACCAAAACCAAAAACTGTTTGAAGCATATGAACACTTTGAACTTTGCCTTCAATGGATATACCCATGCATGCCTAGAAAAATCATCGATGAAGGTCATGAAGTAAGGATAATTCCCAAAAGAAGGTGTCTGCTTAGGACCACAAACATCACTATGTACAAGTTGCAATCTCTGAGTAGCCCAAACTGAACCATCTTTTGGAAAGGACGAATGCTGCATTTTACCCAAAATATAGCCTTCACAAACATGTTTTACAGATGCCTCAAGTTTTGGAAAAGAGGACACCATTTCATATTTCTCCAAGCGTAGCAAACTAGCAAAATTCAGATGACCAAAGCGTGCATGCCAAAGCTTTGCATCTGATATAGCTTGAGAATCATGTACTACACATGCCAAATAATTTACAGATCTTTCATAGTCTATGAGCTTATATAGCCCACGACATAAAATCCCAGAAGCAATAATCACGTTGCCATTTGATAGATCATGACCTATACACCTATCATCAACAAATTTCACAACCAAGCAAATCTTGACTAATGCAGAAACTGATAACATATTTTTCTTGATCCCTGGCACAAACAAAGCATCTAACAAAGTGAAAGAACTACCACTACTCCCATAATAGGATAAGAGGAGTTTTTGGTGCATGTAACAATATTCCCTATAGGGGCAGGCTCGAGTGAAGAGAAGAAATTGCACTGCAAGGTAATATGTTTGGTCGCCCCACTGTCAAAGTACCAAACATCTGAGTCTACTGCAGACATGCACCGCTCATGAGAAGATGGGTCAAAATTCCAAACAGTAGTAAATGCCCATTCTTCTTCTTGCACAAGATTAGAAGACTCCATTTTTGGTGTAGAGGCCTCTGCAACAACCATTCCAGCCTCTTCTTCTTTGCCTCTTTAGCAGCCAGTTTTGGACAATTCTTTATGATATGATCATTTCCTTTACAGTACTTGCAAACCAATTTTTGCTTTTTTTATTTCTCTTCATCTTTGTCTTCCCTCTTCGATTCTACAGAATTAGCAGATTTCTGCTTACTAATTGAAGAGCTCCATTTTCCTTTGCCTTTCTGACTAGCCAGGAAAGCTTGATCTACAACATGCATAATGGACCTGTTCTGCCTGGACTGATCCTCGTGCAACAAAACAGAGACTAACTCCTCAAAAGACAAGGCATTTGGATTGCCTTTCATCATCAATCAAAGAGTAAAAGCAAAACTTTCATATGAATCAAGAAGACCATTCAGAACGTTCTACACAAGTGAGCTATCTAGTATAAACTCATCAGTAGAAATCAATTGTTCCTTCAAGTCTTTGACCTTTGTTAGAAAACTGTCCATAGAATCACCTTCATTCACGTGCTCATTCCAACTATTTTCGGAGATAAGCAACAGGAGCCTCATTCCTAGCTTGGTACAATGTGGTAAGTGTATCTGTTGTATAATTACATGGGTCTAAAGGGTAGAACCCTTGGGTTTCTAGGTGTGAAACCCTTTGGATTTATGGTTTATTTACCCCTTTTAGATGGGTCTTGAACCTTAGGGCTAATTCTCTAAGGTTGAGTACCTTAGGCTTGATTGGAAGCTTCTCCTAGCCACTTGGTTTGTACGTGAGAGCTTGGAGAGTCTTCTTTTAGAAGCCATGTGATTTCCTAAGCTTGGAAACTATGTGAAACCTTAGGACCCATGTGATTTGAAAGTACACATGTCCTCTTGAGAGGGACTTACCCCCTTGGACTTGGAGCTATATATTGGAGGGGTTGATTGGGTGGAAACACATCTCTCTTCCTAGTGTGTGGCCTTGCTAGTTAGTCTTCAGTTTAGTTGTGTGAAGGCTATGGAATCCTTCCACAATAGTATCCCAAGCATCCTTAGTTGTTCTACAAGAGCAAATGTGAGGAATAATGGCACGTTTGACAGACAAACCTATCTATGCATGTGCTTGGGCATCTCTGCCATCCCAACGAATTTGCTCTACAGTAGGTGCAACAAAAACCATAGCACGAACAAGAAGATGCAGAATATCATCATCTTCGACACCTTCTACATCAGCTTCAGTAGCTATAGTTGTAATAGTTGCAGGTGTGATAGGACGTTTTTCAACACCCTACACAATGTTCCACAGTCCTTTTGCAACCAATACATGTCACATCATATAAGCCCATAACGAATAGTTGGGACCATCCAACTTATCCTCAACGGCCAACATACGTAATACATCACTGATTTCAACTATCGCCAGTGACTAAAATACCTTGATGTAGAAAATTGACTGTATCTCGAACAGAACTGCCTAGAAAAATTTTCCTAGATGTGTAGTAGACTTCGAGATGCTTATACTATCGAACCAAAATTGGTATATGCCTTTGGCAAAAACAGACAAAATAGCCTGCACAAGCCCTGTGATAGTGCATTCAGAGGCCGAAACGAGCTCAGATCGTGATTTCGGCATGCGATTCTAAAACTGCAACTCGAGAGGTGTTGATGATGCCCTAGATGAAGCGGCGACCTTTTTTTATGCCAATTGTTGGAGTTAGACGTCTGCAAAAGCATGCGAACATCACAAGGAAGAAGAAGAAGAAGCTTGGAGCACAACACACAATACTGAATGTATTACTAGAGAATGTACAAAGATAAGTAGCCCGTTAGGGCAATAGGCATATATACAAGCTGGGGGAAAAAAACCTCCTAAAGAGGGAAAAAAGTGCCCTGGCAGTCCTAGAGTGTTCACACACATCACTACCTAAAATATCTCAACACATTGTGGATAGAACCATTGTTGGTTGTTTCTTTGACATCCATGAGATGGTCTTCTTCCCTAGCATGATGACATATCCACTAGTAATCCTCTTGTCATCCTTAAGACCTACCTAGTAAACATCACAATAAGCTTCTACATGTAATCCACCATCAAATGGATAACAAAGCCCTTCATTGTTTTTTCCTTTGAGGTACCTAAGTACCTTTTGGTTGCAACAAGATTAGGAACTCTTGGTGCCTACAAAAATGCAGATAACACTTGAACCACATGCAATATCTAGTCTTGTCATTATCTAGGATGTATTTCCTTTGGATTAATTATATACCTTCTTCTTTGAACAATACTTCAATCCCAAGGAAGTACCTTAAAATCCCTAAATCAAATATTAAAAAAATTTTCTACCTTCCTTTTCACAAAGAGTGATGCATCTACATGGCAATGATTTTATCCACATTTTACCAATAATAGTCCACAAGTTTTTGGTTCCAATCCCTTGGGGCATGTTTAAGTCCATAAAGAGCCTTCTTAAGCCTACATACATGATCCAAAAACCTCTCACTTAAAAATCCTTGGGGTTTCTCCATGAAGACTATCTCTTCAATCTCTCCATTTAGGAAAGTATTCATTACATCCAACTAGTACATCTCCCAACCTTTTGAGGCTGAAATTGCAACCAAACCCCTTACGGTATCTATCATAGTTACTAGAGTGAATTTATCCTCAAGTTCTATGCTAAAGGTTTGAGAAACTTAAAAAAAAAATCCATGATCATTGAACCTCACCTCATAACCTCTTTCAACCTTTTGACCTACTAAAGCCAAGTTCTTGGTGATGGTTTTCACATGCAACACATCCTTCCACATCTTTGTCACAATAGTTCATGGAGAGTGCCACATGGCACTTATGGGTATTTAATACCACCTTGGGTAGAAGAGAAGAAAATATAAAAGAGTGAGTCGAAGACTCTTATATATATATGATATGCTTGGGTGTGGCTAGGAGGACAGAAGAACGAAAGATCTCTGTGTGTATGGGTCGTAAGTGACCGTAGGCTGAAGCAAAATTTTTCACAATGTATTATTGGTATTAGAGCTTGCGATCTACACCGCTTTTGCGCATGCATGGAAGATGGGAGGCACAGGGATTGAACCCGTGACCTCATGGAGTCAAGGAGGGTGCCCTATCCAAGCTGCCCACACACATTTGATCACAATAAACTTTCAATTTCTTTACAAAAACATCGCATCAACGTGCAAAATGGAGAGGGAAAGGTGGGTGACCCCATAAGCTTGGATGTACAATATTTCATATTGAAAAGGAGAGGTGGGCAAGCCCTTAAGCTATTCCTCTTGGCCACTTGGAAGAGATCTCCTTAGTGATAGGAAAGGAAATCGGAAGCGGCCATTTGAAGAGGAATCCATCATGGATAGTATAGTCTCCATATACAATTAAGAAATAAAAAATATATCTCAGTATGATGGGAGTTTGGAACTCCAACAAACCCCCTTCCATCACAGTTTGAGAAAAAATTTCAGCACCTGAATCTAAGAAATTCCCATTTTGGACGAGGGAAAAACAGGTGTATTATCTATGGATGGATGGAAAAAAGCATATATACTGAGAGTATGGTGTATGGACTTCATAGGCGAATCATTAGATTCATTAAAATAATAAGTTAAGGAGGAATTCTACTTCCTCAAAAACCCCTTTCCCATACTTTTTGGAAAAAATTTCAGGTGTTAATGAACTCCACTTTTGAGAGTAAGAAAAAAGACCATTTAACAAGTTTTTCATGGATTAGAGTATACATACATAATTATTGGTGTATGTATTACCATGGAGATTTAAAAAATTCAAGAAAAATCCACATTAGGATGGATTAGAAGCTTGCTAAATGCTCCCATTTAAGTTTTTGCATAAAACCAAAAATCTTGATTTAGGCCTCTTTTGGGGAGGGAATTAGCATGCATGAAGAGAGGATTTGGAAAGGTGAAAATAGACCTAAGCATCTTGATATACCAATCTCTGAGGTTATGGAGAGAAGTTTAGGATTTTCTTGATGGAAGAATGCTTTGGGGTACCCCAAAAATCACATTTTCACACTTTTTCTAGTCCGTCCAACAGTCCACTAGTTTGGCATGTCCCGCTTGGAATGGCCATACCTTGGGCTAGAAAGCTCCAAATACGAGGTGCTATGGGCTGTTTCGAAGATCACAAGGTTTGTTTTTAGTTTATCAAAAGAAAAGTTGGAAAATATATATTTTTTTCGGTCTATACAGCTCTGCAAGGTTTGAACAGTTTTTGGCAACTACCTTCAGGGAG
Source organism: Ceratopteris richardii (assembly GCA_020310875.1). NCBI lineage: Eukaryota > Viridiplantae > Streptophyta > Polypodiopsida > Polypodiales > Pteridaceae > Ceratopteris > Ceratopteris richardii. The sequence goes on along the minus strand of CM035444.1, from coordinate 15,348,324 downwards.
CCATAACTTTCAAACTGGGAAGGCGATTTGAGTAATTTCATGTCGAGCCACTTGCGCATCTTATATAGTTTAGTTTATGATTATTTTCAGGTCCAAGGAGGGATTAAAAATGCATTTATTTGGTAAAATTGCATTATTTTGGTAATCATCTGACCATGCTTTATGTTTTAGGAAGTGATCCGATGTTTTCAGACACTTCAAAACTTATGTTAGGACCTGAGGAGGAAGGTGCAGAGGTCTTGAACCTCGTCAAGAAGGATTGGGTGGCATGTGTACCACTGAGATTATGGTTAAATTTTTTTTGGGATTCCATTTCCTGGGGAAATATTGTCAAAATTTTTCCTACTGCATGGCGTTATATACGCACTTGCCTTTAGGTAAGAATGTTATGGCATGGTAACATGCCTTTCTGCAACCATCAATAAGACCTAGGCATGCTTGTAAGCATGTATTTGATGGACTTAGGACCATCATAGTAATATACATAAGGCAACTTCACTAGTAACAGGATCCCTACACATAATCCTTATGGATTTAGGCCATAGGATTGCTAAGGGAAGGAGCTACACCTTCACCATTAGTAATGTGCACAAGCAATCCTATAGGTTTTAGGAAGTTGCATACATGAATGGGAGATATATTTATGATAATCTCCAAAGTAGTGAAAATTTACTTATCTTCACAAGAGTCTCACAGTATGATTAGGAGACTATGGGGTATTATTAGGAATACCCAATAAGTGATTAGTTTCACTCATGCACATCGCTTGACCAAATAGTGAAGATTTTTTGCTACACTAATAAGGAAACCAATTAGATGGGATCTCAGAGATAGGTTTCATGAAACAGCATCGACGAGTGCTTATATGATTCGAGTGATGGTTAGCAACGCCACAAGTATGGCACTAGCTCTATGACTTAGAGCATAGATCCCTTACTTAAGAGTGGTTGGGGTACCCAATTCATATATGTATATCAGGATCTACAAAGAGGTAGCTAGGCTCAGTCTTGGTACCTAGGAACAAGTTGATTTGGAACAGAAAGGGATATCCATTGTCACATATTGACTAGAACCAAACTAACTAGTTTGAGGACATGGGACTCATTTGAGTCCACTGACATGATTTTAGGATATGGGATTCATTAGAAACCACCTATATATTCCATAGTATATATATGGAATATATATTTGGTTTAGTGTAAGTATGACACCATGGATTGGAAGAAGGTTCCACTGGTATGGGACAGTGGAAACGACTTCCCTTTGAGCACTCTTCTTCTATGGCCAGGGAGAAAAGGACTCATCATTCATGGCATCATGACTCACTAGATCAGAGGAGAGTTTGATTGGATCGTATATATCCATGCATAGAGGATGGTTGGCAGAGATAGTTCTTTAGTATGGATACACATGTGTTTATGGTATCATGTCATATCATTGCTGACCATTTTACCAGAGGGCTTTGACCCTTGTTAGGAATTCATTTTCTCCACTCTTCACTACATACACTTCATCAGTTATGGGAGATTTGTTATAGTAATGTCTGTAATGAGGGATTATGCATCAGTCAGGGAAAAGAGGAGCAAATGAATTCATGATTTTCTCTTTTAAGGAAAGGAGAAAGTGGGAATCAGCGCAGAGATCCATGAGAGATCTCACTTTAGTTCGGTGGTCTCACTTTAGCTCCTACTCTTTGAGAGAGAAAGAAGGAAAGGAAAACATGATTTCTTCATAGGAGAAGAATAGAGTATGTTTTCATTTATTTAAGTATCTCACGGACTTAGAGTCATCATAAAGTTTAGAGGTTTGCATTTCCTCATGTTTTCTTGATCATCAAGGTGGCAAGAAAAGTGAATGATTGAATTTCTTATGCTTACGTTTACTAAGAAAGACTTCTAATATAGTGTAACTCATCGTTAAGTATGTGATATCAAAGTATCAACTTGGGAATAATGGACTAGTACTTGAGTTGCAAGGTATCAAGCATAACATTGCAACTAACTAGTTTTCCTTCTTTTCTAATGTCTATTTTGAGAATTTAAAAGTAGGCTAACTAGTTAATAAGTATATTCATTGATCTACTCGACAAATAATCATGCTCTATCATATGCAAATGCATGTGTTTGCATTCAAATACATGTGTTTGCATGCAAATGCATGTGCTTGCATGGATGTGTTTCTTTTGATGCCCTCAACTAAATCAAGTAATTTTTTTGAGCATGCAATGAATGCATGTGATGCATCCATGCACAAACAATCTAAGTTTACTTCCTTAAAAAAATATAATAATGCAAGTGCACAAGGTTGAGTGCATCAACTACCTTTTTAAACACGAATGATGCTTTTTTTTGTGCATAAAACATTCTTTTTGAAGCAAAAATGCACAAAAAAGAATTTCCTTTCTATGCATGAAGTGGAAACATCGATTCATAGATGCAAGCATGTGTTTGATGAATTTTCCAATACGTCTATGCTTGTCCATTTTGCTTTCATTGATCGTTCAAAATTCACATAAACATCATCAAAATGAAGACTTATACTATGTTTCCCTGATAATTAAATGCAAGCCATATGAAAGCAAAGAGCAAAGCAAGTATTGAAATGAAAACACAAACTTAGAAACTACTTAGCTTGGATAAATAGCTACATCCTTCCACTAATCCTCAAGAAGAGCCGTTCTCCACACTTTGGTTATGGGGAAGGATCCAACTTCATCCTTCACATCTACTTTGAGTCTTCTTGCTTCATGCTCCACACATGATGTGGAAAGATCACCTCTTTGAAACTTGATACAAAACAAAAACTTCTATGGTTGCCCCCTATGGAAGATCAAAGAAGAAGAGGGCTTCATGTGAAAGATGTTCCCTTTCTGGAATGTAATCAAGATTCAATATGGCTAAATGTTCTCTGCAAAAAAATATGCTCCAAAGATTAGATGTCTTTAGTGTTAAGATGAGTACTCTAGCTCATATAGGTTACCATGTGAGAATTTCTAATGTGATGCCATTTTGTTTCTAAGTTTGTTGATAGAACCTCGATTAAACACAAAATAAGTATAGTTGTGATTTGAATCATCTCATCAAAACGTTATGACCTTCATGGTTAAGGTAAAGGAGCATGAACTCAAATGTCCTGAGTTCGATTCCTGCCACTTGCTCATGAGGGAAAACTTCTCTTTTCACCTTTTGGTTCCAAAATTGAAGAAGCAAGTCTCCACAAAATATTGATGGACATTGCTTTGGTGAAACAAATGGTTGGGATGATAGTTATCACATATGCCTTTTAGAGATGAGGCTATGGGTTCAATTCCTAATTTCAACTACTGAGTGCTTTGGAATCATCTTGTTTTTGCATATTGGATAGAAATGGACAAGTAAAATCACCATCAAATGAAATCATGCCAAAAATTTACCACATCAAACTTGAGGAGCTTGTGGATGGCATGGAAAACTATGTTCAATATGTCAAAGGTTCAAATCTTACATGTAATAGATGTGATATTTCTCTTTTTGCTACATAGAGCAATCTAGGAGGGATAAAAGATGCACTCGAGAGGACAAAAGACACATCCAAGAGGTTTGATAAAAGAATTCACATGCAAGAATGATGATGAAAAATAGCTTGAAGGTCTTCATGAGAGATTATGAAGAAGATGATGAACTATCAAAGGTCTCCATGGGAGCTTACTTGGAGCTCGGAATGCAAGAGAATGAAAATTACAACCACCAAGTGCTAGAGAGATGAGTCTGCTCCCAACCACATGTCTCTATATATAGCTCTCTCCAAGGGACTCCCTTCTAAGGTAGGTGGATTCTAACCATCCATGCATCAGCCATGTAACTACATGTGTGCCAAATGTCCCAATTAAGTGGAGTTAACTAAGTGGATGGTGCTAGAAGATTCTAGAGTTCTTTGGGCAAGATATTCTCCCCATGTATCCATGGGAATTGAACCCAAGACCTCAACCTTCACACCCTTGAGTCTTAACCACTAGGCTAAGTGGATCACTTGTCTACAAGATCACAAGACCTGCTACATAAGTCTAGTCTCGATATCTTTGGTCATACACATGAGTGACCAAACAGTGTCAGATTTCAAATCTGTCTAAACCGACCGAACCCTTGGATCATAGACTTAGTTTATTACAAAGATGCACATAGATACATGCATGTATGTGAGGAAGAAGCATTAGAGGGGAACAATGGATTCTATTCACTTTAGAAAAATAAAATTATAAATTTTGGTCAAGATTTACACAAACTCACAGTAGCTAACCTCTCAAAATGTGCCTACATGATCTATTTATAAATTTTAGAGTAGCTTTGATCACTATCACATCTATTGTCTACCATTGTTGAAAAATAGGCTTTAAGGATAATTTTATGGTTCAAATGTGCTAAAAAAAGCATGTTAATTGGTATGCTCATCTACCTAAGCTCCCAAGATCAAGAACTCTTTGGCGTGGACAAAATGGAGCTAGTTTTTTTTTAAATGGGGGTTTTCACAAAATGATAGTGATAAAAATCATTATTTTGAAGGTAATAATGGTTGTTTTTAGAAGAATTGTGGAGTCACATTATATGTCCTACCTTTTCTTCTATGTTACAGTCTTGCACCCGAACTTTTACTTGTGCCTTGACCACCTTGATCACAGCCAACACTCCCCTCTCTCTCATGTCCGTCATCCCTAAGAGACTCTTGTTCTTGGAAGTGATCAATCAATTTATGCAATAACTCAATGGTAGTGTTGTGCTTTGTGATCATGATGCCTTGGGAGAGGTCCTCTTCAAGCTTCAACCATTTGATCATGCATGGAGTATCCTTGTGGGGAAGTCGATAATGCTCTAAGTATTGTATTATCTCACAAGAAAATAGGTGTATCATGTTCATAGGATCATAGATCAATACTTGAGAATGACATTCCATGAACCCTATAGTGAATGTATTTTAGAACATCTGTTTGTAGCAGGCAGGTAGATACTTAAGTCCATAGTTCCATCCATACAAGAATTTTCTAGATGGAGTGGACCTAAGATTATATACAAGGTCAAGATTTCCATATTCCAATCCTGTGCTATTCACATGTAGGTGCTTAACTTTTGTAGAAACCTTCAATATAGTAAGCATCATATAAAAAGTTTTCAAGTTCAATTGACATGCCACATTAGGGATCTTCTTGCGCCTCTGTAGCTAGTGTATCATTGTAGAAATCATGTAAGGGATAGAGGAACCTTGTGGAGGTGCAAGATAGGACTAATCGAGTGATTCCGTACATTTTTTATCATTCTTCACCTTGATAGCAAAAGATTTCTAGTTTCGATGGTGAGGTACACTTGCATAGCATTGATTGTAGATAATAAAAACTGGTGCCTTATTCCATGTCTCTAATATTTTTGGACAAAGTTTTAGTAGTTGTTCCCTTCAATTTGGTTGGAAGATGCTACCCCTACAACTGACTCTAGCAAATCTTGTAGTCCTACTTGTGTCACAAAGGTAGTTGGCTTACCAACAATAATTTTGATTTCCTTCTAGTATTGATCCATGAGTATAAAGTATGGAGAGTACAATATCTTTTCTCTATGTATGGTCCTTTGAGGTGTTAGGCATTGGAAGTAAGCAAACGTTAAGATTCTTTCTTCTATCATGTCCATAATAGCTTGTTGTGCATCCATGCATGTGGAGTGTGTCTTTCCATATTCTTCTACTTTATTTATCCATGCATGTCATTCCAACTCAAAGTTACCTTGTTCTTCCTCAATCACTCAACCTCCAATAGCTCATTATGGAGTTGGAGATAGACGTCTGTGGAAGCACACGAACAACACAAGGAAGAAGAAGAAGCTTGGACCACAACACACTACTGAATGTATTACTAGAGAATGTACAGAGATAAGTAGCCCATTAGGGCAATAGGCGTATATACAAGACAGGGGAAAAAAACCTCCTAAAGAGGGAAAAAAGTGCCCCAACGGTCCTAGAGTGTTCACACACATCACTACCTAAATATATCAACAAATCCCCCCTGGGAGTGATGCGGTGAACAAGTAGCTGGCACTCATGTATAAGGAAGTGCCAAGCTATGTGGAAATCACTCCACAAAAGGAAGTAAGCCCAAAGCTTTGCGGAAAGCTTCAAACTTCTCCCTAGGTAGAGCCTTCGTGAAAAGGTCTGCAATGTTCTCTTGCATGGGCACATATGCCAAGTTGATCTCCCCAACAGAGAACCTCTCCCTGACATAATGATAATGCACCTCAATGTGCTTAGTGCGAGCATGGAACACAGCGTTCCTTGCAATCGCCAATGCACTCTGACTGTCAGTGAAGATGGTGGTGGCAAATGACTGACCAACACCCAAATCAACCAGAAGGCGTCTGAGCCATACACACTCAACAGTTACTGTGAAAGCTACCCTATACTCAGCCTCACAACTAGAAGTGGCCATAGTAGGCTGCTTCTTGGTCAACCAAGATATACATGAGCTACCAAGCATGAAGCAAAAGCCACTAGTGGACACACGAGTGTCATAGCAACTAGCCCAATCAGAGTCAGAAAAAGCATGCAAATTTGGTGGTAGTGATCCCCCCTTGGGATAAAACAACCCAAGTAGCCGAGTACCACTCAAGTAGCGAAAGATACGCTTAACCGCTTACCGATTCTTGACTCTTGGGCAATGCATAAACCCGCTCATTTGTGAGACAGAAAACTCAATATCTGGCCGAGTAATGCATAAGTAAATCAAGCATCCAACAGCCTGCTGATAGAGAACAACATCAAAATGTATCTCTAGCATCATGAAGACTCAATCGTAAACATGCCTCCATAGGAGTGGCAATAGGCTTACAATCATCAAGGCCAAAATGCTGCAATAATGTGTCAATATATTTTGTTTGACACAAAGCCATTCCACCATCAACATGCATAAACTGAATGCCCAAATAATGATGCAAATGCCCCAAATTAGAACTCTCAAATGAGGTATGCAAATCAGCCTTAAAACCAGCAATATGCTTCTCAATAGGACCAGTGAGCAGCATGTCATCAACATAGACAACAATAATCAGAAGTACATCATTAGCATGCTTAACATATAAGCTGCTTTCAGATGGACTGTTCTCAAAACCATGTGCAATCAGATAGGCATGTATCTTTTCATACTAAGCACGTGGTGCTTGCTTTAAACCATATAATGCCTTCTTTAACTTGCACACCTGGTTCTCATGCCCTTTCTGCATAAAGCCACGGGGCTGAAAAACATACACTTCTTCATGAAAGTCACCATTCAGAAATGCAGTTTTAATGTCCAACTGATGTACATTCCAACCATGATGGGCTGCAAGTGCACAGATGCTCTAAACTGTAGTCATACGGCATGTAGGTGCAAAGGTCTCATCAAAATCAATGCCTCTTTCTTGTGCATAACCCTTTGCAACAAGCCTAGCCTTATACATGTTAACTGTACCATCAGGTTTACGCTTCAGCTTCTATACCCACTTAGTGCCAATGGCCTTCTTTCCAGGAGGCAAGTCACATAAAGAACAAGTACCATTCTTCATTATTGCATCATATTTAGATTGCATAGCAGCCGTCCAATTTTTTGAATTTTGTGCTTCATCAAATGAAACAGGCTCAGTTTCATCACAAAGACTAGATGCAGCCATAGCATAGCAATCTGATGCAAAAGAGGCACTATGAGAGCCTGATGGAGTACGATATGACAGAGGTGCATCTAATTTGCTATCACACAAGATCTGCACTAGCCATTTTGGCATAGTTCTTGCCTGCTCAATATCAGCTCTCTCATCAATAAGTGCATCATGTTAAAAAATGGAGTGATCTGCATCATCACATGAAACCTGAAAAGGCTGAGAAGTTGCCCCACTAGGACCAACACTAGACTCTCCACCTGTGAAAAGAGGCAGCAAAGTATCATACATGTCTTTGGAGTTAACAGATGTCTCCTTAGTACATGAAAGCAATGGCTGAATAGCATCTTCCACAGAAACAACATCACAGATAACCAGAATGCCTTTAGTTTGTGGATGATACAGACGATAGCCTTTACTTTCAGAACTGTACCCAACAAAAATACGTTTTATTACTTTATCATCCAATTTTCTACGATGTTGTTTAGGCACTAATGCATACGCCAAACAACAAAAAACACGCAGATGAGCAACAAATGGCTTGTGATCATGCCAAGCCTCATATGGAGTGAAAAACTACAACACTTTAGTGGGACACCTGTTCAGTACATATGCTGCACACATGACAGCCTCAAGCCAAAACCAAAAACTTTTTGAAGCACATGAACACTTTGGACTTTGCCTTCAATGGATATACCCATGCATGCTTGGAAAAATCATCAATGAGTAAAGATGATTTTTTCCCAAAATACAGCCTTCAGAAACATGTTTTGCAGGTGCCTCAAGTTTGGCAAAGAGGACACCATTTCACATTTCTACAGGCGTAGCAAACTAGCAAAATTCAGATGACCAAAGTGTGCATGCCAAAGCTTTGCATCTGACATAGCCTGAGAATCATTTACTACACATGCCAAATCATTTACAGATCCTTCATAGTCTATGAGCTTATACAACCCACGACATAGAATGCCAGAAGCAATAATCACATCGCCATTTGACACATCATGAACTATACACCTATCATCAACAAATTTAACAACGAAGCCAATCTTTGCTAATGCAAAAACTGATAACAGGTTCTTCTTGATCCCTAGCACAAATAAAGCATCTGACAAAGTGAAAGAACTACCATCAATAGTAGTCAAAATGATCTTACCAACTCCCATAACAGGATAAGAGGAGTTGTTGGCACATGTAACAATATTCCCTGTAGGGGCAGGCTCGAGTGAAGAGAAGAAACTGCACTACGATGTAATATGTTTGGTCGACCAACGGTGAAAATACCAAACATCTGAGTCTACTGCAGACATGCACTGCTCGTGAGAAGATGAGTCAAAACTGCAGACAGTAGTAAATGCCCATTCTTCTTCCTGCACAAGATTAGCAGACTATGTTTTTGGTGTAGAGGCCTCTGCAACAACCATTCCAACCTCTTTCTTCTTTGCCTCTTTAGCAGCCAGTTTTGGATAGTTCTTTATGATATGGTCATTCCCTTTACAATACTTACAAAAAAAATTTTGCTTTTCTGATTTCTTCTCATCTTTATCTTCCTTCTTCGAATGTGCACAATTAGCAGATTTGTGGTTACTAGTTGAAGAGCTCCATTTTCCTTTGCCCTTTTGACTAGCTAGGGAAGCTTGACCTGCAACTCAGATAATGGACCTGTTCTGCCTGGACTGATCTTCCTGTAACAGAAAAAACACTAACTGCTCAAATGATAAGGCATTTGGATTTCCTTTCATCATCAACCGAAGAGTAGAAGCAAAACTCTGATATGAATCAGGAAGACCATTGAGAACGGTCTGCACAAGTGAGCTATCTGGTATAACCTCATGAGCAAAAATCAACTGTTCCTTCAAGTCTTTGCTCTTTGTTAGGAAACTGTCCATAGAATCACCTTCATTCATGTGCTCACTCTCCAACTGTTTTCGGTGGTAAGCAACACGAGCCTCATTCCTAGCTTGGTACAATGTGGTAAGTGTATCCCAAGCATCCTTAGCTGTTCTACAAGAGTGAATGTGAGGAATAACAGTACGTTTGACAGACAAAGCTATCAATGTATGTGCCTGGGCATCTCTGCCATCCCAATGAATTTGCTCTACAGTAGGTGCAGCAGAAACCATAGCACAAACAAGAATATGCAGAATATCACCATCTTCGACACCTTCTGCATCAGCTTCAGTACCTGCAGTTGTAAGAGTTGCAAGTGTGATAGGACATTTTTCGACACCCTACACAATGTTCCATAGTCCTTTTGCAACCAACACATGTCCCATCATATAAGCCCATAATGGGTAGTTGGTACCATCCAAGTTATCCTTAACAACCAATGTACAAAATACATCGCTGCTTTCAGCCATGGCCTGTGACTAAAATACCTTGATGCAAAAAATTGATTGTATCTCAAAAAGTTGAAGAGAACTGCCCAGACAAATTCCACTAGACCTGTAGCACACTTCGAGATGCTTATACTGGCGAATAGAACCTGGTATATACCTTTGGCACAAAAAGACAAAATAGCCTGCACAAGCATTGTGATAGTGCATTGAGAGGCCGAAATGAGCTTAGATCGCGATTTTGGCACCACACAACGAAGCTGTTTTGATCTTGAAAACATGTGGACTATGCTCACCAAAATTCGTGTGATTTTGAGATTGCAAACGGAGGAGTGTCGATGGCGCCCTAGATGAAGCAACAACCTGCTCTGATACCAATTGTTGGAGATAGACGTCTGCGGAAGCATGCGAATAACACAAGGAAGAAGAAGAAGCTTGGAGCACAACACACAATACTGAATGTATTACTAGAGAATGTACAAAGATAAGTAGCCCATTAGAGCAATGGGCATATATACAAGACGGGGGAAGAAAACCTCCTAAAGAGGGAAAAAAGTGCCATGGTGGTCCTAGAGTGTTCACACACATCACTACCTAAATATATGAACATATGGCTCATACTCTTTGTCAAATATTAGCTCCATTGGGATGGGAACCACTTCTTCTTGCTATGGCCTTTCCTATGGTGAGATCAATCAATGAGGTGTCGGAGTCATCATGATATCATATTCATGTACTCTCATTGTCAGCTCTACTACTTTTCCTCATATTTTTTACATTTCATGACTAGTTCAAAGGGAGTTCCATGGATGATCACTATTTCTATCACGTTTTACTATTTGTGTCATTGTATGGTGCCAAGCCACACATCCCGAGTGAATATCCTCTTTGAGTGAAAATTATGATTATATATTTTGACATTATACTCAAACTATCATGTTAAGAAAAATTATGATTAGGATCTTGCAATGATGTCTTAGTTTTACCCCCATGGTTATGAATTTACTATTTTTGGATACAAAAGGTGATTAAGTTCATGTATTATATTTCATAATAATATTTTTTACATGTACTAAACAATATTATGTTTAGCTTATGATTAAGATTAGAGTCTTATAAGTGATGTATATGTGTTATGCTTATGATTGTATAATATTATGTTCAGCTTATGATTAAGGTTAGAATCTTGCAAGTGATGTTTATGGTTATGGTTATGGTTATGATTATGACATTGTTCGTAACTCATGGTGATGATTACATTTATCATTTTCCACATTTTGTACATTAATGGTTGCAAATTTTAATCATCTCTACACTTATTCTTATTGAACATTACAATTTTATTCTAATATGTTTTTTGGCATAGATATTCAACAATATCATGGTGTTATGCTTAAACAAAAAAATTGTTGCTTGAACAATGTCAAGCTCATATTTTACGGCATTTTGCATAGATATTTATCACAAGAACGTTTTAACAGCCCGTTGGGTGATTTTCTTTTCTCCATTGAAGACAACCATGGCAACATCTATCGCAACAAAAATTTTGGAAAATGTCTTTTTTTTAATCTTCCATACACTTATATGGATGGACATATCGATTCACATATGGATAAGTACAAAGATAGTGTCTTGACAAAATTTTCGCTACATTTTGCAATGAATTTAGTGGTAATGGCTTTAATGCCTACTAACAAATGCCCCAACGATGAGTGCAATGTAGACCATCCTAAAACCCGTTGGTATACTCTTACACTTAAACACTACTCCCCATTGGTATACTCTTTTAGTTATGGACTACTCCCTTGAACTTCCAAGTATCTAGTTTACAATCATGTCAATAGTAATTAATTATATGGAAGGCCAAATGTAAAGCTTACCTATCCTTAAAGGGATTTCTTAAAGGTGAAATCCAAAAGTATGAGTGGATGCTTAGACTTAATCAGTAGAGAGATTCCTAAAAAATCCTCGAGGTAGCTACTTAAAGCATCGATAAGAAAGGAATCTAAAGACAAGAAATAAAAAGCTCTTGTCACTACAAATTGGTCAAGAATAAACCAATTGGACTTGAATTTGTAAAAATTCAAGTACTTGGAATTCTAATTGGTTTTCATTTAAAAACTCTAGCAAAGAAGGATGGATGTTCCATCGAAAGGTTTTCAAGTTCCCAAAGGAAAGCACAAGATCATGAAACAATCATGTGCAGGTATCAAAACCTAGAAAATCTAGGAAGAGATAATGGCTAAAACTTCAAAATTCTCGTAAAGAATTGAAGCAATAAGGTAATCTATCAAGAGATGTTTAGACTTTAGGGTAAGTATCACTCACACATCAATATGAATATAAAATAGGGCGGTATGGGATACCAGATTTTATACTTAGATCGATGTAGGAAAGATGGTATGGGACATGGGACTGTGGACGATAATTATCTTCTAGTCCTAGAATTGAAACTTGAAGTTAGATTTGATCCTCAAGGGAATTTAAATTTCAAAAGTGAAGTTCAAATTCAAGAAGGATAAAGCTATGATCTCAAGATACTTCAAGATCAAGTACGTAAGAAGATACGAAGTAAGTAACTTCCAAGATCTTCTTAGAACACTTCAAGCAAAGTGTTGTTGATTTAAAAATATTTGATAAATTTCTAAAGAAGTTGGACTTTGACATTGAAATGATCCTTTCAACTAAGGAATAGACTGACTAAGTCAAGCAACAAGTTCCTAGTTTAACTTGGTAAATTCAATCCTTTGATTCAAAGAAATGCACAAGAATTGCATTCCCAGTAACGAGTCATAAAGATTGAATTTAGGCATGGACTTAGTCTAAAGGGAAGCATTATTTGAGTAGAGAACTCATCAATGGAACCTCAGTGGGTCGACACACTGATGTAGGATACCACACAAGTATATTGTGGTTGGATGATGTTTTAGATTTACTCTGAATCTTTTTGAGAATTTGGTTTAGTTCTCCTAAAGATAGAAAATACGCTTCAATACCTTGTTGAAATAGATCTTTGTAAATTTAAAGTCTTGAGTCATAGAAAGTTTATGTATCTTTGAAGTTTGAATTGGTTGTGAAGAGTTTTAGTTCTTTCTTTCTGCTTTTTGAATCTTTTGGATTTGGCTCAAATATGGTATGTGATTCTTTTCACAAAAGTTGAGGGTTAACCGATTAGAAATAGGTAACTAAATTAAACATCCAAGATAGGTGTTTTGTACAAGAACCTTTTCAATCTTCATAATATGAGAAGTCTAAGTTGACTTATTTATTTGAGTTTGCTTCCAGTTATAGCATAAATGATTTTCTAGAGTCCAGTACACTCTAGAAAAGAGGATTTTGGAATTGCTCATCAAATTGACAATTCCTAAGCACTTAAAGCCAAAGATTTTTGAGAAAAGTATCCTAAATCGGATAATTTTCATTTTGGATTTGATTTGGTCAAGTTATAATATGGTTGATCCAAAGTAAATGGAAAACTTTCTCCTACAGTTTACATAGGATTTTCAAGACCATTAGGACAAAGTGGTCCTCAATTCGGGTAAAGAAATCAAGTAACTGTTGGTTGGGAGTTAACCATTGTACAAACATCCAAGTCAAATGTTTGAGCCAATCAAACTTGAAGTTTTCCAAATCAAAATCAAGTGAAATCAAGAGTTCTTAAAGTCTTGATATGGATAAGAATCCCGTCTTAGTTACTATGTCTATGCACTAATCATGCCCAGAAATGGACTAGTAATTGGAATCCAACCATTTCGCATGTTTGTGCCTAGATCGTGCATCGAGGAATAGTGAAGTGGATAGGGATGTTTTTAGATCCACCCTTATTATTCATTCACTACTTACTGCTTTGACCATTTTATCAAAGTGCAAAGCTAGACGGTGTTTTGAATCAATTGGGTAGGGATCCCACCATAGAGATGAGACATGTTCTTCTAGTTTTAGAACATGACCATGTTCTTCCAGTTTTAGAACGTGACCATGTTCTTCCAGTTTTAGAACATGAGGCTCAGGGGCTGCCTACACTAGTTATATAGCTCTATTTTCGAGGACAAAAATATTTTTCCAAGGGGGGCAAGAATGTAATAAAGTAAGTCTATGGTCTAAGGGTCTGGTCGGTTCAAACATATCTAAAATCGAACACTGTTTGATCACCTGTGTATGACCAAATACCTCGAGACTAGACTTACTAGGAGATCGTGTGCTCTTGTAAATAAGTGATGCACTTAGCTTAGTGGTTAGGTCTCATGGGATACATGGGGAGATTATTTTGCCCAAAGAGATCTAGAGCCTTCTAGAAGCATCCATGTAAGTTAACTCTAGTTAACTGAGACACTTGGCACACATGCAGTTACATAGCCGACACATGGATGGTTAGTATCCACCAGCCCAAGAAGGCAATCCCCTGGAGAGAGCTATATGTAGAGGCATTTGGCTGGGAGAAGACTCATCTCTCTAGCACGTGATGGTCATAATCCTTGTTCTCTTGCACATGCAATGCATTCATGAGTGTCAAGTGGCCTTACATCCTCCAACCTATGGTTCCCACTAAAGGTGATATAACAGCTTGGCGACAATAGGAACCCAATAAAAAAATATATGTTAGATATAAAAAAGGTTTTTATAGATTATTGATTGATCTAGATACAAAATTAGACATCATTTTCCAAGATTATCTAAATCCATTCATATAGATAATTTGTACATGTGTTTCAATAGCTTCTTATATTTTTAACGTTTTCTACCCCATTGAACTTCATAATACTAATCATTGTGTTTATATTTGAGTGTTCACTATTCTATGCTTCGATATCATGATCTTATCGTATGCATTTTACTATCCACCATACCTATGGACCTTTTCATATATTTTTTGAATATATGTACATTGTATTCTACCATTTAACTATTTACTTTAATAAAAAATCACATGATTCTTTTATGATTATGCTCATCCTTGCACTATTCTAATTTGTGGTTGTTATCATAATATTTATGATTAGGATTGCATTTTTGTAAACTATGATTAAAATTAAGATCTTTTATGATTATGCTCATCCTTACACTATTCTACTTTATGGTTGTTATCGTAATATTTAAAAATTAGGATTGTATTTGTTAAGCTATGATTAAAATTGAGATCTTTCAACTAATCTTTATGATTATGGTTATGATGTGGTAGATCATGCTTATGGTTATCAATTTTAGGCATGTATTGCTTTATTTATTATGTATTGCAAAATCATGATGATATGTTTTGACATTATACTCGAAACTATCATGTCCAAGAAAAATTACGATTAGGATCTTGCAATGATGTCTTAGTTTTACCGCATTATGATTTTTCTATTTCTGGATACAGAAGGTGATTAAGTTCATGTATTATAGTTTCATAACAATAATTTTTTTCACATGTACTATACAATATTATGTTTAGCTTATGATTAAGGTTAGAATCTTGCAAGTGATGTTTATGTGTTATGGTTATGATTATACACTATTATATTTAGCTTATGATTAAGGTTAGAATCTTGCAAGTGATGTTTATGTGTTATGGTTATGATTATACACTATTATGTTTAGCTTATGATTAAGGTTAGAATCTTGCAACTGATGTTTATTGTTATGGTTATGATTGTGACATCATAACTCATGCTGATGGTTACATTTATCGGTTTCCACATTTTGCACACTAATGGTTCTGGCTGATATTTTGCAGATTTTAAACATGTCCACGGTTACTTTTATTGAACATTCCAATTTGATTCTGATATGTTTTTTTGGCATATATATATTCAAGAATATCATGGTCTTATGTTAGAAACAAAAGAATCGTTACTTGAAAAATGTCAAGCTGATATTTTAGGGCATATGCTAGATATTTATCACAAGACCGTTTCAAAAATGTCCTTTTTTATGTGTTCATACACTTATATGGATGGACATACCGATTGACATATGGATGAGTACAAAGCTAGTGTCTTGACAAACTTTCCGCTACATTTTGCAGTGAATTTTGTGGTAATGGCTTTAATGCCTACTAACGCCCCAACCATGACTGCAACGTACACCATCCCAAAACCCGTTGGTATACTCTTACACTTAAACACTACTCCTCATTGGTATTCTTTGCCAAAAGCTTCTAAAATTTCTTAGTAGGTTTGTTTGTTTAAATACAATATTCTTCATTGAATAACACCCATGCTTGTATCCCTCACCTTGGCCGCGACAAGTGATCAACAAATTCTGTAGCAACTCTAAGCATATATTTCATTAAAATAAATCAGAATTCTTCCTTTGTTTCCCTTTTTTTTTTTTAATTCCTCTTTTGTGAGATGATCAGAGCTCGCTTGAGCTCATGGATGAGAAGAATTTCGATATGCACCCATCTGTTCCCAAAAAGAATTGAGATGTTGATGCATCCAAATTTTTGAGCAGACGCTTCAGCACATACATTAATCTTGAATCTTTAGCTCTGCTCAGTTGAATTTGATGGAGAGCCAACCCAGTACGTCTTGACAGCAACAAGAATCTTCTCCGCATTAAAAGGCCCGCTCTCATGGTCTGCCAGCCTGGTCTCCCATCTCAAACCAGGTGCCATACTTAGCACTTTATTCAATATGACCACGTCGTCTCTTACAATGATTAGACCCTTTGGTCGCAAGATCCTGTCCATCTCCAAAAGGATATTGACAATATCGCACCTGCATCACAGAACAGTAGGTGCAGGTAAATTCATGGTTCAACCATGCAATTCAATGTTTTAACCATGTAGAAGATTTTTTTATTTCAGGATTGGAGTTCAACAGCAGCAATCCTCCTTGGTGCTTAAAATTATCTCAAATTTTGTAAGCGTATAAAGTTCTGCAAAGAGATCTAAAAGGTGATTCCCAATGGATAATAATCAGTGATGGTTCCCTTCACTGCTTGCTACTCAGTGATGCCTCTGGGACAGCATGTGGGAAGAGTAACAAGAATTCGGTCCGAGACCTGCGTGCCAATATACACCTAAAAAAGCCACTTTCATAGTTCAGCTATTACCTGTCTTGATACATACTAAAAATCCGATCTGCATGTATAAAATCGTAAGTCCGTGGATAGGTGGAAAAGGCTTCACACCTGTAAAGGTACAGCATTCAATCAGATTGATTAATTGCATGAATATGTACATCTTGTAAACATTGTTCCTGCATACCAGTCTTGATAAGTTCCTATAAGTCCACGCTCATAGATTACACCAAGTGTATTGAGCTTCCCATGCGGAGGAACAACATTCATAACCCAAACCTTGTCCTTTGCCAAGGCTGCAGCAAAGCCTCCAAAGTTTGCATTCATGTCAATAATGTTCCTGTATCTTCCACTTGCCAGAGGAGGTGCAAGAGACCCTTTGTAATATTCTACTCTTTCACCCCAGGTTCTGGTATCATCGAGGAATGTTGATTCTGTCACTCCAGGAAGGGTTCCATTCGAAATGCGTGGTGGTATCAAGCGAAGTCGATGTGGCCACTTGGCCAAGGGACCACCTGCCACTTCCTTCCTGTCTGTTGCATCAGGAAGAGGGGTAATACAGGTCTCCATATTCTTATACCTGTGGAGAACACCACTCTTGCATCAGCCACGAAAACTGTAGATGATTGAATAAATGGCAAGACCTGTATTCTTATACGCTTCACAATGTTTCTCAACATCATCCATTTTAATGATCTAATACATTAGGAAATAGGATTCATTGTCTGACCACAATAAGGCTCAACGCTCTTTTCTTATAGACACAAGGGGCCTACTTATATGCCCCACTTGTTTTTCTGCATGATCCGTTCCGATAATGCACAAGGTTAAAATCTGACCCTGACCCTACTGTAGCTGATTTCTCCTTTCAAATGTTATCTAATCAATGTGTCTGACAAGTGCATAATAGACGCATAGCCCATGGCTATCACTGACTTAGTGCAGAGGGGTACTATTCATGCAATGCTGGTTTCACAGGGAATCGTTACCATGATGTACCCCATGATTACCATCGATGCAGTGCCACACCTACAGAGGAGTTCACAAAAGATCCTTCTAAGACCCCCAGCCAACATAAGCCGTTACTGAACTTAGGTTTATCGTGTCCTTTCCCCATGAGAAGGTAGAAGAGGGACTTCGACTAAGAATGTATGAGGAGGTATGGCAGTCTTTTCACCAGCTCATTTGGAACCATCTTCATTATTTTCCACTATAATATCAAAGAAAGGTTGAACTAGGCACAAACCTGGACATGCATATGATACAGAAATAAATGGCTTTATCATGCATAATCTGAATTACCTACAAGAACACCACCACCGAGGCAATGATACCCAATGCTGTGTGGAGGACAAAGCAGCAATCTCAGGAAAATTTGAGAATTTTCTGTGAAGGATTGTTCAGGCTTTAACATGCATCATGTGTATTAAATACAAGAACATCACCAGCGAGGCAAAGATAACCAATGCTGGGTAGGACATACCAGTAATCTCAAGAGAAATCAAGATTTTTCCGTGAAGGATTGTTCAGGATATTAGATTAAAGCTATTACGGCCAGAATTAAACAGCTTCTCCATCCATATTCTACCAGCAGCCACAGGTTTAAGAAATGCAGTACATGGCATATATTACCATGATTTTTTTTCACAGTAGCAGCAATGTCATTGGGGCATCTGAGAGCTTTGAATTGCTACAGCTGCACTTATCAGAGGGTGGATTATTTTGTGATCTGTGATGCATTGCCTAGCTTGGTGATAGAATACTGAGACACAAAATGCTCAAGTTGAGGGGAATTATGAAGCTTACCAGGCAGCATCGGCATCCTCATTCACGCAAATATGTGGGGCGTTTAGCATCCTCTTCTTAAACCTGATGCAATCAATATGATTCCAAGGCTTCTGCCACACTGCGAGGTTTCCTCTCTCTGCAACTTTCTTCCAGCATAAACTTCTTGCAAGTGATTCTATAGCATGTTGCTCCTCTGACAAGTCCTCTTTGGTTCTTTGCCAGCCTTTCCAATGTGTCTGCCAATTGATAGGTGGTCCTGATAGGATCCAATAGCCTCCAGGCCTCAGTACACGGTCTACTTCAATCAAGTACATACCATCTGTGACAGAGAAAAATGTTCAGAATCAGTATGTTGATGAGGTGCATATACTCCAGGCTTGTAGATTACTCATTTTACTTTCTTAATTTAAGCAGTTGATTGGCTTTCCAGAAATCCAAAAGGCAACTGCTCAAACTAGAAATGCAAAAAGTTCAAAAAAAAATTGATGGAATCATCATTGTCAGAGAAATAAATGTTCTGTTCGGTTTGACGTCTATGAAGCAGAAAGGATCCGATGGAAAATGGGTGGAAATACTTACTATGATCCTTCCATGGGATGAGGCATCGTGAACAGTGTGCCATGTCAAAGGAACGAGCAGGATATGGCATCCGCTTCGATGCCATCACACCCAACATGGCAGGCACACCTCGTTCGAGTGCAAACTGCACCTGTGCTTCATGAGTATCCCTCGGGGCAAACGACATTGTCAAGATGTCTCTGTCAAGCAAATATGCCCCCCAGCTAGCCACCTGTACACACACACACACACATCCAGCATTGCCAAGGGCGCATTAGTAACAAGTTTATCTATACCACAAAATCCCATGCTAGGAGAATTTTGTAATTACCCACATTCACGAGATACATTACTGCTGTATTTATAGGGTATTTGTGATTGTATAATAAGTTGAATGAACATAGAGATATGGACGTATATGTTTGTTCGCATGCATGTTCATTCAATCTGTAGGTTCACATTCGCATTCACAGCAGACTTGAATAGCACACATTCTATCCACATCTATCTGTTCATCTACCTATACATCTATCTATCTACCCGGCAGTATATGCATCCATGCATCAAGAACATGGAAGTAAGCACGTACACATCACAAAGCACAAATGGATATAGTCAACCAATGTTACATTAATTTAGTGGGTGCACAATGGTGTGTGGAGCTAGGATAATACATTTATGGTCCAAGAGATAGAGACACAGATAGAGAGGAACAGAACCCATAGCAGAAGGTGCCACTTTATACTGAGTAGTGTCATCAATACATCATGAACATGTGTGATTCAACTTTACTGAATGTCACATCATCAATTGGCCCACTCGAGTTTCATAATGATCTTGTAGATAGGAAAGTAGAAAAACTCATACAAATATGAAACCACCAGAAATAAAATTCAGAGCTTTTTAATTCTTGAAGTACTCTTAAAAGTAAACAAATTTTTCTTTGAATAAAGATTTTGAAAAGATATCCACACTTGTTCTCCAGTTTTGACGTAGTTCAGTTTCACTTCCTTTTTTAGCGACCTTCTCGCAAACAAAATGACAGTGAATTTCAATGTGCTTCAATCTTGTATAGTACACTGAACTCTTTAATAGCATGATGCAAATGACATTGTCAAAGTAGATAAGTATCTTTCCATCGATCTAGACTCCCATATCTTCAAATAAATACATGATCCAAGTTGTTTCGCATACAACTTGTGTGATATCTCTATAATCAGCTTCAGTGTTGGACAATGCAACGATTTTGTTGCTTTTTACTACTCCATGAAACAATTGCTTTGCCAAGAGAAAATGCATAACCACTTGTTGACTTTCAATTATTCACATTACCTAATCTACATCTGAGCACACACATGATTGTACATTTCTCTTACATGACCATCTATAATAGCATGTAGCTTTCACATATCTGAAAAAATTTCAGATTATGTTCAAATGTGCTTTGCACAGTTTATACATAAACTTATTAACCAAAACAATTGCAAAACTCAAATCAAGTCTACTGATTGTTCCCTCAATCAAGCTTTCAACTTTCTATTTATGTTTGCATTTTGCAAATATTTTCCATCATAGACATAATGGGCATATCTAGACCACCATCTCCCCGCCCCATTTAAGTACAAACAATCACAACATCACAACCATCACTTATAGGGTCTCAAGGAGCAATATAGGGAGACACCACTCACTTAAGTGCACCGAATCCCATGGACATTTCACCATTCACCACTGCAACCACTTCCATCCATTTCACATCTGTCACAGTTACGCCACTGATGTGAGTCACCGCCGCTTTCCCATTCCCTCCCACACTCAGAAAACAGGTAAAGACATCCTGATGACACCTCCCCCCCCCCCCCCCCCCCCCCCCCCATACAAGCAATACACCCGATATCCAGATTTCTCAT
>CM035444.1:15294584-15317084 GCA_020310875.1 Ceratopteris richardii | reverse complement strand
CCTAATGTTAATGTTTTTGAAGTTTTAGGAGTAAGAAAATGGAAAGAATTCTGGATATGAAGGCTCAATCTGATCATGTTATATATCAAAGAATTTTAGATGAATCAAGTCTTTTCAATCTAAACTATTGTCAATCAAAAATATTTTCAATCTAAAATATTTCCGATCTAAAAGACTTTCAATCTAAAATATTTTCAATCTAACACCTTTTCAACCTAAAACCTTTTCATTCTAAAATATTTTCAATCAAAAAATTTTCAATTGAGAAACTTTTTTATCAAAAATATTTTCGATCAAAAAATTTTTAATCGGATGCGCCTTCGATCGGAAAATCTCCGAATTGTCGTGCAAAAACAATTCAAACTTGTTTGAATCTTATGATGTGCAATATTGTGATGATATCATATGAAGATTGATCAAGTGTTATTAGATTATTTGATATAAATTACTCATGTTAATGTTTTTGTAATGATGATTGATCAAGTATTATTAGATTATTTGATCAAGTATTTGCAAAAAATGGAAAGAATTCTGGATATGAAGAATCAACCTGATCATGTTAAATCTCAAAAAATTTTAGATGAACAAAATGAAATCTAAAACCTTTTCAATCAAAAATACTTTCCATGAAAAAATATTTTCAATCTAAAATATTTTTTATTTGAAATATTTTCAACTAAAAAGTTTTCAATTTTAAACGTTTTCAATTAAAACCTTTTCAATCTAAAATATTTTCAATCAAAAACTTTTCGAAAAGAAATATTTTTTATCAGAAGATCTCCAAGTTGTCGGGAAAAACTATTCAGACTTGTCCGAATAAGCTAACGTGACATTGAATAATTTGGTCGCATAATAAGGGGTCATAAAAAAATTTCCTAATTATTCACGAATAATCGAATTATGGAATAATGAATAATGGAAGCTAACTGGGCAGTACTCATGCGGGGTTCGAATTTGAGATATGGTATTGACAATCGCAAAGGTATTGACAATCGAATTTGAGATATGGTATTGGCAAGATTGTCGAGGTGAAATCCCTCTCTCCTTCACTCAAATTGTGATTGAATTTTCTCTCTCTCAAAGGCATTGTCATGATGACTTCCACTTTTGTGAGGTCCAATGACAAGTTCAAGATGGAAAAAGCAACATAAAGGGCAATAGTGATCTCGGCATCCGAGGATTAGTTTGTAAAGAGGAAGATAACGAAAAAATATTCCACCAAGATTGGTTACAGGTGTGCATGCTCGAGGATGACTCCATCCCTCAACAAATTTTGATTGAGTGCTGTCTTTGATATCCTGTGGCATTCATCAGACGTTGGCCTTGATAGGCTGATATTCCTATTGGCCACAAATGCAAGCTTTCATAGATAAGTGTGTGCACATGTACGTAGTGCAAGTTTCATAAAGTTGAGCTCCTATGTTAAGGAGGGTTATTACATCCTTATAGGTTCCGAACAGCAAATGAATTTCCAGTTCTATTGATTGTGACGGGTTTGCCTAGGAACCAATGAGATTATGACACCACCGAGGTCATTGATCGACTCACAAAGATGATCTAGTTTATACCAACACATTCCATTGTGAAGATTCACAAGTTAGTGGGTTTTTCATGGAACATAGGTATAAACTATATGGGCTGTCCCAGGAAATTGTTAGTGATCGGGATATAGAATTCACTAGCAAACCGAAAAAGAGAGCTATTCATAGCGCAATTTCAATGGACACCGTTCTTGCACATTAACATGCTGGCGGCCAAGTCAGATCCACGCCACTACTTTACCAGGCTTTGGGTCGCCGCAGGTGAATGTGCTTACGCTAAACGTACAATACCTTGAATAAACCTACGATATGAACAGGCTTTAGGCTTTATCTATTAAATGTGAATATGCCTGAAGGAAAGAAGTTGGAACAACAATGGAAGGTTGAAGTAGGCTCAGATATGTGAATGAAGTCCACAGGTTTCACAGCACTACGCCAAGGGCACTACCTCATGAAGGTATATGATGATGTATGAAGAGGGATCTTGAAATTCCGCAAGTAGGCTTTTTTTCCACGGTGCCATAACTTTTCCTAACTTACAAGAGCAGCATATGCCCAGGCGAAGTGTGCAACTGTAAGTGACACCACAGAAAATTTCGTTTCGCTTTTCCTGACAAAGTCTCGCTACAGCTTGAAGCAGAGTTGATGGATGCAAAAAAGCTTCATCCTTCAAAAGTAGCGTCACATTCTGAATCAAAGTATCTTTGGTTCAGACTCATTTCAACGACTCAAACAGGTCCATATTCCCAAAATCTGGGAAGCACTCTCAAGATTCATGGCTTCTTACAAGTGAGTGGGAAAGAGAGTGATCCTCGTACCGTGTACCCGCATTTTATGCTGCATATGTGACCACGCCTCTCACGCTTGGTAGTGGGTGCTTTATCAAAGCTACTTTACCATCATCTCTCAGAAGTGCAGCATATCGATAATATTAAAATCTGCAAGGTGAGTGGAGATGTCCTCTGTCTTCAGAGTTGAGGGTAACCAAACAGCACTCAGCCATATCAATTTGCCAACACTTACACGCAGACATCATAAGATCTTAATATGAAATATGATAATATAAAGAACGGCAAAGCTGATAACACAGCTCAAACATGGGTGCAGTTGTCTGTATGTCACAGTCTGAACCCGCCCTTAGACATGAACATAAAGTTGATATAGCTAAAATCAGCAGGTCCAAACTTTTCTGTTAAATGCAGGCAGACTATGACATGTGGGCGAGATAAAATCTTGATGGGTAGAATGTGCATCTCAACGATAGGTGCATTTGCCCGTATAAATATATATTGGAAAATATGAAATTTTATCTTAGTAATTGAAAAACACATGTAGCATATGGTTGATGCAAAGGACTCCACCCAACCCCAAAAATCAAATACGATAGAGATCTGTAAAGCCATGGACCTTTCCCATTACATAGTACAGAAATAAATTTCTAAGCCTGGGGTACTTTCCTTCCAAGATGCAATAGCTACTGTCAGTAATACAAAAGAAAAATCCCATTACGCATTGAAAAAACCATCACTAATACATGAAAACAAACGGCAATAAGTACATGGAAAAATGGGACTTATCAGGATAAGATCCTTGCTTTCTTATGACAGAGGGCAATGGATAGAAAGGAATCTTTGCTGACGTGACCGGTGACTCATCGCAGCTTTTGGACCATGCCAAAGCGCCACAAAAAAGAAAAAATTTAAAAAAAAGGGAACAAGCTTAATATTTGAAACCAGAGTGCATAAGATGACTTGGTTTATCTCTTTTTCTCTTGCCCCCACAGCAATACAATATGGCAAGAGCTAGATCAAAAGACAATGTCCTAGACACTGTCGTAGATCTACACACAACTCAGTTGGAAACACGCACCCTTTGGAGTGCAGGCCTTGTTCTGAAAAGTCATGGGACAAGAATGAGGGAAAGCTCTATGGAAAATCTGGAGACGAACAAAACTTCAGCAACCTTTAGAAAAAGAGAATGTTCTACTTTGCTAGAAAGTTAATGTGGGCTCTCCGCCCCAGAGACGAGGAAAAACACCGAGGCCAATTTGGATTTCCCACCTCCCAGTTGAGGAAAACCGCATGCGATCTGTAATCTGAGGTTCTGTAATCTACTTCAAGGCCATAATTATTGTATAGTAATCTCTTTGATTTTTGTCCTGTAATCTACTTCAAGGCCATAACTATTGTATAGTAATCTCTTTGCTTTTTTTAATTGCTTAATCAAGTTAACTAGAAGCAAGCTCTGCTTCAGGAAATCAAGTTGAAATCAAGTTAACTAGAGGCAAGCTCTGCTTCGGGAAACTATGGGATGTTCCCCTGCTCGGTGGAATGCCATTAGGAACAAAGCACTCTGAAAGATCTGGAAGAAAAGATATGCGGTCAACTTCGACATGCAGCCCAAAGAGTTGTCTATTGAGAAATCCCTCACGTGTTCAGATAACAGATCCAGATCTCTAAACTGTCTCCCCTAATTTTCTTTTGAAATTTGTTAATTTCTTTTTTGTTTATAATTTGAAATTTGTTAATTTCTTTTTTGTTTATAATTTGAAATTTGTTTTTAAAAAACAAAACTAAAGCTCAAAGTTCGTTGAAAAAGAAAAGAAATTTAAAAATAAAGCATACGACAATAACTGTTCCCGGTAGCTTAGTTTGATGTCACTCTTTCATGTCCCGGTGAGGGGAAATGGTTGATCATCGTATCGTTCAAACAGGATCGCCTGGGTCTGATCAAGTCTAGTAAAAACGCTTGTATTTCATCGTCGCGGCAGAGTCGTCCTGAATGTGCATTCTAACCGTAATTGATGTACTTTTTACATTGCATTTCATGCATTACTGTCTACGGTCCAAATTCCAAATTCTCATGATGAATAGTCAGGCTAAGCTCAAGGATCCTATAAGCCACACTATGGAGAATCACTTAAACCCTAGCCATTCGCGGTAATAGTTATGATCTTCAGAAGGGTGATGGCAAGGATTGTGGACAAGAGAAGGTTTTCCAAATCACACTTAGATTCTATGAGCAGTCCCAAGAGTAGTGGTAATAGAGCCATCACATGAAACCTGTGAGGGTTGACGAATAAGACTACGGACATGAAGAGCAGCATTCTCATATGCAGGTTGCATTTAACTAGAGAAAGGACGATCCTTCCAGTTCAGGTATTTAAGCATCCTTACGATGATGATGCATATGCAGAAATCATGAAAGAAGAGGGAGTAGTGCGCCGGAGTTACTTACTCCACATCCAGTATCAAGAGCTGTACGAATGGTTCCGTCGGATAAAGAAATGAGCTGATTGATGTCATCTATATAAGATTTGGCTCCCTTCGGAAACATGGTACCACCTCCAGGGAAGCGGAACCTATCTCCCTCATACTGGATCCAGTTCTGGATGGCTTTCTCCACAGTGAGCTCCTTGTGGGGCACATTAGCATACCATGCGGATTCTCTACTCTTTGGCCATGGAAGAGGATTCTTGTAACCAGAGGGAGCTGGTATCAAGCAGTGCAACTCCTCGTCCTTCGCAGGACAGTGTCTTTCTCTGTAAATGAGTTTCTCCCTCTCGAATCGAAGGGAGCGCTGCGTGTCCTCGCATGGAGTGTATTCGCTGTACTTCATGTCGCAAGAAGGAAACGCAATCAACTCTTCTTGTACTGACATGCTATCATCTATCTCAGAAGAGCTGTAAGTAGAGAAATCAAGCTCGGCTGCAGCGGGCGTGCTGGTGAGTTTGGTGTTGAGCCTGCAGCCTAATGCATCTGCCGATGTGCCAAAGAGGATTGTCGAGGGTGGTATTTCCTTAGAGTACGAAGCTCTCCATGCCCCCAGCATATAGAATAGGGAACAGAGACCTGATAATGCCAGAAACCATATCAGGCTTCTCTTCTTCAGGTCCGTAAGGTGATGGAGCTTCATGGCTGCAAGGGCCTGAGTCTCTTTCCCCATCGTTGAAGAAAAAAGGAAGCCACGGCCTGAGAGGAGCCCTCACTCACTACGTAGAGGGGGCGCAACACACTTATTAAAATTCGCAGAAGCAAATACGAACGGAGAACCCAAGCTTGTGGGGGAGCTGTAAAGCTAAGCTATGGAGGGAAAAAGCTGGGAAACAGCTGCAGAACAATAGCGCCTCCTAGAAGGAAGAGCGCATAAATTATCTACTGCATGTAATGAATATCGTATACATGTAGTGGGCAAAGAAGGCTGTTAGGTTGAAGTGAGAAGGAGACAGAACTGCCAACTTTGTTCAGACGCTACAAGGTAGTATTCGGTGAAGGGTTGAAGCACGAACAATGGCACCTTCGGCCCTGCAAGGCAGGCTTCAGGGGCGGTGCAGCTATATGCTGCGAAAATGGTGACTTCGCCGTCTCTGGGTTACGATTGCGAACTGGCGATGAATACAAACTGCCGTCTTGTATTTGACAGTTACCAAGACAGTAGAACACATGGGGTGACCTCCTCCGCTAGTGTTCTCTCGTCGTTCGTGAGGACGGGCGGATCTCGAGTCTGAAGCATGTCCATTATACTTGAAAAACGATTAAAACAAACAAGCTTGAAGCGAGAGCTTTACTATCACGAACTTGGGGCTGCTTCACGGTCCACGACTCATGAGGCGGTGTACATAGTCCCAATGATGCCCTCCGTTCTTCTTAACACTAAAGAGCCCTTGAGGATTCACCACTTTGTCTGCCTATAATGTCGAGACTCGAGATCCTCGACCGATCAAAACGTCGGTAGCTTTTGTAGCTCATAATACTATATGGCGCTCTACTCTATGGGGGCATGTCTATATGCATGCATGTGTGTGTGTGATATGTATGCATGTATGTATGTGTATGTGCGTGTGTTGTGTATGTATGTGTATGTGTATATGTGATATATGCATGTGTGTTTATGCATGCATGTATGCATATCTGTGTATGTATATCTATGCACTCTCAAAGTTCACAAAACATGTAGACTTCGAGATTTTTTAGAAAAACTTTCCTTTTGTAAGACTCTATAGGAAAATACAACAACTTATGACCTCCCCACGAGATCTTTTTTCTTAAACGTAACATGCCCTAAACCCTATCCCAAACCCCAAGTGCTATTATGACAGGGTAGAAAGGCGTGAAAGTTTTCTTCCTCTTTTTGGAGATACCTCTTGCACCACAAAGGCGCCATAAACAACTTATGTGGCTTGGAATTAGTCCATATCCCTTAGTGGGGGATTCTTCATCCAAGAGTCTTTATGTATCCTTAGTGCATTTGGTTGCCATCTCGCTTAAACGAGTCTCTTGGATGAGGCGCACACTTATACTAGAGAAACCTCACATCTTCTATATTCCAAGTTAGAATATGGTGTCTGGTGAGGCATCAATTTTACATAATCTATCATGAGGGTCGGATCTACAACTTTGATCTTTATCGACTCATTTCCGTCATAATCTAAAGGATATTTCTAGAAATGAAAGCTCCATGAGCAAAATATCTTGGTTCTAGCCATCTCTTCCACACCAATGTGATTAATGCTAGCAATGGGGAACCAAAAGAAATCATGCTTTCATAGAGAAACCATAAGCTCAAAACCTTTGGGGTTTACCTTGCAAGGGGGAGAAGTAGGAACATACCTTCAATGCAACTTTTGAAACCTTATCCTCCACTAAAAAACTAACTCCATTTAAAACCATACTAAAAAGGAGGGGAGCAAGAAGGCAACCTTATCCAACAAAGTTTTTGGAGGGGAAAAGTATATGAAATCTTATTGTTGATCTTGAGCATGCTTGTCGCATTCCCATTAGTGTAGAGACCATCCCCTCTTGGAGCTCATAATGATTGGAACGTACATTAGTTGGAAATCAAAATCCTTTTTTTGAATGGGGACTTCATGAAGAAGTGTATGTTTTATAATCCCATAATTTTGTGAAAATAGGATATGAAATGAAAAGTGTGCAACTTAAAGAAGGCATCGTACAGATTGAAACAAGCACCATGTGCTGGTATGAGAAGATGCATGCCTACTTATTGGCACATGGATTTCACAATAGTCCAATTCAAGGATCCGTGTATGTGAAGTATGTAGATGATGTGCTTATTATCGTTGTGGTTTATCTAGATGACATACAACTCATTGACCCTAATGAGATGCATATAAAATGAATGATTTTCATGCTTTTTTTGAAATGACAGATTTGGGGAATCTGCATCATTATTTAGGCATTGAATTTATGCAGGTTGATGGTGGCATTGCTTTGAATCAAACTAAATACATTGATACCTTCGTGTTTTATCCTTGAGGACTGTTGGAGATAGACGTCTGCGGAAGCACGCGAACAACACAAGGAAGAAGAAGAAGCTTGGAGCACAACACACAACACTAAATGTATTACTAGAGAATGTACAAAGATTAGTAGCCCATTAGGGCAATAGGCGTATATACAAGCCGGGGGAAAAAAACCTCCTAAAGAGGGAAAAAAGTGCCCCGGCAATCCTAGTGTGTTCAAACACATCACTACCTAAATATATCAACAACTCCCCCCTGGGAGTGATGCGGTGAACAAGGAACTGGCACTCATGTATAAGGAAGTGCCAAGCTATGTGGAAATCACTCCACAAAAGGAAGTAAGCCCAAAGCTTTGCGGAAAGCTTCAAACTTCTCCCAAGGCAGAGCCTTCGTGAAAAGGTCTGCAATGTTCTCCTGCGTGGGCACATATGCCAAGCTGATCTCCCCAGTAGAGAACCTCTCCCTGACATAGTGATAATGCACTTCAATGTGCTTAGTGCGAGCATGGAACACAGGGTTCCTCGCAACTGCCAATGTGCTCTGACTGTCAGTGAAGATGGTGGTGGCAGAAGTCTGACGAACACCCAAATCAGCCATAAGGCATCTGAGCCACACACACTCAACAATCGCTGTGAAAGCTGCCCTATACTCAGCCTCACAACTGGAAGTGGCCACAGTAGGCTGCTTCTAGATATACATGAGCTACCAAGCATGAAGCAAAAACCACTAGTGGACACACGAGTGTCATAGCAACTAGCCCAATCAGAGTCAAAAAAAGCATGCAAATCTAGCGATCGTGATCCCCCCTTGGGATAAAACAACCTATGTAGCCGAGTACCACTCAAATAGCGAAAGATGCGCTTAACTGTCTGCCAATGCTTGACTCCTGGGCAATGCATAAACCTGCTCATCTATGAGACAACAAACTGAATATCTGGTCGAGCAATGCATAAGTAAATCAAGCATCCAACAACCTACTGATAGAGAACAGCATCAAATGCATCTCGAGCATCATGACGACTCAATCGTAAACCCGTCTCCATAGGAGCGGCAATAGGCTTACAGTCTTCAAGGCCAAAACGCTGCAATAATGTGCCAATATATTTCGTTTGACACAGAGCCATTCCACCATCAACTTGCATAAACTGAATGCCCAAATAGTGATGCAAATGCCCCAACACAGACATCACAAATGAGGCATGCAAATCAGCCTTAAAATCAGCAATATGCTTCTCAATAGGACCAATGAGCAGCATGTCGTCAACATAGACAAGAATGATCAACAGCACATCATTAGCACGCTTAACATATAAGGTGCTTTCAATTGGATTGTTCTCAAAACCATGTGCAATCAGATAGGCATGTATCTTCTCATACCAAGCACGTGGTGCTTGCTTTAAACCATATAATGCCTTCTTTAACCTGCACACCTGGTTTTCATGTCCGTTCTGCACAAAGCCATGGGGCTGAAAAACATACACTTTTTCATGCAAGTCACCATTCAAAAATGTTGTTTAATGTCCAACTGATGTACATTCCAACCATGATGAGCTGCAAGTGCACAGATGCTCCGAATAGTAGTCATACGACATGTAGGTGCAAAGGTCTCATCAAAATCAATGCCTCTTTCCTGTGCATAACCCTTTGCAACAAGCCTAGCCTTATACCTGTCAACTGTACAATCTGGTCTACGCTTCAGCTTGTATACCCACTTAGTGCCAATGGGCTTCTTGCTAGGAGGCAAGTCACATAAAGACCAAGTACCATTCTTCATTATAGCATCATATTCAGATTGCATAGCATCCATCCAATTTTCTGAATTTTATGCTTCATCAAACGAAACAAGCTCATTCTCATCACAGAGACTAGATGCAGCCATAACATAGCAATCTGATGCAAAAGAGGCACTATGAGAGCCTGAAGGAGTACGATATGACAGAGCTGCATCTGATTTGCTGTCACGCAAAGTCTGCACCAGCCATTTTGGCATAGTTCTTGCCTGCTCAATATTAGCTCTCTCGTCAATAAGTGCATCATGTAAATCTGCATCAGAAATGGGATGATCTGCATCATCACATGAAACCTGCTAACTCCATTCTGTTGAGGTGTATACGGCACTGTACACTGGTGGTTTATCCCACGTTCAGCCAAAAATGCATTAAAATCAGAACACATGTATTCCCCCCTCGATCAGAATGGAGGGTGCCCATTTTACATGCTGACATATTTTCAGCCCAAACCAAAAACTGTTTGAAGCACATGAACACTTCGAACTTTTCCTTCAATGGATATACCATGCATGCCTGGAAAAATCATCAATGAAAGTCACGAAGTAAAGATAATTTCCAAAGAAGGTGTCTGCATAGGACCACATACATCACTATGTACAAGCTGCAATTTCTGAGTAGCCCGAACTGAACCATCTTTTGAAAGGACGAACACTGCATTTTGCCCAAAATATAGCCTTCACAAACATGTTTTCCAGGTGCCTCAAGTTTGGGCAAAGAGGACACCATTTCAGATTTCTGCAGGCGTAGTAAACTAGCAAAATTCAGATGACCAAAGCATGCATGCCAAAGCTTTGCATCTGACATAGCCTGAGAATAGCCTGAGAATCATTTACTACACATGCCACATCATTTACAGATCTTTCATAGTCTATGAGCTTATACAACCCACGACATAAAATGCCAAAAGCAATAATCACATCGCCATTTGAAAGATCATGAAATGTAGACCTGTCATCAATGAATTTCACAACCAAGCCAATCTTGGCTAATGCAGAAATTGTTAACAGGTTCTTCTTGATCCCTGGCACAAATAAAGCATCTGACAAAGTGAAAGAACTACCATCAGGAGTAATCAAAATGAACTTACCAACTCCCATAACAGGATAAGAGGAGTTGTTGGCGCATGTAGCAGTATTTCTTGTAGGGGGAGGCTCGAGTGAAGAGAAGAAACTGCGGTGCGAGGTAATATGTTTGGTCGCCCCACTGTCAAAATACCAAACATCTGAGTCTGCTATAGACATGCACTGCTCATGAGAAGATGGGTCAAAACTGCAGACAGTAGTAGACCCCCATTCTTCTTCTTGCACAAGATTAGCAGACTCTATTTTTGGTGTAGAGGCCTTTCCAACAACCATTCTAGCCTCTTTCTTCTTTGCCTCTTTAGCAACCAATTTTGGACAGTTCTTTATGATATGATCATTCCCTTTACAGTACTTACAAAACAATTTCTGTTTTTTTATTTCTTCTCATCTTTATCTTCCTTCTTCGAATGTGCAAAATTAGCAGATTTCTGCTTACTAATTGAAGAGCTCCATTTTCCTTTGCCCTTCTGACTAGCCAAGAAAGCTTGATCTGCAACTCGCATAATGGACGTGTTCTGCCTAGACTGATTTTCCTGCAACAAAACAGAGACTAACTCCTCAAATGATAAGGCATTTGGATTGCCTTTCATCATCAACCGAAGAGTAGAAGCAAAACTCTGATATGAATCAGGAAGACCATTCAGAACGGTGTGCACAAGTGAGCTATCTGATATAACCTCATCAACAGAAATCAATTGTTCCTTCAAGTCTTTGATCTTCGTTAGGAAATTGTCCACAGAATCACCTTCATTCATGTGCTCACTCTCCAACTGTTTTCGGAGGTAAGCAACACAAGCCTCATTCCTAGCTTGGTACAATGTGGTAAGTGTATCCCAAGCATCCTTAGCTATTCTACAAGAGCGAATGTGAGGAATAATGGCACGTTTGACAGACAAAGCTATCAATGCATGTGCCTGGGCATCTCTGCCATCCCAACAAATCTGCTCTGCAATAGGTGCACCAGAAACCGTAGCAGGAACAGAAATATGCAAAATATCATCATCTTCCACACCTTCTGCATCAGCTTCAGTACCTACAGTTGTAATAGTTGCAGGTGTGATAGGACGTTTTTTGACACCCTGCACAATGTTCCATAGTCCTTTTGCAACCAACACATGTCGCATCATATAAGCCCATAACGGGTAGTTGGTACCATCCAACTTATCCTCAACAACCAACATACGGAATACATCACTCCTTTCAGTCATGGTCGGTGACTAAAATACCTTAATGCAGAAAATTGATTGTATCTCAAAAAGTTGAACGGAACTGCCCAGATGAGTTTGCTAAACTTGTAGCAGACTTCAAGACACTTTTACTGGCAAACAGAAACAGGTATATACCTTTGGCACAAAAGACGAAATAGCATGCACAAGCACTACGATAGTGCGTTCAGAGGCCGAAACGAGCTCAGATCGCGAAAACACCCTGAGTATGCTGACTGACCAAAATTCATACGATTCTGAGACTACAACCGGAGGAGTGTCGACAGCGCCCTAGATGAAGCGACGACCTGCTCTGATACCAATTATTGGAGATAGACGTTTGCGGGAGCATGCGAATAGCACAAGGAAGAAGAAGAAGCTTGGAGCACAACACACAATACTGAATGTATTACTAGAGAATGTACAAAGATTAGTAGCCCATTAGGGCAATAGGCGTATATACAAGCCAGGGGAAAAAAACCTCCTAAAGAGGGAAAAAAGTGCCCCGACGGTCCTAGTGTGTTCACACACATCACTACCTAAATATATCAACAAGGACTGTTAACCTATTTCCACTACTAGAATATCGGGCCGAGTAATGCATAATTAAATCAAGCATCCAATAGTCTACTCATAGACAACAACATCAAATGCATCTCGAGCATCATGAAGACTCAATCGTAAACCTGTCTCCATAGGAGTGGCAATAGGTTTACTGTCTTCAAAGCCAAAATGCTGCAATAATGTGTCATATGTATTTCGTTTGACACAAAGCTATTCCACAATCAACTTTCATAATCTGGATGCCCAAATAATGATGCAAATGTCCCAAATCAGACATCTCAAATGAGGCATGCAAATTAGCCTTGAAATCAAGAATATGCTTCTCATGAGGACCAGTAAGCAACATGTCATCAACATACACAACAATTATCAGAAGCACATCAGTAGCACACTTAACATATAAGGTGCTTTCAGTTGGACTGTTCTCAAAACCATGTGCAATCAGATAGGCATGTATCTTTATGTGGTGCTTGCTTTAAACCATATAATATCTTCTTTAACCTGCATGTCTGGTTTTCATGCCCTTTTTGCACAAAGCCATGGGGCTGAAGAACATACACTTCTTCATGCAAGTCACCATTCAGAAATGTTGTTTTAAAGTCCAACTGATGTACATTCCAACCATGATGAGCTGCAAGTGTACGTATGCTATGAACAGTAGTCATTTGGCAACTAGAAGCAAAGGTTTCATCAAAATCAATGCCTCTTTTATATGCATAACCCTTTGTAAAAAGCTTAGCCGTATACATATCAACTATTCCATCAGGTTTATGCTTCAGCTTGTATACCCACTTAGTGCCAATGGCCTTCTTGATAGGAGGCAAGTCACATAAAGACCAGGTACCAGTTTTCATGGTAGCATCATATTCAGATTGCATTGCAGCCATCCAATGTTTAGAATTTTGTGCTTCATCAAATGGAACAGGTTCAGTCTCATCACAAAGACTAGAGACAGCCATAGCATAGCAATCTGATACAAGAGAGGCACAATGAAAGCCTAAACGAGTATGGTATGATAGAGGTGCATCTAATTTGTTGTCATGCAAAGTCTGCACCAACCATTTTGGCATAGTTTTTGCCTCCTCAATATCAGCTCTCTAATCAGCAAGTGCATCATGTAAATCTACATTAGAAATAGAATGATCTGCATCATCACATGAAACTTGTAAAGGCTGAGAAGTTGCCTCATTAGGACCAACACTAGACTATCCACATGTAAAAAGAGGCAGCAAAGTATCATACATGTCTTTGGAGCTAATAGATGTCTCCTTCGTACATGAAAGTAAAGGCTGAATAGAATCTTCCACAAAAACAACATGCTAACCAAAATGTGTTTATTCTGTGGATGATACAGATGATAGCGTTTTCTTTTGGAACCGTATCCAACAAAAATACATTTTGTTGCTTTATCATTCAATTTCCTGTGATGTTGCTCTGGCACTAATGCATATACCAGAGAATGAAAAACACGCAAATGAGCAACAGATGGTGATAGACTATAGTGCTTTAGTGGGACACCTGTTAAGTACATATGTCGCACACATGATAGCCTCAAGCCAGAAACTATGTGGTAAAGTTTGACTCTTGACCATACACCTCACCATCTCCATGAGTGACTTATCCTTCCGTTCAGCAACTCCATTTTGTTGAGGTGTATACGGCACTGTACACTGATGTTTTATCCCATGTTCAGCCAGAAATGCATTAAAGTTAGAAGAAATATATTCCCCCCCTCGATCAGAATGAAGGGTGCCCATTTTACATGTTGATAGATTTTCAGCCAAAACTGAAAATTGTTTGAAGCACATGAGCACTTTTGAGTTTGCTTTCAATGGATATACCCATGCATGCCTGGAAAAATAATCAATGAAAGTCACGAAATAAAGATAGTTTCCAAAAGAGAGTGTCTGCGTACGACCATAGACATCACTATGAACAAGCTGCAATTTTTCTGAGTAGCTCAAACTGAACCATCTTTTGGAAAGGAGGAACATTGCATTTTCCCCAAAATAGAGCCTTCACGGACATGTTTTCCGGGTGCCTCAAGTTTGGACAAAGAGGACACCATTTTAGATTTTTGCAGGCATAGCAAACTAGCAAAATTCAAATGACCAAAAGCGTGCATGCCAAAGCTTTGCATCTTATATAGCCTAAGAATCATGTACTACACATGCCGAATCATTCACAGATCTTTCACAGTTTATGAGCTTATACAGCCAACGACATAAAATGCCAAAAGCAATAATCATGTCGCCATTTGACAGATCATGAATTGTACACCTGTCATCAATACATTTCACAACCAAGCCAATCTTGGCTAATACAGAATTTGATAATAGATTTTTCTTGATCCCTAGCACAAATAAAGCATCTAAAAAAGTGAAAGAACTACCATCACCAGTAGTCAGAATGATCTTACCAACTCCCATGATAGGATAAGAGGAGTTGTTGGCACATGTGACAATATTCCCTATAGGGACAGGCTCGAGTGAAGTGAAGAAACTATGCTGCGAGGTAATATGTTTGGTTGCCCCACTATCAAAGAACTAAATATCTGAGTCTACTATAGAAATACACTGTTCAAGAGAAGATGGGTCAAAACTACAAACAGTAGTAAACGCCCATTCTTCATTCTGCATAAGATTAGTAGACACTATTTTTTGTGTAGAGGCCCCTGCAACAACCATTCCAGCCTCCTTTTTCTTTGCCTCTTTTGCAACCAGTATAATGTATGTATATGCATGTGTATATGTATGAAACATGCATGTGTATGTGGATGCATTTCCATTTGCATCCATGTGCATGCATTTGAATGTGCATGCATGTGGATGTGCATATACATGTATTTGCATATATGTTAATGTGTGTATGTGTGTGTGTGTGTGTGTATATATATATATATATATATATATATATATGCAATAATGCATGCATGTAAATCTTTTTATGTGGTTGTAGAAATGTTTGTGCATATGCATGTGTATATGTGTGTATGTCTAAGTGTATGTGCACATGTATCTGTGTGTATATATGTGTGTGTATGTGCATGTGTATATGTGTATATGTGTGAAAGTGCATCTTCATCATGTATAAGTGCATATCAATAAGTGTGAGTATGCTATCTAATGAAAATAACACAATTCAAATGATATACAAAGAATAGAAATTGTACTTACAATAGTTAGCCATACTTTTTGCTTGGTTAGCTTCTTGAATAACCTGCAATAAAGAGAGAGAGAGAGAGAGAGATAATTCAAAGAGAGAAAGATGTAGAAAGAGAGAAACAGAGACAGAGGGAGACAATAAGAGAGAGCTTAGGCAAAACAACAATTCTGCATATACTTGCTTCAGCTCGTAAGCGCAGCGCAATTGCGAACGTTGGAGAGCTCTTCGATCGGATGCATGAAAATGCCGATTGAAGAGCCTCCAACGTTTTAATTTTTTTTTGTCAACAGACCATCGTGTAAGCGATGCTACCCGTCGTCGCATAAGCGACATGTTTTTAGTGTCGCTTATGCGACGGCAACCATCATCGCCTATGCGACGTAAAAAAGCATCGCTTATGCAACGCTCTTTAAAAGCATAGTGTCAGCAACGCTGTATGGGAGTGTCGCAGCCCCATCGCACCACAAGTCGCAAAAAACGTCGTTCACTTTGTCGTTTAATCGATGGTCCGTGCGCGACGCTAATTACGATGCATGTTGCAAGTTTATAACGACGAAATTTTGTCGCCTTAACCGTCGCTATACGCCCGTATTCCTTGTAGTGAATGAGGATTCTTTGCTATGCTTTCTCCATACAAAAATATAGTATGCCATGATTATCTCTATGATAAAGACAATCTGAGGAAGACTAGGACCAAAAGTGGGAACAAGAACTATAGCCTCCACCCACTTTGCCACTACCTCCAAGTTAAATGGATATTCATCAAGAATATCATCATTGACAACACTTTTTGTTATGAATTATGGATTATGTTGAACAAGGAATTGTTGGAGTGTTAATTTATGAATGTATTATGTGCTTTGGTGTTTTTGATATGGCAGCCAAAGTTTTGTGAAAGGCATGAAAGGGTTGATATAAATAGTCAGATTTATATTTTACATAGTTTGTAAATAAACCCACATAGAGGGTTCTATTTTTAGAAACAATTTTTTTTAGAAACAATTCTATTTTTAGAAACAATTATATTTTTAGAGTTCTATTTTTAGAAATACTTAGTAAAAGTACTGCTTAGGATAAGAATTGCAGTAGACCATGATTTCTCTTAATAAAAGCAAAGGATCTCCACAAAACCAACTCTTACTTTCATGCATGCTTTTTGAAGCTACTCTCATGTAACTACTATTTTCAACATAATGAAAAATCCTATAAATAGATGCACTCTGTGGACTATCAAAACAGAGTGCATGGGGGGAGATTGCACTCAATACTGCATTCTGTCTCGTCTCCTTGCATATCAATTTTTTTGTGTATTTTCAACACTCATTACTTCTATGTGCATATGAATTAAGACTCTAGTAACAATGATATCACAGCTCTGTGCGCATCACTACGAAGGGATATTTTTTTGTTTGTTTTGGCATTTTCTCTGTTTCACTGTTTGCTTTTATTTTTTCTTTCGATTTTGCTTTCGATTCCGATTCCGATCCCTATCCTTATCTCAGTTTTAGTTTCGGTTTTTGTTTGAGTTCCAATTCGTGAACCTCAACCTATGTTTACACATATGTGTACTCCTTTGGCTTACTCTAAGGCATCGACTAAGGTGTCAACTACTAGGCATAACTTTGGCATCTTTGGTGACCATTGGGAGTCGTTGGCTACACATGAATCCCTTTTAATTTATGAGTGGCAATAAGGAGTTTTATATTCATCAAAGAGGGAGGATTTGAACCCACAACTCACTCTCACAAGGGAAGTGTTTTGCCACTACACTATCTCTTGTTGTCACTCTAGTTTTCTTTTCTTATATTTAACACAACTTGCATCTCTTTCTTACTTTTTCAATTCCCAAGAACAACCCTTCCTTTTACATTTTAATTCAAGCAATCTCAAAATTGTTTTCACATATCTAGCAAGAGGGTTTTTGTTCTCTATATATCCATGGACCCTACGAACACCATGGAGGATTTTGGTGAGTCACCTCTACCCGAGGTATCACTCGAGCAACAACTAGAGCTCTTGTGACATAAACTTCAAGGCACTCAGAACGAGATCCGACAACACAACATACTTCAGAAGATGCAATCTAATGAAGATAACCTTGCGAGGGTGGTAAAAGCTATTGTCTCTGCCCAATCTAATGCCACGCTTTCCAAGATTGATGTTAAAAATTACCAATTTTTACAATTTGATGGTTGTAAGGATGGCCCTTTAGTTCTTTCATGGTTATCATAATTTGATGATTTTTATTCTCACGAAATCATATGGTGAAAGTGAGAAAATAAAATTTTCTACGAAGTATTTAGTCGAAAAAGCTCAACTCTGGTGGAATGATCTTTGTCATAGTCTAGATGGTCCAAACACATGGGATGCTTTTCAAGAAAAGCTTAAGGAGTCTTTTCTACCCATACAATTTGACCTACATGTTCGACAATTTTGGGCTACATTTACATGGATGGAAGGTGATACTTTCACTATCTATATGGACTGGTTCTACCAATACCTAGTATTTCTCCACCTACTTGAAGATGTTTCTGATGATACCATGAAGAAGAAGTATGATGATAGTTTAGACAAGGAGATTCAACCTAAGCTTCATTCATGCCAACCTACATCACTTCATGAAGCTATTTCCTTTGCTCATGATGTGGAGAAAGAGTACCAATCCATTATCAAAATAATCAATTCACAATAGCCACATCAACAACAACAACCTTTTCACTATTCTAATTTTTTATTATATGTGATGCATTTACATATAGAATTTAGTATGTAGGAGCACATTTTAGTAATACTTCCCAAAATAAAATAAAATATTTTGAGCATATTCTAGACTGTGAATGATAATAAAAGCAAAGGCTCTCCACAAAAGAGACCAACTTTTACTTTCACGCATGCTTTTCGAAGCCGCTCTCATGCAACACTATTTTCGATATAATGAAAAATCCTATAAATACATGCACTCTGTGGAATGTCGAAATAGAGTGCATGGGAGGAGATTGCATCCAAATTCTAATATTGTGTTCTATCTCGTCTCCTCGCATACCCATTTTTCTATGTGTTTTCAAAACTCATAACTGTTGTGTGCACATGAATTAAGATCTTGGTAACACTTTTAGCTTCTCCATTGGTCAATCTTGAAAGATGGTCATCGCGAATATGAGTTTTTCCTTTCCTCAACACTACCTCTAAGCCATTCTCCATAAGTAGTAGGAACGATCTTACTAATTTGCCTATGGCACATGGTTTGTTCACTAGTTAATATGGAAATCCATCTTACCATTATGAGTTGGTTGGGCTAATATACATCCTATTGCATAGTTCGAAGCATCCACATGAATATGGGATGGCTTATTTCAATCAGGAACCTTAAATATAAATGTTGACATGAAACATCTTTTTCGTACTTGGGAAAACTTCTCACAATCTTTAGCCCATTCAAAGAAATTGATTCATGAGTTACGAGGCCATGCAATTACCATGTGAGGGCTTGCATCTCTCTTGCATTTCTAGGTTGCTAGAACCACTCTAACTTTCTCTTTGTTAGTTGAAATACCATAGATTATATGCTCAAGGATTTTATGTTGGTGCACCATAAACACACGCTTTTCCATATTCAGATATACTTTGTAGATCGTACACTTATCAAAGATCCATATGAGATCAAGTATGTGTTGGCTATGCACCTTAGAGTGTGCATATAGGTTGTCAATGTACACTTCCAAGCATTACCTAAGAAATTATTTGAAAACTTCACACATAGGTCTTTAGAAGGTAGCTAGTGCATTAGTCAGAACTCTAAATGCAAAGATACCCATTTGGTTGAAAACGTAGTTTTATGCTAGTCTTCGAAGGAAATGGACACCCAATTCCATCCTAAGAATCCATCTAAGAAGATATACACTTTTTTGTTGATATATTTAGGTAGTGATATGTGTGAACACACTAGGACTGTCGGGGCACTTTTTTCCCTCTTTGGGAGGTTTTTTCCTGTAGCTTGTATATATGCCTATAGCCCTAACGGGTTACTTATCTTTGTACATTCTAGTGGTAATACATTTAGTATTGTGTGTTATGCTCCAAACTTCTTCTTCTTCCTTGTGCTATTTGCATGCTTCCACAGATGTCTAATTCCAACAATTGGTACCAGAGTAGGTCGTTGCTTCATCTAGGGCATCGTCCACACCCCTCAGATCACAGTCTCAGAATCGCACAAAATTTGGTGAGCATACTCAAAGTGAATAGGAGATCAAATCACCTTTGTTGTGTGGTGCCGAAATTGCGATCTTAGCTCGTTTCGGCCTCCGAATGCACTATCGTAGTGCTTGTGTAGGCTATTTCATCTTTTTGTGCCAAAGATATATACAAGTTTCCGTTCTCCAGTATAAGCATCTCGAAGTCTACTACAGGTCTAACAAAACTTATCAAGGTAATTTTGTTCAAGTTTTTCAAATATAGTCATTTTTTTGCATCAGGGTATTTTTGTCAATGGCCATGGCTGAAAGCAGTGATGTATTTCGTATGTTGGCTATTGAGGATAAGTTGGACAATACCAATTATATATTATGGGCTTATATGATGCGACATGTATTGGTTGCACAAGGACTGTGGAACATTGTGCAGGGTCTTGAAAAACATCCTATTACACCTGCAAATACAGGTATTAAAGCTGATGCAGATGGTGTTGAAGATGTTGATGTTCTTCAGATTCTTATTCATTCTGTTGTTTCTTCTCCACCTACTACAGAGCAAATTCATTGGGATGGCAGAGATGCTCAGGCACATGCATTGATAGCCTTGTCTGTCAAACGTGCCATTATTCCTCACATTCGCTCTTGCATAATAGCTAAGGATGTTTGGGTTACACTTACCACATTGCACCAAGCTAAGAATGACTCGTGTTGCTTACCTCCAAAAATAGTTGGAGAGTGAGCATATGAATGAAGGTGATTATATGGACAGTTTTCTAACAAAGATCAAAGTCTTGAATGAATAGTTGATTTCTGCTGATGAAGTTATACCAGATAGCTCAATTGTGCAGGCTGTTCTAAATGGTCTTCCTGATTCATATCAGAGTTTTGCTTCTACTCTTCATTTGATGATGAAAGGCAATCCAAATGCCTTGTCATTTGAAGAGTTAGTCTCTCTCTTGTTGCAGGAAGATAAATCTAGGCAGAACAGGTCCATTATGTGTGTTGCAAATCAAGCTTTCTTGTATTATTTTTTGGGCATGCATACGCATGTGAACATATGCTTTTGCATGTAGATACATGCATTTGCATGATAGAATGGAATGCTGTTTGCAAGTAGATATGAGAATGTACTCTCTTAGTATTTAGCTTACTTTATAAAGCTCGCAGTTTGACATTAGGGAAGACCAAGGACTAGTTACTTGCAAAGACATACTAGTTCTAGTTTGCAACTGAATTAATTAGTCGATTTCTTCCCAAGTCGATACTCCGCTATCAAAGACAAATACTTAATGATAATTAAGTATGATAGATGTCTTGCTAGGTATAAGTAAGCACTAGGAAAAAGTTAAGTAATAAATTTTCTTGATAACCAAGAAAATTTAATTACTTGCAAACTCTTTTATGATGTATGATGACTCTAAGTCCTGGATGTACTTAGAAAGTCATGCGGATAAGCTTTACTTGATTAATTACATACTTTATGTAACTTCTCAAGCATCCCAAGGTTGGATGAGAACGTCAACTATATTTCCAAGTTCCTTGAGTACTCTTCTATTTAGAAGATTTCGAAAGTTTAAAGAAGTTTCTTTGTGGTTTCAAGATTTGTATCTCATGATGAAACCTCGGTAAGTAACTTTTTGGAATTGAGATATGAAATAGTCAAGCCTTCTATTTCATGTGAGATCATTCTCCTACCATGTTTAAGATGAATTTATTTTTGGGAAGGTAGATGTTCCAAGTAGAGGATCTTAATTGATTCATGAACTCTTCCCAAAATACACATAAATTCATATTATATGATAGGTCCAAGGAATGATGAAAGCAAAACCTCTTTAGGATATAAATGTTTTGCCAAGATATAAAGGTAACAAGCTTTTATAAATTTTCATTTGATTTCATCCCAAGGGGTGATGGAAATCAAAGGTTAAACCTCAACATCAATTGATCCTTGATATCAATAAAAGGATGTTAGGTTCTATAATTGCATCTCTGGTAAATGATGCAACTAGCTAAGCAGTCTTTAGGAAATAATATAAGTTCCTAAAGACTTGAAGCAAGTGTGAACTTTTCATTTAGGAGTAGAAAGTTCCAAGAAATGGATCTTAAATCCATGAACTTCTCCTAAACAAGTTATAAAGTTCAAAGTGTTCATAGTTGCATTACTATTGGATCAATCATCAATAGATGCTTGGACTTTAAACATAAATTTGATTAGTGAAATATGATTAAAGGACTCTAGTAACATCTGAAGATTGACCAATAATAATGAGTCTGGTATCAAACTCAAGAATAGAAGTCGATATCACATAAACAAAAAGTCAACTCAAACTTTCATAGTGGCATGGGAAACCATATCCAAAATGTGATATTTTGTCTCTAGTTTGATACTCAGGAAATGAATACAATTGAATCAGTAAATTTTTTGGATATTATTTGAAAGAATTTCTTTCAAATGTTCTTTTAATATTGCAAAAGATTCCAAGATGAATCATTTGCTCAAGTTATTCCTTAAAAGGAATCTCAAGTCTTTGAAGAAATGGCATTCTTTCAAGTATTGAGAATGAAATTCTTCATACTCTTTAAACAATAAGTAAGTAGTTCCCGGACATCCCAAACCACTAGAAGTGGTATTTCAGTCCTATTTGTGATATAACCTAAAGGTATATCAAAGATTCTTAGCTTTGGAATCTGAGAGGCATAA
>CM035444.1:15284584-15287084 GCA_020310875.1 Ceratopteris richardii | reverse complement strand
ACTTGAGGACTCTCTTGGCCGCTTCCATATGTGGTCTTCTTGGCTTATGCATAAACTAACTCAATATGCTAACACTATAGCATATATCCACCCTTGTGAGTGTTGCATAGTTCAAACTTCCAACCAAGCTTTGATAGCTTGTGATGTCTTCAATTGGCTCTCCTTCATAAGCACTAAGCTTATGATTTTGCTCCATAGGTGTACCTGCACACTTGGTATTTTCCATTTTGAACTTGACGAGCATGTCATGGACATACTTCCTTTGTGTGATGTATATACCTGAATCTGTGTAGATCAACTCCAATCCAAGAAAATAAGTGAGTGGTCCGAGGTCACTTATTCTCTTTACCTGTTTGATTCCTTCAAGATCATTGCCTGTGATAATAATATCATCAACATACACACATAAATAGATCACTTCAGATCCATTCCTCTTTATGAACAAAGAGGTATCCGCCTTGCTAGCTTTGAATCCTTGGTCCTGCAAATAAGTCACCAATCTGAAATTCCAAGCTCTTGGAGCTTGCTTCAATCCATACAAAGCTTTCTTTAGTTTGCATACATAGTTAGGATGATGTGCATCCTCATATCCAGGAGGTTGTGCCATAACCACTTCCTCAGAAATCCATCCATTCAAGAAAGCATTCTTTACATCAAGTTGATAAAGATTCCAATTTCTAGATGTAGCAAGACTAATGAGAACCCTAATTGTAGGCATTTTTGCAACAAGAGAGAAACTCTCCTCATAATCAATACCATGGGTTTGAGCAAACCCTTTAGCAACTAACC
Organism: Ceratopteris richardii; assembly: GCA_020310875.1. NCBI lineage: Eukaryota > Viridiplantae > Streptophyta > Polypodiopsida > Polypodiales > Pteridaceae > Ceratopteris > Ceratopteris richardii. The sequence goes on along the minus strand of CM035444.1, from coordinate 15,286,295 downwards.
TTGCTTTGTGTCTATTTACACTTCCATCTGGATTCCTCTTGATTTTGTATATCCATCGAGATCCGATTATCTTCATAGATGGCTTGTTAGGTACAAGCTCCCAAGTGTCATTCTCCTTCAAGGCTTCCATTTCTTCATCCATTGCATCTCTCCAAGCTTTCTTGCTTTGTGCTTCTTCAAATGTGGTAGGTTCTTCATTGGTTGAATCCTTTGCAATGTAGATTGAGTGCTTGGTGACCAAAGAAGTATCATAACCAAACCTCTCTGGTTTCTTCTTCTCCCTTGAAGACCTTCTAAGTGGTTGATGTGAGCTCTCGGGTCCATATGTAGCATCCTTCATCTTTGCTTTACCTTTGTTCTTCCATAGTTTTAGTCTTTCCAAGTCTTCTAGGTCAATCTCCGAATCACTTTCTTCAATCTGCTTTGGCTCCTTTGGTTGAAGTGATGGAAAATCTTCATCGAAGTCATATGGCAGCTTCACTTTCCTGTCGTCATCAAACCATGATTTGTTTTCATCAAAATTTACATCTCTACTCACAGAAAATCCTTTATTGGTTGGATTGTACAATCTATATCCTTTTTGGTTTTGGTCATAACCAATAAATACGCACTTCTCTGCCTTGGGATCCAATTTCCCTCTTACTTGAGAAGGAATGTGAGCATAGGCTAAGCATCCAAAGATTTTGCAATGCTCTAGACTAGGTCTTCTTCCATTCCACACTTCATATGGAATGGTTCCATCTAGTGACTTAGATGGAAGTCTATTTATGAGATATGTGGCTGTCAACATAGCGTCTGCCCATAGGTAGTTCGGCAATCCCTTTTCGTTGAGCATGGACCTTGCAGCTTCGACAATAGCTTTGTTCCTCCTCTCTGCTACACCATTGAGTTCGGGTGTATACCTTGTAGTGACTTCCCTTTTAATGCCTCTTTCATGAAAGAAGGCATCAAATTCAGAAGAGAAGTATTCTCCTCCACCATCTGATCTGAGTCTTTTCAAAGTCCTACCTGTTTGGTTTTAAACAAGAGCAATATACTTCTTAAAGCAATTAAACACTTCATCCTTGTGCTTCATGAAAAACAGAATGGTCCACCTGCTACAATCATCTATGAAAGACACATAATATCTTGAGCCTGATATAGATGGCTCCTTACTTGGACCCCACACATCCGTGTGCACTAGATCCAAAGGATTTTGATACATATATCCTTTCTTATTGAAAGGTTGTCTATGAGCCTTGCCAAGTTGACAAGCTTCGCACTTATAAATCATGTGTTGCCTTGTGATATTAGGCAAACCAAGTACACTTTGGTCCCTGCAAATCTGTTTGAGTGTCCTCTCACCAATGTGAGCAAGCCTTTTGTGCCATATCTCCAACTCTGTTAGAGTTTGAGATCCATAGCTAAACAAAGCTATGTTCTTTGTATCTTCAACTTCAAAAGTGAAAAGCCTTCCTGTCTTTTCTCCTTTGGCAATCCTTCGAAAGCCTTGCCTTGGGTCTTCAACATATGCTCCAAATCGATTGAATCTAACCTGCAATCCTTTTTCAACAATTTGTCCAACACTTATTAAATTTTTGGTAATTGTAGGAACATACAAGACCTTGCTTAAGAGGTTCATATTCCCATATGATGTCTTCACATTACCTATCTTCTCCACTGAGTGCTTTGTGTCATCTCCTGTCTGCACTTCATGCTTGTTATGAGGATC
>CM035444.1:15252084-15257084 GCA_020310875.1 Ceratopteris richardii | reverse complement strand
TGCCCCGACATTTTTCCTTGTATATATATAGGAAAATATTTACAAGCTCATGACTATACAAAAGAATAAGTAAACTATCTCTAAATTAATGTACATATGTGTACACATCTTCATCTTTTGGATATGCACTTCTTTCAAGCTTCATAACGTGATCTTTTTTTCAGTCCTTGGCTTCAAATCTTCATCAAAACATCAATTGTTGATTTCCCTGCACCAACAACTCCCCCTCAATCATCAATTGAGGTTTTCTCTATCTTCTTTATCCCTGCCATGTCTTTGAATCTCTATAGCTTTGGTCCATCCAAGCTTTTGGTTAGCATATCAGCTATCTGATCTTTTGTTGAAGTATGTATTACTTCAATCTCTTTATCCATCACCTTCTCTGTTAGGAAATGATACTGAATCTCAATATGTTTAGTCCTGGCATGAAAAATAGGATTAGCAGCTAAATACAATGAACTCATGTTATCTCCATGAATAGTGGGTGTACTCTGTATAATGTCAAAACTCTTCATAAGAGTCTTAAGCCATATCACTTCCTTTGCAGCTTCCACCATACCTTTGTACTTAGCCTCTGTAGATGATAAAGCAACTGTGTTTTGCTTCTTTGAACACCAAGAAATTAACTTATCTCCCACATAACACAAGTATCCATATGTTGATCTCCTATCATCAGGATTACCTGCCCAATCTGTATCACTATAGATCTTGATGTTTGTATCTGATGTAAAACCATAATACAAACCTTCTTTGAGTGTACCCTTAATGTACCTCAACACTCTTTGACCTGCAATCCAATGTTCTTTCCTAGGACAATGCATGAATTGAGATAATACTCCAACTGCATATGACAAGTCAGGTCTAGTTAATGTGGCATAGATTAGACTACAAACCAAACTTTGATATAGCTTCATGTCCTTGAACTCTTCTCCACCATATCTGCTCAATTTATGATTCACCTCCATTGGAGTAGGTGCTACCCTGCAATCATTCATCTTAAACTTGATCAACAATTTTTCAAGTACCTTTCTTGAGTTACATACACTCCATGTTGAGTGTATGATATTTCCATTCCCAAGAAATATGACAAGTCTCCCAAGTCAGTGATTTTGAACTCTTTCTCCATTTTCTTCTTTAGGCTTTGAATGTGTTTCTCATCTGTACATGTATGAATTATATCATCAACATATATGCACATGTATATGAACCCATCTTCACTTGCTTTGACAAGCAAGATACTATCTACTTTAGATACTTGAAAACCAAGTTCTTTCAAGAACTTCACAAGTCTATAATTCCATGCCCTTGGGGTCTGCTTCAAACCATACAAAGCTCTCTTGAGCTTGCACACATGATCTGGATACCTTTGGTCTCTGAATCCTTGTGGTTGCTCCATGAAAACATCATCTGAAATATAACCATTTAGAAAAGCATTCTTCACATCTAGTTGACATAACTTCCAACCTTTACATGCAGCAATAGCTATGAGTGTCCTGATGGTTGTCATCTTTGCCACAGGACTATAGGTCTCATCATAATCTATACAATATGTCTGAGCAAAACCTTTCACAACAAGTCTAGCTTTATACCTAGACACACTTCCATCTGCATACCTCTTTGTCTTATAGACCCATTTACATCCAATGATCTTCTAATTATTTGGTTTAGGAACCAAATCCCATGTGCCATTCTCCATCAATGCATCATACTCTTCCTACATAGCTTTCTCCCATTTTTCCTTACCTTTTGCCTCTTCATATGTAGAAGTGTCTTCATCTGCCTTTATCATATAAGCATAATCTTTGGTAGCCAAAAAAGAAGTATCATAACTATACCTTGTAGGTTGCCATTTGTGTCTTGTTGACTTTCTGAGTTCTCCACTCCTTGAGGTTTCTAGTTCATCACATTCTGGATCAAATCTTGGCACTTCTTCAACTTCAACCTGTACTTCATTGTTCTCCTCTTCATCAAATATCTGAACCTTAGATTTTCCTTTCTTTTGATTCACAACTTCTTCATCACCTGCATAAATATTGATTGTACCTGCATACCAAGTACATTGCTCATCAAATGTAACATCCTTTGACACTAGGAATTGTTTTGTGGATGGACTCCACAACCTATATCCCATCTGCTTATCATCATATCCAATGAACACATACTTTTCAGCCTTTGGTTCCAATTTGTGCCTTAATTGAGATGGCACATATACATATGCCAAACAACCAAATACTTTGCAATGATCTAGAGTAGGTCTCTTACCCCACCATGCCTCATATGGTGTCATACCCTACAAAGCTTTACATGGTAATCTATTGACCAAATAAGTAGCTGTGTTTACAGCCTTAGCCCACAAGTAATTTGGGTAATTTTTCTCCTTCATCATGGATCTTGCAAACTCAACAAGAGTTCTATTTCTTCTTTCTGCTACACCATTTTGTTGAGGAGAGTACCTGCAAGTAATTTCCCTTTTTATACCTGCATTCCACAAGTAATCACTGAACTCATTAGAGAAATACTCTCCCCCTCCATCTGACCTTAGTCTCTTCAACTTATGACATGTAATTCTCTCTATATACACATGATAATGTTTGAATGTATTGAATACCTCTGACTTATCTTTGATCACATAGATAGTGATCCATCTAGTAGTATCATCAACATAAATCACATAATACCTTGAACCATTGATACTAAAATCTTTTGATGGTCCCCACACATCTATGTGTACCAATTCAAGCTTCTCTGAATACATAAAACCATGCTTGGAATAAGATTGCTTATGAGCCTTACCTAATTGACATGCCTCACATCTGTATGTCATATGTTGACCTGCAACATTAGGCAATCCAATCATTGAACCATTATTAACCGTATCTTTGATACCTCTATCATTGAAATGTCCAAGCCTCTTGTGCCAAAGATCTAACTCAGAGATCTTATGTCTTCCATAAGTGAACAAAGCATGACCAACATTACCTTGGATCTTCAATGTGAACAATCTTCCTTATTTCTTTCCTCAAACAATTTGTTTATACCCATTGCTAGGGTCTTCCACAAACACTCCTTCATTAGTGAACCTAACTTCATAACCTTTTTCAACAATTTGTCCTACACTTATCAGATTCTTAGGAATTGTAGGAACATACAAAACCTTACTCAAGAGAGTACTTCCATCCTTGGCCTTCACTGATCCAATTGACTTCACATTGTGCTTTGTATTGTCACCTGCTTGAACTACATGATTAGTTATCTTATTCTCCAAATCGGTCATCAAAGCTATGCTACCACTCAGGTGATTGCTACACCCTGAGTCAATGTAGAAGACTCTTTGATCTTCATTTTGCCTTTCACAAGTTGCATTCATTATCAATGTTGAATCCTCCTTCTAATCTGAAGCATAATTGTAGTAGGTATTGTTGTATTGTTGACTTTGGAATCCTCTACCTGCATTTCTTCCAAAGTAACCTCTACCTCTGAAATTACCTCTTTGATTTCTTCCACCTCTTCCTCTTGAATTAAAATTCTGATTATATCCACCATTATTCTGAGTATTATGCCAACAATCATTAGCTAAATGATTTGTCTTACCACAAATCCAGCAAGCTTTGATTCCATCTTTATTACTTCTACCTCTTCCTCTACCTTTGCCACCTCCTCTTCCTCTACCTTTGCCACCTCCTCTTCCTCTTAGGAAGTTAGCTTGGCTAGTTGTACTTCATCTTCATTTGCTTGTTGCTTCCCTTTGATAATCTTCTTCTTATCCTTTGAATACATTGCTTGACCTGCACTTTATCACTTTCACCTTTGACATCCTCCTCAAAGGTTAACATATGTCCTAGCAACTGATTTAAGTCAGGAGTAAAATGATCAAGTGATAATTCAGTAGACAAAATGAATGGCTTCCATTTGTCATCACCTCTCAACCTATGAGGATTTACCTTACCAATTTATCCTCCTCAGTATCTTCATCAACTGCTCCTAATGCATCTGCAATGTCCTTCATTCTTGTTACATAATCTGAGATGGATTGAGAAGCCATCTTCTTGAATGTAGTAAACTCTGCCCACAAGGATGCCTTCCTTGACTTTGTGGTATTTTGGAAATGCTCCTCCAAAGCATTCCATATATCACTTGCACTTTCAAGACCTCTAATATGAGGTAGCAAGTAGTCATTGATTGCCATATAGATAATGCTCCTAGCTTGAGCATCTCTCTTCATCCAAATCTTCAAATGTGATAATTCCTCCCTAGTTGGAACACTAGGATCTCTGAATTGAGGCTTTTCTTCTTCACCTTTAATATAACCTATCGAGTCTTTGCTCATAAGATGAGCTTCCATCCTCATTGACCATGCTGGATAGTTCTCTCTATCCAACTTCTCTATTTGAAGAGAATCTCCCATCCTTTCTTCACCTATGTATTGAATTGTTCAACCTTTATGAGTAATAGATGTACCTTTACTTCGAATGAAGTTCCTTTCGACTTCTTTGATGTCGTATGACCTCCTTCTCAAGCTTTGCTCTCAAGCTTTCACCTTCTGAATCTTCACATGTTGAATTCTTTATGACTCCAACAGTCAGGGTCCTACTTTCTTCAATTTTGATGCTTCCTGCTCTGATATCACTGATGGAGAGTGTTAATCTCCAAAAGAACAAGCTACTCTTGAAATTAAAACACCTCTATATCAAGAGTAGCTCAAAAACTTCACCAATTTAGAGGATCAATGATCAATTATCAAAACTTTGATCAAACTGTGAAGAAGATGACTACATAGAAAGTCTATTGCACATATCTCTCTCATCGACTTATCAAATGTGTAAAGTTTTTATAAAACTTTCCACAAGGTGTCATCTATAGTTTGCGCACCTCCTCAAAGTTAAATCATTCCAAAAGACTCAGTAGAGCTTGAGAAAGGATCTTAACAAGTCAGCTATGTCTAAAACTAATCTTCTGAGAAGTCGATTCAGACACCTATAACTTCTAACACTTGGTTCTCT
>CM035444.1:15242084-15247084 GCA_020310875.1 Ceratopteris richardii | reverse complement strand
AAAACTCTTCAACCACCTAAAACTGCTTTATTTTAATATTTTTTTAAATCTTTTTAGAATTGCAAATACCTTAAAAGCATGCTTCTCCACTACATCAGTTAATAGGAAATGAAATCATAACAATGTGATAACAAAATGGCGAAGTTATGTGTCCTGGAAGCATAGGTGGAAATGTAGGAAGAAACTTGAGAGTGCAACAAAAAATTCAATTCTTCATGGAATGAAAATATTTTTGCATAAATCAACATTCTCCTCTTGCTCTTCAAAATGACCCATCATACGTCAAAAATAGACATCGAATGAGGAAGATATGGCCAAAATAGGTGTCCGCATGTATACTTTGGGAAGCTCAATTCCTTCTCCTAATTTATAATCTATAGCATTTCTTGACTTTACATAAGAGTCCATACACCATACTATCCACAAATTTGGTTTTTCTCAAGATTTCTTATCTAATTCATCTCCCTTTGCCTAACCCTAAATAGGGATTTAACAAATTTAACTTCTAAGAATTTTAGGAAAGTAATGGAAGAGGGTTTTCGAGAAAGCCATATTTTATAATTCTCCACAAGCCATGGTATTCCATGAAAATATGTACCCCAAGCTACCCAACATATGAATTCCCTCTAGAAAATTCCTTAGGAATTCCTCTATTTCGCTCCAAAATCAGAGGCCTATTTTGAAAACCAATCTCATACTTGTGTGAAGGGCCACGCGGACATAGTTGTCTACTCACACATAGAAGAGAAGGCTCCCTTGTGTAAGCATATATCCTACATGAACATTTTGGTCCAATTTTATGGTGTAATTATCTATTGGCGATTCTACTACTCCATCATCCCAAGCAAAAAGCAAATGTAGGAGTTCTCTTCATCTCTCTTCCTCGCATGTACATGGAGGGAGGAAAGAGAAACTCATGCATGCCTTTGCTCTCTAGGCATATTGCCATAGCCTAGCTCTGCATGGTTGTATGTGTTGGTGCAATTAAAACCAAGCCTACATACTTGCTTCACTAGCTTATGATTATCTTATTGGCATAACCCTTGCAAGGCTTTATATGTTCAACCTCTTGTAAAATTACTTCACATTTACCTTTGTAAAAATGGATTGTATCCACGTGGAGTTAGGAAGCTCTAAATCACGAATCATTTTGGTAGTTGAGCAAAAGAGAGAATCTATCCTATACTTTAGCATTCACTTTTAGGTGGAAGTTTGAATTTGAATTCAAACCTTGGCTCCAAGTATGACTTTAAAATGAGGATCGAAAAGACCCGCGTCTATCTCCAGGTTCAAAAATCATTTTGATGTACACTTGTTGTGAAGTGGGAGCTCACCTTATAGCTCACTCACCACTCACACATTGAGCAATGATTGATTGCCAATGACATTGTATTCGTAAATGTTTTAATGCATATATGATCATTACATTGTCATCTCACTTCTCTATCATAAATCCATCAGAACATTGATCTTGTTAGAGCTTGTTCTCTATGTGTAGTTGATCATTTGCAATGATTTAAAGCATGAAAGAATCAGCACATTGTCTATTACAATCCTAAAAAGTTTCATTAGCATTGCTACTCAGGATCATCAGATATTAGCAGTTCATTGCTCACTGTTCTAAGAACTATAGCAGCCCGTAAATATCAAGATAGAGCTATGGATTGCTAAACACATTTCTCTGCATGTGGTCCATCATTTTTTACGAAATCACTCATGATCATTATCTTACTAAGTTAATTAGAGTTCCCCAAAAGGAATTAAGCCAATTCCTGTTGTGCTTAGATAATTGTTCAAAACACTGGACATGTGTACGAACTAAAATAGCAAGTTTTTTATCTTACACTATCTTCCAACCTATCTGTTTTGATCCTATCATTAGTGGATCATCTTCCAAGCTATATATATGATTATTTGTGTTCATTAGTAAGTCAAAGAGGCCTTCTACACTCTATAGTCATCATTCTTAGTAGGTTTCAAGCAGGATTTAGCTACACCACTTCATCTCTTGTGACTATCCACCAACTCCTCCAACAGTGGTATCAGAGCAATAACAATCAAGATGGGAGATGGACTTCCATCCTTTATTGAAAAATTGGATAGGAACAACTACTCAGCATGGTCATAAGGATGCAAGCCTACCTTCAAGGGAGGTCTATATGGATACATCTCAGGAGATGAAGAAATGTCAATCTTCATGAGTAAGCATCAACCAATAAAGGAAGAGCAAGAGAGGCTAACCACATGGTGTGCAAAGGATGTTCTTGCCAAGTCATACTTACTAAAATCAATATCATATTTCTTGTTACCACATGTTAGAAATTGCAAGACCTCCCAAGAGACTTGGGAAGTGCTTTCATCATATTTCTCCTTGAACACAAGAGCTAGGAAAAATCAGATGTGGATGGAATTCACAACCCTAAAGAAACAACCAAAGCAAGGAGTGGCTGATTATGTAACCAAGATGAAAGATGTGGCTGATCAGCTTGCAAGCATTGGAGAAGAGATAGAGGAAGAGCACACATTGAGGCAGATCATCAATGGAATTAAAACTGATGACAAGTGGGAGTCCTTCACCATAGCAATGGATCTCTACATGGATATGCAAATACCTCATCTCAACACCTTGATGGGGCAACTCTTCACCCACGAGACAAAGCTCAATAGAAATGGTGAAAACTCAAGAGGTAACCAATCTTGTACCCTTTATACTGATAAGAATAAAGCTAAGGAAGGGGCAGAGGAGGAAAGCAAGGCAGGGGGAGACCCTACAACAACTCACCATGCAACATTTGTGGTCTTAACAACCACGTTATAGAAGAATGCTACAAAAATACAAGGAACCAAAGGGGAAGAGGATTCCATGGGGGTAGCTATGGACAATCCAGAGGTAGATACAACAATGGTGAAGGCAACTACAATCATAACTACAATCATAAGTACAATCATAACTACAATCAAAGCTACAACAACAACAAATATCGAGGGAATTTCAGAGGAAGAATGGACTACAATGACTATACTGAAGACCAACAAGACTCCTTACTCATCATGAACATGACATCCAAACAAGGTAAAGATGATGACCATATTTTCTACATTGATTCAGGTTCTTCAAATCATGTGGCTGGAAATGTAGCTCTATTATCTGATCTTGAAGAACCCAAAGGGAAGCATGAGGTACAAACAGGTGATGATACTAAACATTCAGTCAAGCAAATTGGAAATCTCAAAACATATGATGGTAGTATGAATCTTCTGAGCAAAGTTCTGTATGTGCCTACTATAACCAAAAACCTAATTAGTGTTGAGCAGATTGTAGAGAAAGGTTTACAGGTTAGATTCACTAAGCATGGAGCATATGTTGAAGACCCCCAACAAGGCTTCAAAGGGATTGCCAAAGGTGAGAAGTCAGGTAGACTATTCACATTTGAAATTGAAGACACAAGAAACATAGCTCTATTTAGTTATAGAGATCAAACTTTATTTGAGTTAGAAATGTGGCACAAAAGGGTAGGACACATAGGATAAAGAACTTTGAAGCAAATTTGCAGGGATCAAAGTGTACTTGGCATTCCCAATGTGACCAAGCAACATATGATATACAAATGTGGAGCATGCCAATTTGGCAAAGCTCACAGGCAACCATTCAACAGGAAAGGATACATCCATGAAGACCATTTGGAGCTTGTACACATTGATGTGTGGGGTCCTAGCAAAGATCCATCCATCTCAGGTTCAAGGTACTGTGTCATTTATTGATGATCACAGTAGATGGACAATTCTTTATTTCATGAAGCATAAGGATGAGGTATTTACATGTTTCAAGAAATAATTGGCACTAGTTGAAAACCAAACAGGAAGGATCTTGAAGAGGATCAAATCTGATGGAGGTGACGAGTACTTTTCACATGAGTTTGATCTATTTCTACTAGACAAAGGCATAAAGAGGGAATTTACAACCAGATACACTCATGAATTGAATGGAGTGGTAGAGAGGAGGAATAGATTAATTGTTGAAGCTGCTAGGTCTATGTTAAATGAGAAGAATTTACCTAATTATCTATGGGTAGAGGTTGTCTCCACAGCCACCTACCTGGTCAATAGGCTTCCATCCTAATCATTGGATCGTATGACACCCTATGAAGCATGGAATTGCAGGAGACCCTCATTGAACCATTGCAAAATATTTAGGTGCATTGCTTATGCACACATCCCCTCACAAATCAAAGGAAAGCTTGACCCTAAGGTTGAGAAATGTATATTTATTGGGTATGGTCAAAATCAAAAGGGTTATAGACTATACAATCCCACTAACAAGGCATTTATGGTTAGTAGGAATGTAGTATTTGATGAGAATAATTCATGGTTTAAAGATGATTGTAGGAAAGTCAAGCTACCATATGATTTGGAGAATGATTTTCCAACCCTCACACAAGAAGATCAACCATTCGTAGAAGATATCAACTCAGAAGATGAAGAGCAGATTGACTTCAAAGCTTGGAAGTCAAGAGGCAAGGTCAAGCTCAAGAAATTAGAAGACATACCAGAGTCTTCAAATCAAGCATTAAGGAGATCACAAAGAGAAAGTAAGAAGCCCATAAGGTATGGATATGATACATCCTTAGTCACAAAACATTCTATGTATATCACTAAAGACACTATGGTGGAAGAGCCTTCTTCATTTGAAGAGGCTAGGAAGAAGAAAGAATGGAGAGAAGCTATGCAAAAAGAAGTGGAAGCATTACAAGAAAATCACACTTGGGATCTAGTTCCCAAAAAGCCAAATATGAAGGTAATTGGCTCAAGGTCGCTATACAAAATCAAAAATAACTCCAATGGCTTTATAAGCAGGTACAAGGCAAGGTTAGTCGCAAAAGGATTTGCCCAAACTCATGGAGTAGATTATGAAGAAACATTTTCACCTCTGGCAAAGATGCCAACAATCAGGGTTTTGGTAAGTCTTACTACTTCTAAAAATTGAAATTTATATCAGTTCG
>CM035444.1:15119584-15237084 GCA_020310875.1 Ceratopteris richardii | reverse complement strand
TAGACTTATAGAGCTAACTTTACCAAGTTAAATCACTAAAAAGGATGCACCAAGCTCAGAGAAAACATCTCTGCAAGCTGACTGAGAAAAACTGAGAGTAATGGCAGTGAGTAGTACACTTCACAAGAACATGGAAAGATGAACTCAAATAATCATGAAAATGAAAGTATATTGCTTGTACAATACAATGAATTATTGATACATATGTGTGCCTTGTAATCACACCTTGATATGGCATAAAGCTCAGCTCTTGGAGGTCTTCACATAGGTCTCTCTAACCACGACTAAAACTGCCATCTATTTATAGTTGAGTTTGGGAGGCTAACTTCCCTCAATCACTCTCCAATCAATCAATGATTGATTTGATTCTCTACCTACCACAAATCACGAATTCGTGGCTCCTCTTTCCATTCTTGATCAAGTGGACTCAACCACTTAAGATTCTCTTACTTTTACATTAAAGTAAACTCTTCAAAAGTTACAAGAGGTAGTTCACAAGTGAACTTTACATAGTCTTCATTTTAAGGCTTTTTCTATGACTTTGTGGGACTCAAGCCAATACTTAGGCTTGTCATAGACTTGCTCCAACAGCTCCCCCTCAAGCCAAGTATGCTTGAGGTCTTCAATCTTCCAAGATTACCTGTAAACCAATCATAGTCTTGAATTTGCAAAGCTTTGTACCATCCAATGCTTTGGTTAGAATATCTGCACATTGTTGATGAGTGGACACATATGATATTTGAATCTCTTTGCTTAGAACCTTTTCTCGTACATAGTGATAATGAACTTCAATATGTTTAGTCCTTGCATGAAAAATAGGATTAGCAGCCAAATGAATAGAACTCATATTGTCACCAAAAATAGTTGGAGTTCCAAACTCCAATCCAAGATCTTTGAATAATGTCTTCATCCACATAGCTTCTTGTGTAGCTATTGCAAGACCTCTATATTCCGCTTCAGTAGGAGAGAGAGCAACTGTGGGTTGCTTCTTGGATGACCATGAAATAAGCTTTGAACCTGCAAAGGTAAGATAACCTGAAGTGCTCCTTCTATCTATCTTGGAGCCAGCCCAATCTGCATCAGAAAATAGATTCAAACCTAAATCAGATACATAAGGATAATAAAGTCCTTCATTTATGGTTCCTTTGAGATACTTGAGAATCCTTTTGGCAACATCCATATGTGGTTTCCTTGGTGTGTGCATAAATTGGCTTAGCAGACTCACACTGTAACATATATCTACTCTTGTCAATGTGGCATAGTTGAGACTACCCACTAGACTTTGATATGATGTGATGTCCTCTATGAGTTCATCTTCATGTGAGCTCAATTTGTGATTGACCTCCATTGGAGTACCTGCAATCTTACAATCTTGCATCTTGAATTTTGCCAACATGTCCTTAATGTACTTTCTTTGAGTGAGAAACAAACCATGATCTTTGTAGACAACTTCCAAACCTAGGAAGTAGGTAAGTGAACCCAAATCACTTATCTTGAGCTCTTCTCTCATCTGATCTTTGATCTTCTTCATACCATCTGCATCATTTCTTGTCAATATAATATCATCTACATATACACATAAGTAGATGACCTCAGAATTACTCTTTTTAATAAAGAGTGAAGGATCTGCCTTGCTTGGTTGAAAGCCTTTGTCTTGCAAGAATGAAACAAGCCTGAAATTCCAAGCTCTTGGAGCTTGCTTGAGACCATACAATGCTTTGTTAAGTTTACACACATAATCAGGATAAACTTGATTCTCAAAACCAGGTGGTTGTGCCATATATACCTCTTCTGTTATCCAACCATTCAAGAATGCATTCTTTACATCTAGTTGAAGTATCTTCCAATTCTTGGAAGAGGCAATACTAAGCAAAACCCTAATAGTAGGCATCTTTGCCACAGGAGAGAAAGTCTCCTCATAATCAATTCCCTGAGTTTGTGCAAAGCCTTTTGCTACAAGCCTTGCCTTATACCTGTTAATTGAACCATCAGAATTCTTCTTGAGTTTATAGACCCATCTTGAGCCTATTACCTTCATGGATGAAGTCTTGGGCACCAAATCCCAAGTGTTGTTTTCCTCAAGGGCTTCAATCTCTTCCTTCATTGCATGCTTCCATTCTGTTTTTTCTTTGGCCTCTTCAAATGATGATGGCTCCTCTTGGTTTATGTCATGTGCTATGTAGATAGATTGTTTAGTTACTAATGAGGTGTCAGACCCATACCTTTCTGGTTTTTTCTTTTCCCTCATAGATCTTCTTAGGCAATGATGTGATGATTCTGCCTCATGTCCAAGTTCCTGTAATTTTGCTTTACCTTTAGACTTCCATGCTTTGATCTTTTCCATTTGAGATTCTTCATCATCCTCTGAGGTGTCTTGTTCTTCAATCTTTGGCTGTTCTCTACCAAGCTTTGGAAAATCTTCTTCAAGATTATATGGTAAATTGACCTTCCTGCATGAATCTTCATACCATGAATTGTTCTCATCAAAACCTACATCTCTGCTTACCAAGAATCCTTTGTTGGTAGGGTTGTATAACCTGTAGCCCTTTTGATTGTTGTCATATCCAATAAATACACACCTTTCTGCCTTTGGATCCATCTTGCCTCTAACCTGTGAAGGAACATGAGCAAAAGCTTGGTCTACATCCAAAAATTTTACAATGATCTAAGCTTGGTCTTCTTCCATTCCAAGCCTCATATGGAGTCATCCCATCAAGGGATTTTGAAGGCAACCTGTTAATCAAGTAAGTGGTTGTAGATACAGCCTCAACCCATAAGTAATTAGGTAAATGCTTTTCATTTAACATAGACCTTGCAGCTTCAACAATTGTCCTATTCCTCCTTTCTGCCACTCCATTTTGCTCAGGAGTGTACCTTGTAGTTACCTCTCTTTTGATTCCTCTTTCTTGAAGAAAAGAATCAAACTCATGGGAGAAGTATTCTCCCCCTCCATCTGACCTTAGCCTTTTTAGTGATTTACGTGTTTGATTCTCCACAAGAGCCAAATATCTTTTGAAACATGAAAAAACTTCATCTTTGTGTTTCATAAAGAATAGGATAGTCCATCTGCTGCAATCATCAATAAAGGAAACATAATACCTTGATCCAGATATTGAAGCTTCCTTGCTAGGTCCCCATACATCTGTATGAACCAACTCCAAGAGATCTCCATGCATATAACCTTTCTTCATGAATGGTAACCTGTGAGACTTTCCAAATTGACATGCACTACACTTATAAATCATATGTTGTCTTGACAAACTAGGGAGTCCAAGTACACTTTGGTCCCTACAAATTTGCTTTAATGACCTTTCACCAATATGTGCTAACCTTTTGTGCCATACTTCCAATTATGTGAGTGTCTGACTACCATAATTAAAGAGAGCAATGTTTCTAGTGTCCTGTAATTCAAATGTGAACAATCTACCTGTCTTTTCACCTTTTGAAATTTTTTTGAATCCTTGACTTAGATCTTCAACAAATGCTCCTGCTTTTGTGAACCTGACTTGCAACCCTTTCTCTACTATCTGCCAAACACTTATCAAATTCTTTGTAATGGTAGGGACATAGAGTACCTTACTGAGTAGGTTGATGTTTCCATCAAGTGCTTTGACATTGCCTATTTTCTCCACAGGATGTTTTGTATCATCTCCTGTTTGTACCTCATGCTTATTCCTTGGATCTTCTAAATCTGATAGGAGTGCCACATTTCCTGCCACATGATTTGAACAACCTGAATCTATGTAGAAAACATGCTCATCAGATTTACCTTGTGGCATAGCCATGTTCATGATCAATAACGAATCCTCTTTGTTTGAGTCTTCTGTGTAGTTATTGTAGTCTCTCCTTCTTTTGTAGCCTCCTTGATAGTTTGAATGATTGTAGTTGTTGTAGTTGCCATGGTAGTTGTTGAACCTTCCTCTTGAGTAGCCATAACTTCCTCTATTGTATCCTCTACCTCTTTGATTCCTGGAATTCCTAAAGCAATTTTCAGTTGTATAATTAGTTAATCCACAAATAGAACATGAGCTGGAGTCTTGGGATCTCCCCCTGCCTTGTCTACCTCCTCTTCCTCTACCTGCATAGTTAACTTGATATGTACCTGCTTCATCATCCACTTTCTTTGCCTTTCCTTTGTTATCTTTAGACTTGCTTTAATCCGTGTATAAAGCTGAAGATTGATTACCTTTAGAGCTTTCTCCATTTTTTATAAGCTTTGCCTCTTGAGTAAGTAGTTGTCCAATGAGTGTGTTGAAATCAGGTACATGCATGTCCATGTACAAATCCATAGCTGTGGTGAATGCTTCCCACTTGTCATCTGCCTTCAAGCCATTGATGACCTGCCTTAAAATTTGCTCTTCATCTATTACCTCTCCAATGCTTCCCAACTGATCCGCTATGTCCTTGAGCTTTGTGACAAAATCAATCACATTTTGTTTCGGAGCCTTCTTGAGAGTTGTGAAATCAAGCCATAGTTGATGCTTCCTAGCTTTAGTACTTGAAGAAAAGAAAGCTTCAAGTGCATCCCACACTTCCTGAGATGTCTTACAACTTCTAATGTGAGGCAACAAAAAAATCTGAGATAGAGTTGAGGAGATAAGACCTTGCAAGTGCATCCTTGGAGCACCATGTGCTCAATCTTTCGTGCTCTTCTTGTGTTGGTTGACTTTTGTTCCTGAAACTTGGCATAACTTCATCTCCAACCACATAACCATATAAACTTCTACCTTGGAGATAGGCTTCCATTCTTAATGACCAAGCTGAGTAGTTACCTGTGTCTAATTTGTCAATTGATGAAGGAAGTCCATCTGCCATGTTGTCCAACCTTGCTCTGATACCACTGTGAAGAGATGGATAGGTATGTGCTTGAAGATGAAGAGGTGTTGCAAAATCCTTGATCTACACCAGCCAAATGAACTCCAGAAGTATATGGTGGGCGCTTTTAGCTTGCCAATGGATGTATTAGACACCCTATGTACCTTGGAAGATCACTCTCAAAAAGATAGATCAAAACAGATAAGTTGGAGTTAGCTCAAAGGTGAAAACTTGCTATTCTTGGTTCATATACCTGTCCAGTGTTTTACATAATTCTCTGAGCACAGCAGCAATTAGCTTAATTCCTCTTGAGGAAGTCTAGGTAGCTTAAAGAGCTAACTTTCAAGAGTAATCTCATAAAAAATAATAAACCACACACTGAGAATGAGTTTTAACAAGTGATGACATCATTCCGATTTTCACGGGCTGCTACAGTTTGAGACCAGTGAGCAGAAAAATCAACATAACTCAAAATGTAGGAATCCAATGACTATGAAAATTTGTATGGTTATACTAAATAGTAAGCGAAATCCAACACGCTTTAAGTGACTGAATTTGGATAAGTAACCACTGAGAAACACCTCTGACACGATGAGTGAAAAAGTCAGGTACCTGACAGAGAAGTGAAGATGAACAGACCCTGTTGACTTCAAATGAACATAATTGAAGATTGCAACATTGAAATGACATGAAAACTTGTGAGAATATAGTAGACTTATAGAGCTAACTTTACCAAGTTAAATCACTGAAAAGGATGCACCAAGCTCAGAGAAAACATCTCTGCAAGCTGACTGAGAAAAACTGAGAGTAATGGCAGTGAGTAGTACACTTCACAAGAACATGGAAAGATGAACTCAAATAATCATGAAAATGAAAGTATATTGCTTGTACAATACAATGACTTACTGATACATATGTGTGCCTTGTAATCACACCTTGATATGGCGTAAAGCTCAGCTCTTGGAGGTCTTCACATAGGTCTCTCTAACCACGACTAAAACTGCCATCTATTTATAGTTGAGTTTGGGAGGCTAACTTCCCTCAATCACTCTCCAATCAATCAATGATTGATTTGATTCTCTACCTACCACAAATCACAAATTCGTGGCTCCTCTTTCCATTCTTGATCAAGTGGACTCAACCACTTAAGATTCTCTTACTTTTACATTAAGTAAACTCTTCAAAAGTTACAAGAGGTAGTTCACAAGTGAACTTTACATAGTCTTCATTTTAAGGCTTTTTCTATGACTTTGTGGGACTCAAGCCAATACTTAGGCTTGTCATAGACTTGCTCCAACATCTACATCATTCACAACTACCTAGTAGGGATTTTTCAGTTCACATGCAATGATTGATAGGGCATAACCTTCTTGAAAATAATGTGATCAACTAGCAAGCAATTCTTTTGCACAACATTATGGTACATTTCTTGGAGCAAATGAATGCACAATTGGTGGAGGAGGGGGAGAACCTTCCTGCATTCCATCTCATCATCAATCAATGGTTTGAGCCGACACTTATATTGAGTATTGAAGTTATGGGACAACAACTACAATTGAGCCACAAAGGAGTCTTTTGTTTTTTGTGGCCCTTATGCCAAGCGAGGAAGCACATTTTTGGAAAGCCATGATTATGAGAATTCGAGTTTGCCCAACTACATGTGTCTTCACTTTTGCACATATGGGGTTGTGATTTGTGACGAGTCTAGTCAATTTACAAACTAAACCCTACAATTTTTCTCAATATCTCTATTCCTTTTGCATGAAGCCTCTGAAGTCAACAACCACATAACTTGGGCCAAGGTTATGTTTCAAAAAATTCACCAAGAAACCAAGAGGCTATTTGAGAGACCTCAAATGTTGTAAACGAAGCCTCGATTCATATTGAATTTGTTATTCTCGATTGAGCCACTTGTAACTAGGCGGAGTGTGGTCAAAGTTCTAGAGAACTTTATTTTTTACTCAAGTTCTCAAGCAGCTAGATCCTCCAATCAACTTGGATATTGATGGTGAAGAGGAAGATCATTGCAAGAGGAGGGAGGAAATTGTTGTAGAAGCATTCCAAAAGGCTGACAAAGAAGGACTCTGAATGGAAGTAGAATCTAGAAATAAATCCAAGGTTGAAGAAAAGTCAACCATTTTGGTTGAAGCAACAAGAAAGAGGAAGTAATAAGGGGAAACAAGGGTTCCAACTGAAAGGTAGAAAAAATATGATGAGGCGGATTGAAACAAGTCTTGGGGTTCAAGAACACATATCTAATGGCTCAAAAAATGTACTCTCATGAACAAATCCTAGCACAAAAACCTTCTCACATACAGAATTTCAGTTTTACCACACTCAAAAAACCATAATGCAAGTATAGAACATTTATGTTCAGAACAGGAAACAATACATGTCTGTGCAAATGGATGAGAATGAAATACTTCACAAAATGTCTTTGAAATACAAGAATTAGACTAATAGAAGAGAATTACTACTTCTACTTGATTAAACTTGTCAGGTCTGATCACTCGTAGCCTATGCAATTACAAGAACTGAGACTTTTTCACTTCTCTCGGTATTCATCCTCTCGCAAGATGCTTCCTCTACCCTTACTTATCTTTGCAAGCAAGATTACAATGATCATATCCCATGACATTCCCCTTAATTGAATTATAACTATTTCTTTTTAAATATCTGATTGACCAAAATATGGATTTAGCAAACTTTGAGTCAACAACATCAAAGTTAGAAAAATTTCAACTAACCACTTTAACTTCCAATTTCTCATCCCTCAACACTTGGCACTACCCGGTGGAGGATTTTTCCCAAAATCAAGGCCGAATTCACAATCCCTTGATCATAAACTATAAGACTAAGGTCTCTATTGAAATCTTCTTACTGAAATTCCTCTACAATCTTAGTATTTTCTTGAACTTGATCTGCTTCAACTTGCATATCTTCTTGCTCCACAATCTTTTCTGAAACTACCTTGTCTTGAAGTTGAACCAAATCATCCAACTCTTTATCCAGAGTGTGTTGAACAAGCTGCTCTTTATGATCTGCAATTTGCTGAAGCAACATTTCCTTTTCACTTTTATACTACTCAATCACTTGTGTCAGTTGACTCTCATATACTGATGCAAAGCCATCATGTATCTGCTCAAATGCATACCTGATAACTGCTTGTAATCTTTCTTTAATTCATGTCCATAAATCCTACATGCACTTATGCATCTACTGCTTGAGAGTCATCATATCCATTTCAGACATTAGCACTGCATCCATTTCCACTTCCTCATTCTATAACATCTGTTTCTCCAGCACGAGTAAAGGTTTGATTCTAGACTTCAATACTTCATTTTCCACCTGTAAGGTTGTGTTCAATGTAGCTAAGCTCTGCATCTCTGTATCCACCATTTGTTGCATCTTCCCTGTCCACTCATCAAACTCTTGTAGGGACTTCTTGACTTTCAGTATTTCCACCGCTTGTTGTTGGTGGAACTAAGACAACACTTCCTCATGCTCCTGTATTTTCCTCTGCAATTCCTCCTCTAAGCTTTGTACTTGAGACTTTAGCAACTGATACTCATCAGAGTTTAGTATATCATTAAGTAACTTCTATTCCTTCAACAAGCCATCCTGCCTTACTATAAATGTGTACACCTCATCCAACTTCTGCTGTATCTCAGACACTTCTACACTAACTTCATGATTCGATTGAGACACCTGTTGTACAAAGGCCTTATCCACCATAGCTTTTAGCACAGGTTCCAATTTGAATTCTTTGGATAGTTGAAAGCTTCTGCCCACCATCTTGGGTTGCTTGATATCTTCTCATACATTAATTGGTGTTTCATGGAAACGCATATCTTTAGAAGTTTCGGCCTTCAACCTCTTTACCACCAAAACAACCTCATCTACTTTGTATCCAGCCTTCAATAAATCACTATATGTTTCATTCAATTGGTCCTCCTCTCTAACACTATCCTGATCCTTCTTTTTAATAATTGGGGAATCAACTTTTTGGTCCTATATGTTGGGCTAGAGAACCTTGTTCCTTTCGACCTTTTGAACAAACTGAAATAATGCTACAAGATATGCTCCTAATCTACTATTAGCTTGTGTCTTCCACTCATCTAAAGAGAACACTTCATTATACATTCTATCAAATATCGAGTGAGCCTAACTCACACTTCCCCCTTTCTCTGCCCAACATAATGGCACAAAATTGTCCTTAGATATATAATTGCATTTAATAAAGCATAACCTCTCGAGATACCATTTAAGTTGTTCTCTATGCGCATAAGATGCATTTTTCAACATGTAATATTGGCAACCTCCTTCACAAGGACCAAATTCATTCTTCAATGCCTCTTCAAAACATTTAGGCACAATTAGCTCCTTGAGAATGGGTAATTTAAAAACTTCTGCAATTAATTCAGGAGAAAACTTTGCCTGTTGGGACAATTTCCCTTTAGTTTTTTTTATGATGTCCATTTGACTCTTAGCATTGTAATTAAGTCTCCAAGTTGCCCAAGGTAGTGATGCAAACTCAAGCAAAGAAATACGCTATAGCCAAATAGCATTCAATGGAGTGCTCATGTCAATCTCTACTTTAAAATTTGTGAAGGGATCCACAAGCAACTTTGTTAATTTGCTTGTCGATGTAGGAGTTTGAGTGTCATCCTCTTCTTCCTGTAATAGACTGTCACTCTCTTCTGTGGAAGATTCCTCTTTACGAGCCATCACTTCTTTCTTGCATGCTCTACCCCTCATTTCTATCATGTATCTGCTCAGAACTATAGAACTGAGACTAATCATCTTTCTTTTGGACATGTACAAGCATGCTTCAAATGCAGGACTCAACTATGATAGCACGAATCCAACATCAAGTAATCCTATGACACTACTATTCACACACATAACACCACCTTTCCATGATTCATAATATCAGTTGAAAATTTTGCACAATGATTTCAATTTTGCCCACAAACCGATGCAGTGATTTAAAATATTTTTGCACCTTCCCTTTTCCATTGACAAATTTTTTACCACAAATAATTTGATAGAGCACCATGCATGCGAAAAAACATCAATCCAACATTTTTCGAGTGAAAAAAGTCCAATTGAGAAAATTTTGAATGAGCAGGATCCGATTGAGTAGCTTCTGACATGCCAAGATCCTCTAATTTTTACCAAGTAAAAATCCGATTGAGCAAGATCCGATGTAGCAAATTCTGAATGGTATCACCCTAAACCTCAAATTTGTTGATATATGTAGGTATTGATGTGTGTGAACACTCTAGGACTGTCGAGGCACTTTTTTCCCTCTTTAGGAGGTTTTTTTGCCCCGCTTGTATATACACATATTGCCCTAACAGGCTACTTATCTTTGTACATTCTTGTGGTAATACATTCTGCATTGTGTGTTGTGCTCCAAGCTTCTTCTTCTTCTTCCTTGTGCTGTTCACGTGATTTCATAGACATCTAGCTCCAACAATTGGTATGAGAGAAGGTCGCCGCTTCATCTAGGGCATTGTCTACACCTCTCGGATTGTGGCCTCATAATCGCACGAAATTTGGTAAGCATACTCAGGATGTTTCAGAGATCTGAGCTTGGTTTGGCCTCCGAACACACTATCGCAGTGCTTGTGCAGGCTATTTCATCTTTTTGTGCCAAAGGTATATACCAATTTCCATTTGCCATTATAAGCGTCTCGAAGTCTGCTACAGGTTTAGCATAGTTCCTTGGGGCAATTCTGTCCAACTTTTTGAGATATAGTCAATTTTTTGCATCAAGGTATTTTAGTCACCGACCATGGCTAAAAAGAGTGATGGATTTCGTATGTTGGATGTTGAGGATAAGTTGGATGGTACCAACTACCCATTATGGGCCTATATGATGCATCATGTATTGGTCACAAAAGGACTATGGAATATTGTGCAGGGTGTTGAAAGATGTCCTGTTATACCTAAGAATATAGGTACTGCAAATACACGTGTTGGAGCTGATGGAGATGGTGTCGAAGATGATGATATTCTGCAGCTTCCTGTTCGTACTATTGTTTCTATTGCACCTACTAAAGAAAAAATTCGTTGGGATAATAGAGATGTTCAAGCACATGCATTGATAGCTTTGTATGTCAAATGTGCCATTATTCCTCACATTCACTCTTGCAAAATAGTTAAGGATGCTTGGGATACACTTACCACATTGTACCGGGCTAGGAATGAGGCTTTTGTTGTTTATCTCCAAAAACAATTGGAGAGTGAGCACATGAATGAACGTGATTCTATGGATATTTTTCTGACAAAGATCAAGGATTTGAAAGAACGGTTGACTTTTACTGATGAAGTTATACCAGATAGCTCATTTGTGTAGACCGTTCTGAATGGTCTTCTTGACTCATATTAGAGTTTTGCTTCTACTCTTCGTTTGATGATGAAAGGCAATCCAAATGCCTTGTCATTTGAGGAGAAGACTATTCTAGGTAGAACAACTCTATTATGTGTGTTGCAGAACAAGCTTTCTTGCCTAGTCAGAAGGGCAAAGGTAAATGGAGCTCTTCTGCTAGTAAGCAAAAATCTGCAAATGCTGCACATTCGAAAAAGAAAGACAAAGATGAGAAGAAATAAAAAAAATAGAATTTTTTTTGAAAATAGTGTAAAGCAAATGATCATGTCATCAAGAGCTGTCCAAAACTAGCTGTTAAAGAGGCAAAGAAGAAAGAGGTTGTAATGGTTGTTGCAAAGGCCTCTACACCGAAAGTAGAGTCTGGTAATCTTGTGCAGGATGAAGAATGGGTGTTTAATATTGTTTGTAGTTTTGACCCATCTTCTCATGAGCAGTGCATGTCTGCAGTAGACTCAGATGTTTGGTACTTTGATATTGGGGTGACCAAACATATTACCTCGCAGCACAGTTTCTTCTCTTCACTCGAGTGTGCCCCTACAAGAAATATTGTTACATGTGTCAACAACTCCTCCTATCATGTTATGGGAGTTGGTAAGATCATTTTGACTACTGCTGATGGTAGGTCTTTCACTTTGTTAGACGCTTTGTTTGAGCCGGGGATCAAGAAAAACCTGTTATCAGTTTCTACATTAGCCAAGATTGGCTTGGTTGTGAAATTTGTTGATGACAAATGTACAATTTATGGTAGCATCATTATTGCTTCTGGCATTTTGTGTCGTGGGCTATATAAGCTCATAGACTATGAAAGATCTGTAAATGATTTTGCATGTGCAATATATGATTCTCAGGCTATGTCAGATGCAAAGCTTTGGCATGCATGCTTTGGTCATCTGAATTTTGCTAGTTCGTTATGCCTGGAGAAATCTGAAATGGTATCCTATTTGCCCAAACTTGAGGCACCCAGTAAACATGTATGTGAAGGCTGTATTTTGGGAAAAATGCAGTGTTCTTCCTTTCTGAAAGATGATTCAATTTGGGCTACTCATAAATTGCAGCTTGTACATAGTGATATTTGTGGTCCTATGCAGAAACCTTCTTTTGGGAACTATCTTAACTTCATGACTTTCATTGATGATTTTTCTAGGCATGCATGTGTATATCCATTCAAGGCAAAGTCCAAAGTGTTTATGTGCTACAAATAGTTTTTGTTTTTTGGCTAAAAATGTGTCAGCATGTAATATGGGCACCCTCCGTTCGGATCGAGAGGGGGAATATATGTCTTCTGGCTTTAATGCATTTCTAGCTGAACCTTGGATAAAACATTAGTGTACAGTGCCATATACACCTCAACAGAATGGATTTGCTGAACAAAAGAACATGTCACTCATGGAGATGGCGAGGTGTATGGTCAAGAGTCAAGCTTTACCACATAGTTTCTGGCTTGAGGCTATTACATGCGCAGCATTTGTACTGAACATGTGTTCGACTAAAGCACTACAGTCTATCACTGCATATGAGGCTTGGCATGGTCGTAAGCCATCTTTTGCTCATCTGCGTGTTTTTGGTTGTCTGGCATATGCATTAGTGCTTGAACAACATCCTAGAACATTGGATGATAAAGCAGTAAAATGTATTTTTGTTGGGTACAATCTTGAAAGTAAAGGCTATCATTTATATCATCCACAAACTGAATGCATTCTCGTTAGCCATTATGTTGTTTTTGTGGAAGATGCTATTTAGACATTGCTTTCATGTACTAAGGAGACATATGTTATCTCCAAAGACATGTATGATACTTTGCTGCCTCTTTTTATAGGTGGACAATCTAGTGCTGGACCTAATGAGGCAACTTCTCAGCCTTTGCAGGTTCCATGTGATGATGCAGATCATTCCATTACTAATGCACATTTAGATGATGCACTTGTTGATGAGAGAGCTGATATTGAACATGCAAAAACTATGCCAAAATGGTTGGTGCAGACCTTGCATGACAACAAATTAGATGCACCTCTATCATATCATACTCGATCAAGCTCTCATAGTGCCTCTTTTGCATCAGATTGCTATGCTATGGCTGCCTCTAGTCACTGTGATGAGACTGAACCTGTTTCATTTGATGAAGCACAAAATTTTGAACATTGGATTGCTGCAATGCAGTCTGAATATGATGCTATCATGAAAAATGGTACCTCCTCTTTATGTGACTTACCTCCTGGCAAAAAGGCCATTGGCACTAAGTGGGTATACAAGATGAAGCATAAGCTTGATGGAACAGTTGACAGGTATAAAGCTAGGCTTGTTGCAAAGGGTTATGCATAGGAAAGAGGCATTGATTTTGATGAAACATTTGCTCCTACTTGCCAAATGACTACTATTCATAGCATCTGTGCACTTGCAGCTCATCATGGTTGGAATGTGCATCAGTTGGACAATAAAATAGCATTTTTGAATGGTGACTTGCATGAAGAAGTGTATGTTTTTCAACCCTATGGCTTTGTGCAGAAAGGGCATGAAAATCAAGTGTGCAGGTTAGAGAAGGCATCATATGGTTTAAAGCAAGCACCACGTGCTTGGAAGATACATGCCTATTTCATTGCACATGGTTTTGAGAACAGTCCAACTGAAAGAACCTTATATGTTAAGCATGCTAATGATGTGCTTCTGATCATTGTGGTGTATGTTGATGACATGCTACTCACTAGTCCTCATGACATGCATATTGCTGATTTTAAGGCTAATTTACATGCCTCATTTGAGATGTCTGATTTGGGGCATTCACATCACTATTTGGGCATTCAATTTATGCAAGTTGATGGTGGAATGGCTTTGTGTCAAATGAAATATATTGACACATTATTGCAGCATTTTGGCCTTGAATACTGTAAGCCTATTGCCACTCCTGTGGAGATAGGTTTACGATTGAGTCTTCATGATGCTGGAGTTGCATTTGATGATGTTCTCTATCAACATGTTGTTGGATGCTTGATTTACTTATACATTACTCGGTGAGATATTCAATTTGTTCTCTCCTAGATGAGCAAGATAATGCACTTCCCAGGTGTCAAGCATTGGCAGGTGGTTAAACGCATCTTTTGCTACTTGAGTGGTACCCGGCTACTTCGATTGTTTTATCCCAAGGGGGGATCACTACCACCAGATTTGCATGCTTTTTTTTTACAGTGATTGGGCTGGTTGCTATGAGACTTATGTGTCCACCAGTGGCTTTTACTTCATGCCTGGTAGCTCATGTATATCTTGGTTGAGCAAGAAGCAGCCTACTATGGCCACTTCGAGTTGTGAGGCTGAGTATAGGGTAGCTTTCATAGCATTTGTTGAGTGTGTGTGGCTGAGACGCCTTATGGCTGATTTGGGTGTTGTTCAGTATTCTGCCACCACCATCTTTATTGACAGTCACAATGCATTGGCAGTTGCAAGGAACCATGTGTTCCATGCTCGCACTAAGCACATTGAGGTGCATTATCATTATGTTAGGAGAGATTCTCTGCTAGGGATATCAGCTTGGCATATGTGCCCATGCAGGAGAACATTGCAAACCTTTTTACGAAGGCTCTGCCTAGGGAGAAATTCAAAGCTTTATGCAAAGCTTTGGGCTTACTTCCTTTTGTGGATTAATTCCACATAGCTTGGCACTTCCTTATACATGAGTGCTAGCTCCTTGTTCACCGATCACTCCCAAGGAGTATTTGTTGATATATTTAGGTAGTGATGTGTGTGAACACTCTAGGACTATCGGGGCACTTTCCCTCTTTAGAAGGTTTTTTCCCTCGGCTCGTATATATGCCTATTGACTTAATAGGCTACTTATCTTTGTACATTCTAGTGGTAATACATTCAGCATTGTGTGTTGTGCTTCAAGCTTCTTCTTCTTCCTTGTGTTGTTCGCGTGCTTCCACAAACATCTAACTCCAACAAAATTTACATATGAAGACCAATGTAGTCTTAAGAAGGTAACTAATGTAATCTTAAACCAACAATTTCCCACAAAACATGCAACCACTGAGAAAAATGTAGACAAATAGACCTTCTTACTTTTGTGATAACTAATGTTGCACATCTGATTATCAGGATTAACCATCACCTGCACTAATTTAGATGACAACCAGTCCATCTGTGGTGGCTTCCCTTGAATGTTTTTCAAATTTTGCTGTTACTCTCAAACTTGGGACCACAAACTCCATTGGGACTACTGCTTCTAAGTCATATACCAATCTAAATGGTTTCATTCCTGTTTTTACCTCAAAAGCTATTCTGAATGACCAGAATGTTGAATCTAACAACAAGTCCCAACTTTTGATTGTCATGCACTAATTTTTTAAGAATATGCAAAAAAGTCTTATTAGTGCTTTTTGCTTGACCATTTTCCTGTGGATGATAGGCTATAGACTTTTTGTGCATGATCAAATGTGTTCTTGTTAGTATTGAAATGACTTCATTAAGAAATAGAGCTCCTCTATCACTTACCAACTCTATTGAGCAACCAAACCTAGTCATGATATTGTGGTAGAGGAACTTTGCAACACTCGCCGCCTTGTTGTCCCTAAGTGCTACTTCTTCCACCCACTTTGTGCAATAATCTGTTGCTACTAAAATATATATATTCTCGCATTGAGTAATAAGCCTGATAGGCCCAACAAAATCCATGCCCCATTTTTGAAATGGATCCAATGGAAAAACTAGACATTCAATCTGAATTATTTGGTTGGCCTGTTTTCTGACAAATAACACATCTCTTGGAAAATTCATAAGCATCTTTTAATACTGTAGGCCACCACAACCCCACTTGTAAAATCTTTTTACCTATAATATCCCCTGATAAGTGTTCTCCTACTGCTCTTGAATGTGCTTCCTACAAAACAACTAGTTGCTCAAAATTTGGTACACATCTTCTGATGACTTTATCCGCCCCTTTTTTGTACAACCCACCTGCTATGGCCAAATAAGGCCTACTTTTCGAAGCAAACTTCTTTCTCTGATCAGGTGTAAACTGTTGAGGCAATACTCCATCTATTAAGAATACTAATAATTGGTCATACCAAGCATTAGAGTCAGCAATCTGAGCATTAAATAACTCCACATCTAGAAACTCATCATTTACTTCTACGGGTGCTTCCCCTGACTCTAATCTACTGAAATAATCCACCATGGAATGCTCTTTTCCTAGGGTATCAACAATAATAAAATCAAATTCTTGTAGTAAAAGCATCCATCTTGCCAATGGTCTTGTTAGTAGAGGCTTCTTGATAAAATATACCAAAGCTTGGTGGTCTATATGAAAAACCACTTTATTACCAAACAAATAGTGTCTGAATTTATTAAGAGCATATACCATTTCCAATGCTTCACATTCAATCATTGGATAATTCCTTTCAGCTGAGCAGAACACCCTACTAGCATAATAAATTGGTCTATACCATCCTCTCTCCTTCTTCTACATCAACACTGCTCCTACTGCTACATCCGATGCATCTACAAATATGTGAAATGGTAGAGACCAATATGCCAGATGTAAAACTAGTGCGACGGACACCAACTATTTTAATAACTAAAAAGCCTTCTCTTCAGCCTCAGCCCATACAAAGGGAACATCTTTCGTTGTTAAATGTGTCAAAGGTAATGAGATATTAGCCAAGTACCTCAAATGCGTAGCATGCCACTTGTTTGTCCAACAAACCGCATTACTTCCTTTACATTTGTCGGAGCTCTTGCTATCCTAATGGCTTCAATTTTTTTGACGTCAATAGTCATTCCCTCTTGTGAAATGACATGTCCCAATAAAACACCGCTCTTCACAGCAATGACACTCTTGAATGGATTTACTACCATTCTAAATTTTTTGCATCTGTCAAAACAAGATTTCAAGTGCAGTAGGTGTTGTATCTTCTTACCAAACACTGAGAAGCCATCAACAAAAACTTGCATGAAATCCTGCAATTAAGGCTCAAACACTTTATGTGCCACGTAATTAAACGAAGGTGGTCCATTCCTCAATCCAAAGCTCATGACTGTAAACACACATGCTCCAAATTCTGTAATAAATGTCGTTTTGTGCTAATCCTCCTCAGCAATAGGAATCTGATTATAGCCAAAAAATCCATCTAAAAAACTATACATTTCATTTCTAGCTACTGCATCCAACACCGTATCACAAAATGACATTAGGAAAGGATCTGTAATTGTTGTTGCATTTAATTTTCTATAATCCATGCAAATCCTCAACTTCCCATTCTTCTTTGGAACCACAATGATGGGAGATAACCACATTACTTGATTAACTAGTTTGATGAATCCAACTGCCAATAACTTGTCGATTTCTTCCTTAAATTATTTTGCAAGATTCATTTTGTACCTTTGTTGCATGACTGGAACTACATCCTTCTTTAAATTAATTCGATGTTGATGTAGATTTGGCTCTATGCCTTTCACCATGAGTACTCCCAAGCAAATACCTCAACGTACTCCTTCAACAAACAAATCAGATCTTCCAAGAACTGGCCTTCTAATTCTTTGCTTACGCTGACCATTTTTGGTTCAGCATCAGTTCCCAAATTAACTTCTTGGAGTTCATCTTCCTTTATTCTACCTAAGCTTGAATATTTTTGTTCATATATCTTCTCAGCCAAATTAATTACCTCCTTTTCTTGCTGCTCCAACTTTTGCTGAGTCAAAATTCCCAGATTTTGCTCAAACATCTATCTCAGCTGTGTGCCTTCAAATGTGTCACTTACAGCTGGTTCACTTTTATTCTCCAATAGATCCTCATCTTTCGATAATACTCCTTACACGTCTACCTACAATACTAGTACCAGTGTTGGATTTGCCTTCAAAAATTCCTCATCATCATCTTCTATCTTGTATGCTAAACCAATGGTCTAAGCCATCAATGGTTTCTCTCTTACCGGCATATTCCATATTCCTTTCATTGGTATTGTGACCTGCTTCTTACCCTTCATGATCACAACCACATCCAACCCCCAATCTTGCTTTACTTTAGCCAACCTGAACCATGGTCTCCCTAATAACATTTCATACGGATAAGTGGATTCAGACATTCGAAGTACAACAAAATTAACCATGAATGACATCCCTGCAATCATTATCTGTTGCTGCTTCAAAATGCCCAAAGGTTGGACTCTCATTTGATCTGCGATCTTTACTTGAAAAGGTGTTGGAGCCAAAGCCCCATTTCCCATTTCTTTAAATATATGTTCACATAATATATTCACTCTTGAGCCACCATCCAACAAAACCTCATCAAATCTTCTTTGTGTATACTATGCCTGAATTACTGGGACTACAAAGTCCACATCAGCTGGATCAATATTATTGGCGTATGTTGAAGGTATCTCTGTAGCTACTTGTTCTGATTCTTGAACAACCAGCCTTTTCAACAATTTTTCTCTAAAAGCTAGCACTTATGACAATACGTGATCCAAAGACAACTGCAAAGGAGAACTAATAATTACCTCAAACGAATCATTGTCGAGCTCTTTCTTGGTCTTCATTATATCATTCTTCTTTGTTCTATGTATAGATGTCCCATCATCATCTTCTTGGGATAAAATCTAAAACATCATTTCATATTTTCCTCTCTTGAGTTTTTTCATCGATGCTTTGGGTTATACCAGCATTGACTTGTGGTACGTCCTTCTTTTTCACAAATTTCATAGAGCCTTTTCTCCTTTGGAGCAATTATGGAGTATCCATGTTTCTTTAGTCTACTAATTAAGGCTTCCTCTTTACTTTGCTTACCTTTGTGTTTGCAATGTTTTCTTACCACAACCTCTTCATCTTTAGTCTCTAATTCTGAATTACTCGTACCTTTGTCTGACTCCGGTTCTAAATTTGATTCAACATCTAAACTCGAGTCACCATGCTCTTCTTAGATCTGCCAAATCTTCTTTCTACTCTTGCAGCTGCTAACACTAACACATCAAAACCATTAGCTATATCCACACTTGCTATGGCATGCCTAATGCTGCTTCTTAATCCTTTTAGGAAGTAACCCGCCAACATCTCATTGGTAGGTCTCTTGTTGCCTTGTAATCTTTCCATTAAAATTCTAAATTTCTACACATAATCTTCCACTAACATGTTTTTTGTATAGTTGCTCTCAACTTCCTCAAAACATCTAAAGGAGTTTTTTCTTTCCTAAATCTTTGTAAAAATGCTAATCTTAGTGCATTGTAGCTCAAGCGTAAGCACCACCTCCTTTACTTGTCAATCCACGGAGACGTGAGGACTGGTATGAAGACCACGAGCAAGTGAAGGCACAAGTGCGTGAGTGAAAGCACACAAACATGCACACACACACACACACGCACAAAGTAAGATCAAAGAGAGGAACAATGGAAAGCTTAGATTGCAAAAGTTCTCTTACAAAAGTTCTATTCTCTAACAAGCTAACCTCAAAAATGAGCTCTCTAGCTCTTTTTATAGTTTTTTGACTAGTTTTGGTCCTGTCCAGACTTAGTGTACGGCCTAGTTAAAAATTAGGTTCCAGGGCTTATTTGAGGGCTCAAACGAAGTCTAAAAATTACAAAAATTGGTACGATGGTACTTCTAATACTCCTCAAGCTTGAGGACTCCTCGGCTTGAACAAAATGGAGTTATAAAAATAGATAATGGTATTTACAATGGTTTTTAGTGATGAAAATCACTATTTTTGTAGGGGATTCATCTGAAAATTTGACATACACTTCATGGAGTTCCCTATTTGCTCCCTTTCCTTGTGTGTCCATCTTTTGATGTGCTTCCATGCTTTGTCCTTGAATTTGAGCTTCAATACTCCCCCCTCGAGTCTGTCGTCCCTGACAGACCCTTGTTGTAGTGGTTGTTCCAAGCAGTGCCTTGAGAGGGAGCGTCCCGTCTGTCTGAACAAAAGTCGTCCGACTTCCAGATGTGTCTGGTTCTTCATCTATCACTGCGAGTCTTTGCAAGTTGTAGTCTCTTGGTATATGCTTCTTCCTGGGATTCCAGCATGACTGTGTCGTTGTGAGTCTCCGTTGATGTTTTCTAGATCTTCCACAGTTGATGTTCATAGTAGTCATGCCAAGTACTCCTAACCCATATTGAGTGATGGGTAAGTGTGTTTGTGCATGGGTTGAGGAAAATATGTGCCTTGTGCACGGCCTTGTAATGTAGCCCTATGAATGCTTACTTGGAAAATGCATTGGAAGAAGTATGGTGCAAAAAATTGCAGGTCTTGAGCTAAGTGCCCAAGGGTATGCTGACGAAGAGGTTTCCTAATCTATCATGGTTATGGTGTTGCCAGAGTAAGGATACTTACCATGGAGAAGGTTGATCGATGTTCATCTCTTCGTGTTGTACACCCGACCTTTGGGATGGAACATTGTTGATGAATGTCCATGTTGATGGTCCACTGATGAGATCTTTTGAGTGGTTGATCCTCTCTCCTCTTTTCAAAGCAACATTTGCCAAATACTGAGAATTGAATTTCTTTATATTCTTTGGCAAACAACATTGGGTAACTACACCAAGCTGAGTTTCACATATTCTCTTTAGCTCACCATACGTAGGAGTCTGCTCCTCCAGAACTACCCTTTGCAGATATCTCCTTGGATGCTCGCGTACATGAAGTAGTTAAGCATCACTCAAGTTGGGGACCTTCAAGCTTTTCATTCCTACCATGGTAAGAGAAAATCATAGTTGTAGATTCCATGTTCATGCCAAGTGCTTGCCATCTACCAGATAAGGCAGCAATAATATCATCTGCTAGCCGAGACACAGTTTTATCCAAATTGATAAATGCCTAGTAATCAACAATTCCACCTTCAACTAAGCATGACTCATTCAGGTTCCAAGAGCCAAGCCTAGAGACAAGTTTTTTTTTTTTTTTTTTTTTTTTTTTTAAGGAACAATGTCACAAAACGAGTCAAGCTATATCAAGAACCTCTTACTGAGGATATGCTTAAGAGACTCAACACTGCTAAGAAGCGAAAAAAAGAGGAGTTAAGGGTGAGGGAAGAAGCACAAGCAGAGGCTAGAGAACGCATAAGGTGAAATAAGTTAAGGCGAATAGGCCTAGATGTCAACTCAAAAGCTCCAAAATATCACATGGATATGTGCCAAAAATCAGGCATAGCGACTTCTCAAGTCATTGACCGACTACCCTTTGTGACCATAGAGATAGGACAAGGGAAGGATACAAGGACTGTGAAAGCATTAATTGACTCAGGTGCAACAAGTAGTGCAGTTAGACTTTCCTACTGCCAAGACTTGCAGTTGAACATCAATCCCATAGAAGCTTATCTCATAGGTTTGGGAGGTGTGGAAACCCCTTGTTTGGGCGAGGTGGAACTTCCCATCTACCTTCAAGATGTTCGAATGAAAGTCAAAGCGCTAGTGTGTCAAGATGAGAACCTTACAGAACCACTTGTTTTGGGTCAAGATTGGATTTATGACTCTGTCGACTCTACAACCACTAATATAGTTTGGCAAGATATCACCTTCTAAAGTAGCCAATTGAACAGCGCTGCTAGTGGAAATTTTGTTAATGATCATGGGTCCATATCCTCGTTTTTCCAACTTACGGGCATGTTGTTTGAGTGTGTAAACCAACACTAGATCTCCCTCTTTCAGTGCCTTATCCTTAATGTGTGCATCGAAGTATGCCTTTTGCCTTTTCTTTGCAGCGTAGATGCCTACAGCCACTCGTAGCCTTGTCTCACCTAAGCGTTCTAGATCAAAGATCCTAGATGACAATTCATGTCCATTCCACTCATGCTCTTGTGCTACTTTTTAAGCAGGGATTAAGAAATCCAGTGGTAACACCGCATTCTGTCCAAAGACCATCTGAAATGGGGTGGCATTGAGTACCTTTTTGTAGGCAACTCGGTAAGCCCAAATAGCATGATGAAGTTGTTTGTCCCAATCAGAGCATTTATTATTTACCAATTTTGTCAATACGTTACAAAGGATCTTATTGGTACTCTCGGCTTGTCCGTTAGATTGTGGGTGATAAGGGGCAGACTTTTTATGTATCACCAAGAATTCATGGAGAAGATTTTCAATGACCTCATTCAAGAAGTGTGTGCCTCTATCGCTCACTAACTCTATTGGTAGCCCATATCTCGTGAACACATTCTCGAATAAGAACTTAGCCGTCGTCTGAGCATCATTCTTTGTTGTGGCTTTCACCTCTACCCACTTTGTAAGGTAATATGTGGCTACAATAATATACTCTGCATGGGAGTTTCTAGCAGGGGGATTAATAGGACCTATGAAGTCTATGCCCCACTTGGAAAATGCACGCCCTCCCATCATTGGCCTCAAAGGCATCTCGTCTTTTCTAACTGGATATTGTGCACGTTGGCATGTGTCACATTTCTTCACATAGGTATGTGCATCCATATGAAGAGTGGGCAACCAAAGTCCTGAGAATAGAATGGTCTTAATCACTCGGTTAGGACCAAAATGTCCACCTGCAACACCATTGTGTGCAGTCTCTAAGACCTTTAAATAGTCTAATTCATGAACGCACAGTCTTAAGTAACCATCTTTGCCTCTTCGGTATAAGTTGTCGCCTACTAAGGCATAGCCTTGAGCTTCTTGCTCCATGCTTCGTCTTCTTGCTAGACTAGCCTCTTTGGGTAATCTTCCCGACCTCATAAACTCTACCAATGGAGCACTCCAATCTGGAATTAATGACACTTGATAAAGGGTCGCATGCTCCACTAGGGGTCTCTCTCTGCACATTGGACAATTCTTAATCCACTCATGTATTTCTTTGTCCATGCTAGGCCAATACACTCCTAGACGCTTCAGATTCTGCAATGTTCGTTGTTTAGAATAGTGATTTCCTAGCAATCCTTCATGAGCTTGCTGCAACCAACTACTATGTTCATCATCCTCGACACAACAAGCTAATACACCCTCAGTATCTTGTTTGTACATGCTTCCTGCCAATATGTGATATTTTTGTGATCTTACAATTTCTTCTTGTGATGTTTTCACATTCTTATTTGCAGGGCCAAAGGTTAGGACTGGTACCAACTTATTTACCCATTTGGGAACAACTTCCAAATTGAACAGATAAGCGTCAGGTAGTTCATCAGACACTCCTTGTGGTGACTCTCCTGAAGTAATGCGAGAAAGGTGATCTGCCCGAAGGTGGGTTCTACCTTTCCTGACAACAACTTCAAAGTCATATTCCATTAGTAAGAGGAACCATCTTACTAAGCGTCCAGTATTGCAAGGTTTATTGACCAAATATAACAAAGCTTGATGATCAGTGAAAAACTTGAACTTGTTGGCCAATAAATAGTGTCTAAACTTCTTCATAGCATATACCATGCCTAAGCCCTCTCGCTCAGTTGTGGTATAGTTCCGTTCAGCTGTAGTGAGCTGTCTACTAGCATATGCTATGGGCAAATCTAAGTTTCCTTCACTTGTGGGTTGTGCAAGCACACATCCT
The DNA here is from genome assembly GCA_020310875.1 of Ceratopteris richardii. NCBI lineage: Eukaryota > Viridiplantae > Streptophyta > Polypodiopsida > Polypodiales > Pteridaceae > Ceratopteris > Ceratopteris richardii. The sequence continues at coordinate 15,213,418 of CM035444.1, read as the reverse complement.
ATGGCATGATTGGATGCATCCACATGGACATGGAATGGTTTATTCCAATCAGGGGTGGTCAGTATTGGTGCCGTGCACAAACGTTTCTTCAGTTCGTTGAAAGAATTCTCGCATTCGTCGTTCCACTCAAAATTAGACAACAAGGCATAAAGGGGTCTAGCTATGATCGCGTACATGTGGATAAACCTACGGTAATATCCACAATGGCCCATAAAGGCTTGTACCTCTTTAACATTCCTTGGCCTTGGTAGCTCCGCTATGGCTCGTACCTTATCTTCATCTGTTGAGATTCCATTCTTAGAAACAATATGACCTAAGATTTTACCTTGACGCACCATGAACACACACTTTTCTGGGTTCAGACACACTCGATATTCTCTACACTTGTTGAAGATTTGTTTGAGCTCAAGGATGTGAAACCTTCTTTCTTGGGAATGAGCACATAAATCATCCACATACACTTCTAAGCTCTTTCGCAAGAACTCTTTGAAGACATGACACATGAGCCTTTGGAATGTTGCAGGTGCATTGGTGAGCCCAAATGGCATCACACGAAATGCAAAGATTCCCCACTCTGTAGCAAAAGCTGTTTTGTGTTGATCTTCTGGGGCAATGGCTACTTGATTGTAACCTGAAAACCCATCAAGGAAGCTATAAACTTCCTTGCCTGCAACACGCTTCAAAAGGTGTTCCGTGATTGGAAGTGGATAACTATCTCTGATAGTAGCGGCATTAACTTTTTTAAGGTTAATACACACTCGCAACTTTTCGTTCTTCTTGGGCACCACTACAATGGGGGACACCCATTCAGTATGCTCAATCTCATAGATGAATCCAGCTTCAATCAACCTATCAATTTCTTCTTTTATTTTCGTTGCATAGGTATCATTATATGTGTAGGGCTTCTGTTTGGTGGGCTTGGCATCAGCAGTCATGGGGATAGTATGAGAGAAAATTCTTGGATCTACCCCTTTCAAGTCTCTATAGTGCCACGCAAACACATCCCTATATTCCCTTAATAGAGCTACAAGCTCCATTTCTTCTCTTGCACTTAGGTCATCTCCTATATATGTGCATCTCTCTTCGTTCTCTTCGATGGTCACTACAATCTTCTTGGTCTTTTCTTTATTATCATATGATTCTCCTATGATGGCCTACCTCTTAGGTATTCGTACCAAAATTTCGCGGTCGTCAACTTCATATTTCTTGAAGTTTTCTGGTACTTCAAACAATGATTCCTCCTCTCCTTGTTTCACTGCTTTTCTTTTCTTTTTCTTTTGACTGCTCTCACTTCCATCCTTTGAATTTACCATTTTAATACTTATGAGAGGTTCTTCTTCTTTCTGGGTGAACACTCCTATACTCTATATCATTGTCATTCTCTTCTTCTTCTATGACATCACTAGGATCACATTCTTCTAGCAAGGGCTGACACATGAACACTGAGATATCATAACCCTCCTCATCACAATGAGGTGTCCATTGTTCTTCACTGACAGCAATGTCCATGGTGGCTAAGATTTCTGGTCATCCATGAGGCTCAAATTCCTCATCTAGAAAGATCATCGGTGTATAGGTTGGGTCTTTAATTGGTCTATCTCCTGGCGAAGTTCCTTCTTCTCTTGCCTTTAAACGTTTTTCCTCTTCCTCTGCGACCTTGCACATCCATTTTCATGCAGCCATGATGGATCAGGTGAACTTTCAGAGTGCATAGAGATGGAATCTTCTTTCGCTTTGTGGATAGAATTCCACTATAGGGGTGGTACATCTCTGAAGGTGTAATCCTTCAAATTGACCTTGGTGGTGACCCCTAAGTGCTGTAAGTACAAGGAGTTAGTTCCCCAATCATGTACTATTTGCAATTGTCGTAGAAAGGGTCTTCCTAGGATCATCTCATAGACATTATTTTTCTCAAAGTCACATATAGCAAACGTATGTTCAAACTCCACACCACAAGTGGTTAGAGTTATCCCTTCGAGCAATCCTAGAGGTCTTTCAAAATGACCGTCAGCCATTTGAAGCTTCATTCTAGTTGTTCTTAATGTGGGTTTGCCCCATTGCTTCCACAAAGAGGTGGTTGCAATGGCAACACCAGCACCTGAATCTATGATTGCTTTGGTTGTGTAACCTTGGTAAGTGATTGGAAGATAAGTATTACCTTCCTCACCCTCACACATGTCCCCTATTTTGTCTAGAGGTATCTCTAGCACTTTTTGCTTAGAGCCTGTTTTTGGCATATTGGACTCAAGTTCTGGAACCTGATCCTTCACATGATTCCATAGCTCAGGTTTTGCTTTGAGCAGCTCTTCTACAGTGAGGTGACACTGAACCTTAGTGTTCTTCATGACATCAGTGTTCCTTGGAACCACTGAGTCTTCATTTCTTACCAGTATTGTGGGAGCTCTAAGCTAGAGAGATTCAGATTCCCATGGGCCTGGAAATTGAGGCAATTCCTCTAAGGTATTAGATTCAAAATCTAACCTTTCATCTTCTTGTTGTTCTGCATCATCTCCGTAAATAGATGGAATGTCTTGGGGAAATTGATCATGAATATCATCAATCTCAGGAATAGGAGGGGAGTTACCCTTCTCCTTGGCCCATTTCTCTTCTTGTATTTCTCGCAAGAACTCTTGAGAGTACTGTTGAATTGAAGCAGGCATTCCAACATCCGTGGAATTAGGAACATAAGCTCCCATTGGTGGTGAGCTTCCTCTCTCAATAACTAGTTGAGCCTGTGGAGGTAAAGAAACTTGTGGTTTGTTTACCAACTGCTCTAATCTTCTAGTAACCCTTGGAAATGCAAATCTGATTTGATAGAGTTTGTCTGATTGAGCTTTTGACTAGTCTCAAGTATGGCTTGAGCTTGTTCTACCATTTTCATGCACATTTTCATCCTTTCAATCTCTAAATCTGCTCTGGGGTAACTCTTGTCTAGGTTTGCAATTGTAGGCCCTTCTTGAAGTCGAGCCTGGTAGGCCTTGAACATCATGTCCAAGCCTTCTGGGGTTGGATCTGCAAGAACAGACCCTGGTTGCGGTCTATTTACAATGGGTGGTGGGGTGGGATGAGGTGGAGTGGATGGAGTTTCGGCATGGAAGGGGCTTTGAGATGCAATGTCTTCTATTTTTGTTTTCGCTTCTTTTAAGCTTTCTTCTAGTTTCGATAACTTTTTATTCCACTTGCGATTGGCCTTCTCTCTGGTATCCTTCCATGTTCTTGTTTTCCTCTTACTAGGCTCTCCTGATTCACTCGACTCTGATTGTTCTGCTGGTTTATCCTGTTTTAAGGCTTGTGCTCTAGTGACAGCTTGTATAGGAGCCACATTGCTACTACTTGAACTTGAATCTGCCACTAAGCCTACCACATTAATGGGTGTAATCTTGGGTGCACTGGAGGGGTTTCTTGGACAATCTCTGGGGAGATGGTCTTTGCCACAATCAGGACAAAAAGCCTGTATTGTGATTGTCTGTCCTTGACTCGGAGATGGTGGGTGGGGATAGTCACGAATGAAATGGTCACCATGACATCTGAAACAAGATCCTCTAGGGGCTTGTGGTCTCATTGTCTCAACTGGGGCCTAGGGTTAGGATTTGTGTACATGACATTGGAGTATTCTGGCTCCCAATTTTGCTCCATAGGTGGTGCCTCATATTGATACGAGTAAATCTCACTATGTTCAGGTGACTCTGTGTAATAAGCATGTGGACTACCTTCATGGGAGTAGTCTGAACTATGAGCATGAGAGTCATTATCTGGTATCAATGGGGTTAGTGGCACCAATGCTCTATTTGGATTTTCCTCTCCCACAGCATATTTGACTGGAATCACGTTGGCAGGAGTTGGTGGTTGGTTTCCCAAGACTGGTAGTGGCCTATATTGTGCTTGATATTGCTGTTGTGGTCTATTATATGGCTGTTGGTATTGGTTTTGATACCTACCTGGTTGGTAAGGTTGTTGATAATTCTGTCTAATAGCCTGCCTATTATAGGGGCAATCTTGAGCCGTGTGGTTCGTATATTTTCTCTCAATAGTGCAATATGGAGCATTCCTTTCTCTCATGTTCTGGTTGTGCAATGGGCATACATTAGCCATGTGGTCACCTCCGCAAGTATAACACCGATTCACTGGAGTGACTCTCTGTGTTTGTTTATTTTGGACTCCCAGCTTCTTGGCAACTTGCTCAGCTATCTCCTCTATTTCCGTGGAGATTTTTGAAGTATGACTAGTAGAATTATCTGAATCCTTATAGAGTTTGGATAATCCTAACTCCTCACCCAAGTTATCTTCTATGTCAATGCATGTCCGCACGCACTCTTCTATGGATCTAGGCTCTTTCAAGTATACATATGATCTTAACTTTGTGCTCAGTAAGCCATCTAAGAACAAAGCCACTTGTTTGGCTGGTGTGGGTAGCTCTGGAGTAGGGCATCTTTCTAGGTACTGTCTGAACCTTCTACCTGCTAGTCGCACTGTTTCTTGGGGTGTCTGCTTGAAACTGTGGATCAAGGATGATGTGTTATGCCTGATACCACTCTTGGAAAATTCTACAATGAATTCGTCTAGCAGTTGACCTATGTCGCGATAATTGCGACTACTCAGTGGTTGAAACCAAGCTAAGGCAGTGCCCTTAAGAGTCAGACCAAATGCCTCGTACTGGGTGAACAAATCCTCAACCTGTTCCACTCTTAACACTTGTTTGAACTCGGCCACATGATCATAAGGATCTCCTGACCCGTCAAAATAATTCTTCATTGCCTTGATCACTTGAGTGGGTCTAAGGGTTCTTGGGTGCTCTCGGGGTCTAGGCAATGGAAAATCATGTTCATCTCTTTGTTGCCTATGTGGTTGATGTCTCTCTCTTTCAGGTCTTTCATTTTCAAATCCTGCTCTATTTCTGCCCACCGTGTATGCAAAACTTACCTCAGGTCTCTCTCTAGTTCTTTCTCTCTGGGCTTCATGAGCTTGGGATGATCCTACTCCTTGGAGGCCATGGGAAACATTGGATTTTGGTGGAGGGAAAATCAATTCATTCTTCCAAGTATATGCATGTCTATCATGTTCTGTTACCAAGAATATCTTCTCTGATGTGTTATCCAGGTAGACAACTTTGCCTGGTATCTCACGATCTTTGAATTCATAGATGATAACTATGCCCAATTGGCTAGGTTGATCTGGCTTGAATCTCCAAAAGGCTTCCTCTGTTTCTCTATTCAAAAATAGTTCTATGCTTTTGTTGTCTTGAGGGATCCAGTCCGGAGTGATCACTCTGGTCAAAACTGACTTACCTCTAGGAGTCTGGGGTCCTTGTCCTACATTTCCTTGTTCTAGGTCTCCTATTTCATTCTCAGGAATGACATTTCCAAACTCATCAGTCCTATCTGGTAGGTTGGTGACCACATACATGGTTCCTTCCTTATCAATGTATGAAACCTCTTCGAACTTGACCACCGGGTGTTCAAGTCCAAAGGATTGATCTGGATTTTTGAGTTGGACCATTGATCGCCTCAGACCATCCTCATAGATGCGAGCACCTAATTGGTTGATCCGAATATATTCCAACTGTGTCTTATAGGGACCTTCTGGTGTTTGTAGATGGGCAGTCCCTGAGCCACCTGCAGGTTTTCCCATGCTAAAAGACATTTCTGAATCACTTGTGTCTGAACTTAGTAAAAGATGACCACTTAGTTGTTGTGCCCAAGACTTGGATGTATGGTTGACACTAGCCTCAGAAGATCTAATGCTTTGTTTATCCTTGCCTAAGTGTCTACCAGATCTCAGGTTCATAAGCTTTAGTCAAGAGTCCAAATTTTCCCTTTGGTATGGTTCAAAATTCTTTGGGGCCCCCTTGGTTCCCTAGTCCCACTTGAGGGTCAACTTCAAATTATCCTATCTCAAAATCAAGGCGTTATTCTTGAAAAAATTAGTTGAGATCGAGTAGGATTGAAACGAGCTTTCCAACGAGCTATAGAGCTCAAAAAATGGACTTCGGATGAAAAAGTTATGTCAAATCAGGCTACAGGGGGTCAAAACAGGCAAACAGGACCTTTTAGAGAAAATTGCGATTTTGTGAACTTCAAGAAAATCGCGATTTTGTACCTTGAGAATTGTGTTCACAAAATCGTATTTTCACAAAATCGTGTTTTGAAAATCGCGATTTTGAGCTGAAAATCGTGTTTTGAAAATCGCGATTTTGAGCTGAAAATCGTGTTTTTGAAAATCGCGATTTTGAGCTGAAAATCGTATTTTTGAAAATCGCGATGTTGAGCACAAAATCGTATTTTTGAAAATCGCGTTTTGTGTCAGAGAATCGTGATTCACAAAATCGTGTTTTTCACAAAATCGTGGTTTTCAGAATCGTGTTTTTGACATGAAAATCGCTTTTGTCTCACAGAATCGTGTTTTCACAAAATCGTGTTTTTGATTGAAAATCGTGATTTTTTGAAAATCGTGTTTTTGCTGAAAATCGTGATTTGTGAGAATCGCGATTTTGAGCAGAGAATCGTGTTTTTTGAAAATCGTGATTTTGAGCAAAAAATCTTGTTTACACAGAATCGCCTTTTTTCACAAAATTGTGTTTTTGGCTGAAAATCGTGATTTATGAGAATCGCGATTTTGAGCCCACTGAAAATCGTATTTGCTCAGAATCGTGTTTTTGACATGAAAATCGCGATTGTCAACAGAGAATCGTGTTTTCATAAAATCGTGTTTTAGAGAATTGTAATTTCTCAGAATCGTGTTTTTTGGCTGAAAATCGTGATTTTTTAAAAATCGTGTTTTTGCTGAAAATCGTGATTTGTGAGAATCGCGATTTTGAGCAAAGAATCGTGTTTTTTGAAAATCGCGATTTTGAGCAAAAAATCGTGTTTACACAGAATCGCCTTTTTTCACAAAATCGTGTTTTTGGCTGAAAATCGTGATTTATGAGAATCTCGATTTTGAGCCCGCTGAAAATCGTATTTGCTCAGAATCGTGTTTTTGACATGAAAATCGCGATTGTCAACAAAGAATCGTGTTTTCATAAAATCGTGTTTTAGAGAATCGTAATTTCTCAGAATCGTGTTTTTTGGCTGAAAATCGTGATTTTTTGAAAATCGTGTTTTTGCTGAAAATCGTGATTTGTGAGAATCGCGATTTTGAGCAGAGAATCATGTTTTTTGAAAATCGTGATTTTGAGCAAAAAATCGTGTTTACACAGAATCACCTTTTTTCACAAAATCGTGTTTTTACTGAAAATCGTGATTTTTTGAGAATCGCGATTTTGAGTAGGGAATCGTGTTTTCTCAAAATCGTGTTTTTTTTTTTGGCTGAAAATCGTGATTTGTGAGAGTGGCGATTTTGAGCACAATCACAGAATCGCGATTCTGAGAATGACCACAGAATCGTGATTCTTTCAGCCAACTTTTAGGCGGGAAAACTGAAAATCGTGATTTTTCAAAAAATTTTGAATTTTCACAGAATCGCGATTTTCATCACAGAATCGCGTTTTTTGGCGGGAAATTCAAATTTCTGAGCGCCGGCTATGGCGAGCTCCGTATGAGCAGAAAATCATGAAAAAAACACAGCGCTTGCTCTCCCTTGCATCTCCTAACTCCTTCCCACACAATAATGCATGAAAAATGGTATGAAAATGGTGAAAATGCACTAAAAACAAGAAATTTCTATGAAGAAGAAGATGGAAGAAGGTGAAGATGATGATGATGATGAGGATGAAGAGGAAAAAAACAGAAAATGAACTGAAATGACAGTTTTTTTACCTTCCAACGTCGCAAATCTACGATCTTACCATCACAACGCTCGTCCTCGAAGCTCTCTCCCCGGCAACGGCGCCAAAATTTAGTGTAGCTCAAGCGTAAGCACCACCTCCTTTACTTGTCAATCCGCGGAGACGTGAGGACTGGTATGAAGACCACGAGCAAGTGAAGGCACAAGTGCGTGAGTGAAAGCACACAAACATGCACACACATACACACACACGCGCACAAAGTAAGATCAAAGAGAGGAACAATGGAAAGCTTAGATTGCAAAATAGTTCTCTTACAAAAGTTCTATTCTCTAACAAGCTAACCTCAAAAATGAGCTCTCTAGCTCTTTTTATAGTTTTTTGACTAGTTTTGGCTCTGTCCAGACCTAGTGTCCGGCCTAGTTAAAAATTAGGTTCTAGGGCTTATTTGAGGGGTCAAACGAAGTCTAAAAATTATGAAAATTGGTACGATGGTACTTCTAATACTCCTCAAGCTTGAGGACTCCTCGGCTTGAACAAAATGGAGTTATAAAAATAGATAATGGTATTTACAATGGTTTTTAGTGATGAAAATCACTATTTTTGTAGGGGATTCATTTGAAAATTTGACATACACTTCATGGAGTTCCCTACTTGCTCCCTTTCCTTGTGTGTCCACCTTTTGATGTGCTTCCATGCTTTGTCCTTGACTTTGAGCTTCAACATGCATCATAAGTAGCAAAATGAGCGATATTGTATTGAGTGAACCAGCTCATTGCTCTTCCTTCCAATGTAGCTACGAATTGCTGTAATTTTACTACATCATCATATATTGCTAGATATCCATTTTTTGTCCTCTTTATTTCAAATTGAGCAATATGAAAGTTTGTATCCTCCTTTGAACCTCCTCTAAAATGTGTTGCTTTCACTTTGGGTTTTGGAGGTGGTTGCATCATGGGCACTAGCTGAGCTGTACACCTAGTTCTTTGCCTGGTCATCCCTCCAAGTGGGTCGAATTGGAGTCACCTTCTAACTCCTACAATTGCTTCTGTCAAGATCAATGCTCTTAGTATTCTATCTACTAGCCTTGCTTCTACTGCAGCTGTTCCTCCTTCCTCCTCTTCAGCTTCCAAATTAGAATCCTCTTGTGCTTCGTACAAATTGTAAAATTCAGACGATGACTCCACGTTAGCCGCTTGTGCTTGCACTCTTGTGGAGTAAACTTTACTAAATCTTCCTCTTCTTTGCTTCATACATCTCTTGCTTATTTAGCAAATGCACTAGGATCGCCAAATGTGTTGGGGCTCAACAACATGCATCTACTAACTCAAACAATTTACTCTTATGAACAAATCCTAGTGCAAAAACCTTCTCACATATAGCTCAATTACTCAGGTATCGAATTTCAGCTTTGCCACACTCAGAAAACCATAATGCAAGTATAGAATATTCATGTTTAGAACAAGAAACATTACACACCTGCACAAATGGATGAGAATGAATTACTTCACGAAATGTCTTTGAAATACAGGAATTAGATTGATAGAAGAGAAATACTGCTTCTACTTGATTAAACTCATCAAGACTGATCACTTTCAGCCTGTGCAATTAGAAGAACTGAGAACTTTTCACTTCTCTCAATATTCGTCCTCTCACAAGATGCTTCCTCTACTCTTACTTATCTTCGCAAACAAGATTACAACAATCATATCCCACAACATTCCCCTTAACTAACTTATAACTTTTTCTTTTTAAATATCCGATTGACCAAAATACAGATTCAACAGACTCCGAGTCAGCAACATCAAAGTTAGCAAAATTCCAACTAACAACTTTAACTTCCAATTTCTCACCCCTCAACAACAAGCAAAGAGGGAGCAATCAGAGAGAGAGAGACAGCAATAGGAGCAAGATGATACAAGGGAGAGAATTCCTTTTCCATTGTTTAAAGTTTTCATTAGAGACCCATCGAGGGGAGAAGATGGCAATGGCATATTGTAGCTACCATAATTTTTTTGCTCAAAAACCATATACTCATGGTTCCTGAAGGATTTCTAACCCACAACATCAGATCTAGAAGATGCATTGAGATTACTTACACTCTGCTCAATTCATTTCAATTGTGTAGAGCCTAGTGCCAGGCAAGTCAAGTAGAGTAAAAGAGATCTACAAAAGCATAACATTTTATTGAATAATAAAATTCAAGAATTAGAGGATAGCTTGGTAGGAAAATATGATGTCTTCACCAACCAAGTCAAGACTCTGAAGCAAGTTATATTTTCCTTATAAGAATATTTGTAAGATTTAGAAGACAAAATGAACATACTAAGCACAAAATGGTAGAAAAATATGAAACAAAGGGATAGTAAAAAATGTGGCTTTGCAAAAGAATGTAGATTTGTCATAGGCTAAAACAATTTCCTTAGAAGACCAGATTGTGTCATTATTAGATAATATCAAACCACCTTTGTTAAATTGAACTCTATAGAGAACTTAGAAAATCAATTAAAGACAAAAATTAGTTGATAAATGAGAATGCAAACTTTGAAGCAGAAGTAAATGCAAATTACATGAAAATGTCAATAGATATCCAACTTATAGAGACCAATGGAGGATAAGGAATAGGATGAGCTAAATAAAAATTACAACTACAGATAGCAAATGAGAAAAGGAAAATCAACATTTTGTAGACATCTTGTCTATTGATTATGCCAAAGTTAAAGTGGTTGACGCTAACTAGAAAGCTCAATGGGTTCATCCAATGACTCCTAGTTTAGAGGATGAATTCAATGCTTCAGTAGAGAATGTGATTGGTCAATTAAAGGCACTTTTGGATTTTATTTATGATTGGGATTGAGTGATACATCCTCCTACAGAAGAAGAGGATTGACTTATTGACTTTAGTGGGTTCATCCCATCATGCATGCCATAAGCTCCTACTCGTGATTACCCTTAGTGATACTTATCTATGTAATTATAAGAATTTTACATAGACTTCTTTTGGCATAAAATATATATTCCCTTTGTAGGATGTTTCGATATAAATACCAAGTTTAGGATATATGTATGCATGAAATATTATAAGTGATGCAAAAATTCCAGCGAAAGTTAGTCGGTAAAGATTCCATAGATGGGAATTCATTATGAAACAGAAGATTTGAAAAGGAAGAGAGACAAAAACTATAGAGTTTGTACAAATATTCCTTGTTATATATTAAATCTATTAACAAAGATGACTATTTTCTAGTGACAATACAATGTAAATAGTTTATCTTAAATTATGTTCTTCTGTTATATTGTTGCTAGTGGTTGAGAGCAGTGTGAAAAAGTGCATTATGTGTGTAGTCAAGGAACAAATACACATATTCTATATATTCCGGATAGAATCTCCATTTCTAGAACCTTAAGTTTGTAGAGAAGGTTTGAAGTCCGCAAACAAATCCCAAAAAGAATGAGAAAATATTTTCCATCAATTTAACTACCTATTATAGAATCCTTTCTAATACATTAAAATTGTCCATTAAAACTTTTCTCCACTCCTTTCAAGAAACTTGGTAGTTTTATAAGCCTCAACATTCAAGAATGTTGATATATTTAGGTAGTGATGTGTGTGCACTCTAGGACCGTCGGGGCACTTTTTTCCCTCTTTAGGGAGTTTTTTCCCCCACCTTGTATATATGCCTATTGCCCTAACGGGCTACTTATCTTTGTACATTCTAGTGGTAATACATTCAATATTGTGTGTTGTGCTCCAGGCTTCTTCTTCTTCCTTGTGTTGTTTCTGTGCTTCTGCAGACATCCAACTCCAACAATTAGTATTAGAGCAGGTTGCCGCTTCATCTAGGGCATCGTCTACACCTTTTCAATCACAGTCTCAAAATCTCATGAAATTTGATGAGATCAAAATACCCTCATTTTGTAGTTTCAGAGATCAAAATAGCTTTGTTTTGTGGTGTCGAAATTGCAATATGAGCTCGTTTTGGCCTCCGAATGCACTATCACAGTGCTTATGTAGGCTATTTCATCTTTTTGTGCCAAAGATATATATAGGTTTTGGTTTGCCAGTATAAGCGTCTCAAAGTCTACTATAGGTTTAGTAGAACTTGTTAGGGTAGTTCTGTTCAACTTTTTCAATTACACTCATTTTTCTGCATCAGGGTATTTTAGTCAATGGCCATGGCTAAAAGCAGTGATGTATTCCGTATGTTGGTTGTTGAGGATAAGTTGGATGGTAGGAATTACCCATTGTGGGCTTATATGATGCATCATGTATTGGTTGCAAAAGGACTATGGAATATTGTGTAGGGTGTTGAAAAGCGTCTTGTTACACCTATCAATATAGATACTGCAAATACAGGTACTGGTGCTGATGGAGATGGTGTCAAAGATGGTGATATTCTACAAATTCCTCTTCGTGTTGCGGCTTTTGTTGCACCTACTCTAGAGCAAATTTTTTGGGATGGCAGAGATGCTCAGGCACATGCATTGATAGCGTTGACTATCAAACCTACCATTATTCCTCACATTCACTCTTGCAAAATAGCTAAGGATGCTTGGGATACACTTACCACATTGTACCAGGCTAGGAATGAGGTTCATGTTGCTTACCTCCGAAAACACTTGGAGAGTGAGCATATGAATGAAGGTGAATCTATGGACAGTTTTCTGACAAAGATGAATGATTTGAAAGAATAGTTGATTTTTGCTGATGAAGTTATACCAGACAGCTCACTTGTGCAAAATGTTCTAAATGGGGCGTATGTCTATAGTAGACTCAGATGTTTGGTATTTTGATAGTGGGACAACCAAAGATATTACCTCATAGCATAGTTTCTTCACTTCACTTGAACTTGCCCCTACAGGGAATACTATCACATGTGCCAACAACTCCTCTTATCTTGTCATGGGAGTTGATAAGATCATTTTGACTACTGCTTATGGTAGTTCTTTCACATTGTTGGATTCTTTATTTGTGCCCGAGATCAAGAAAAATTTGTTATCAGTTTTTGCATTAGCCAAGATTGGCTTGGTTGTGAAATTTGTTGATGACAGATGTACAATTTATGGTTTGTCAAATGGCAACATGATTATTGCTTCTGGCATTTTATGGCATGGGCTATATAAGCTCATAGACTATGAAAGATCTATGAATGATTAGACATGTGCAGTACATGATTCTCAGACTATGTCATATGCAAAGCTTTGGCATGCATGCTATGGTCATTTGAATTTTGCTAGTTTGCTACGTCTGCAAAAATCTGAAATGGTGTCTGGTTTGCCCAAACTTGAGGCACCCGAGAAACATGTCTGTGAATGCTATATTTTGGGCAAAATGCAGAGGTCCTCATTCCGAAAAGATGGTTCAGTTCAAGCTACTTAGAAATTGGATCTGGTTCACAATGATGTCTATGGTCCTATGCAGACCCCCTCTTTTGGAAACTATCTTTACTTTGTGACTTTCATCGATGCTTTTTCTAGGCATGCATGGGTATATCCATTGCAAGAAAATTCTGAAGTGTTTATGTGCTTCAAATAGTTTTTGGTTTTGGCTGAAAATCTATCAGCATGTAAAATGGGCACCCTCCGTTCTGATCGAGGGGGGAATATATGTCTTCTAACTTTAATGCATTTCTGGTAGAACGTGGGATAAAACATTAGTTTATAGTGCCGTATTCACCTCCACGGAATGGAGTTGCTAAATGAAAGAACAGGTCAGACATGGAGATGGCAAGTTGTGTGGTCAAGAGTCAAGCTTTACCACATAGTTTCTAGCTTGAGGTTGTTATGTGTGCAGCATATGTACTTAATAGGTGTCCCACTAAAGCGCTGCAATGTATCACTCCATATGAGGCTTGGCATGATCGCAAGCCATCTATTGCTCATCTGCATGTTTTTGGTTGTTTGGCATATGCATTAGTGCCTGAACAACATCGTAGAAAATTGGATGATAAATCAGTAAAATGTATTGTTTTGGGTACAATTCTGAAAGCAAAAGCTATCGTCTGTATCATCCATAAACTAAATGCACTTTGGTTAGCCGTGATGCTGTTTTTGTGGAAGATTCTATTCAACCTTTACTTTGTTGTTAGCTCCAAAGACATGTACTGTTGTATATTATTGAACAATGCATTGCTAAAGTGTTATATTATTAATATATTAATATGTTTTTGATATTTCTGATATAGCAGCTGAAGGTTCGTGAGGAGCGTGCAAGGCGTGAAAGGGCGGACATCAATAATCCGAATAATTATTATTTATTTTGTAAATAAACCCGCGTAGAAGGTTCTATTGTTAGAAAAGTAATGGTTAGAATAAGGGTCGTTGTAGACTGCAGTTTCTGTTATTGAAAGCAATGGCTTTCTGTAAAAGTTATCAACTTTTAGTTTCATGCCTGCTTTTCGAAGCCGCCCTCTTGTAACCACTCTTTTCGACATAATCAAAATTCCTATAAATACATGTACTCTGTGGACTGTCGAAAACAAAGTGCATGGGGGGAGATTGCACCCAATACTGCGTTCTGTCTCGTCTCTTGTTGCGTCTATTGTCTGTGTGTTTTTCTGTATCCGTCATATATGTATGCGCGTGAGTAAGATCCTGACAACAGTGGTATCAGAGCTCTGCACGCGTCAATACAGTTCTGTTCTCTGTTCGCGATTCTGAATTCCATCTCCATCTCCGTTTTTGTATTCGTTTTCGTATTCGTATTCGTATTCGGTTTCTGTTCCTGTTCCGGTTCCGGTTCCGCTTCCTGTTTCTGTTTCTGTTCTAGTTCCAGAACCAGAACCTACGTTTACACCTACGTTTACTCCAAGGCGTCGACTAAGGCAAAGAACTTAGGCAATAACTTAGGCAATACATTGGCACCCAAGGCTCCCTTGGCAGTCGTTGGCTACGTGCGAGGCAATTTTAATTTTTGAGTGGTAATAGAGAGGTTTAGAGTCCCTAAGGTAGGAGGATTTGAGCCCACAACCTCCTACTTTCAAGGGAAGTACTTTGACCACTCCACCATCTCTTGAAATTTGTTATTCAAGTTCTCTTTCTTTGGTACTTGTGCAAGACGCTCGCGGCGATTTCAAGGAAGGACCCAACAAAGAATCAAGTGTAACTTTCACTCCGTAGGTCGGATTGAGGCGTGTAATATGCCGTTGGAAAGCTCTCGGAACGAACTTTCCAATGAGCTAGCTTGGAAGTGTGAATTCCTTCAAAATCCCTGGGAGGCATTTGATTGAGTGTTCAAGATACCAAGCAAGGCTGAGAACACGGGATCGAGACACCAAGAAGGTTCAATACACCAAGGTTGAGAGCAAGGGTCCAAGAGCACCATGGAGGATTATAGTGATTCACCTCTACCTGCGGCAACATTTGAACAACAACTAGAGCTCTTGCGGCATGAGCTTCAAGGAGCTCAGAACGAGATCCGCCAACGTGATGAAATCCTCCAAAAGATGCAAACTGAGGAAGACAACCTTACGAGAGTAGTAAAAGCTATTGTGTCTGCCCAATCTGATGTTACTCATTCAAAGATTGGTAATAGAAACTACCAGTTTCTACGATTTGATGGCCGAAAGGATGGGCCTTTAGTACTTTCTTGGTTGTCACAGTTTTGATGATTTTTATACGGATGAAATGTATGCTGAAAGTGAAAAAGTTAAATTTGCCACTAACTATTTAGTAGGTAAAGCACAACTCTGGTGGAATGTCCTACGGCACAGTACGGAGCGTCCAACAACTTGGAAGGCTTTCCAAGAAAACGTGAAGGATTCATTTCTTCCTCCTCAATACCATTTGCATGTTCGACGAGCATGGACGACCCTTACATGGAAGGAGGGTGATACGGTTACTACCTACACAGAGCGGTTCTGGCAAAATTTACTACTTGTACGAATGCTTGAAGATGTATCAGAGGATATCTTGCAGTAGAAATACGAAGATGGTTTGGAGGTCGGTATCCAAGCTAAGCTTCACACCCTACGACCTACAACCCTCAACGAGGCTATATCTTTCGCCTATGATGCAGAAAAAGAATTCCAGTCCATAACCAAGTCACTTCGACTCCAACAACCACGTCAACGACCATTTTTTGTTAAACCACATCTTCCTCTGAAGCGTAATTTTAATGCCCCATCATACCCTAGTTTTCCTCGTCCTCCACAATCCAATTATTCTACTCCACCCGTTGCTTCATCTCTCCAACCAACCAAACCACCTACCCTTCAAACTTCAGCAGTGAATGCCCAACAGAAGCGACCACGAATCACTTGCTGGAATTGTGGTAAACCTGGACATACAAGAATAAGGTGCAAATTGCAACCTCTTCATATGAAACAGGCTATAGCTCGATTGCATAACATGGAGGTCTATAATGAAGAAATTCCTCCTGTTTGGACAGAGGAATCACTGGAGAAGGACTTAAGTACCTTGGGTAACGATATCTCTCTACACTCTCTTCTTTGCATGCAGGGTACAATAAATAACAAACTAGTTAAAATTCTACATGACGATGGTAGTTCACATGACTTCATTTCATATTTATTAGTACAAGAACTTAAATTACAAACGTTTCCTTCTTTGTATAAAGTGAAAGCTGCATTTCAAGGTAGTCGTTATAATGTAACACGAGAAGTGCAAGATGTTACGATTAGCATAGGCCCTTATGTTGATTCACGGACATTTTTAATTGCACCTTTGCAATCTTATGATGTTATACTAGGTATGCCTTTTCTTCACCATTATAACCCACGTATTGACTACCATACTCATACCTTTAAGTTTGTTTTCAAAGGTCGAATCATTACTTTGTCTTCACGACATGATTTCCAGCCATTTCCATTGATTAGTCACACTCAAGTAAAGCGTGCATTTAGGAAAGGATTCAACTCATGCATTGTTTTTGTCAATGTCATCAATGATTATACTCATACACTTCCAGATGCATATAAACCTTTCATGAGTACTTATAAGGATTGTTTTATGTCTGAATATCCCTCTGAACTACCACCATCTCGAGGATCCTTTGACCATAGCATAGACTTAGTACCTGGTAGTTCTCCTCCTCATAAAGCACCTTATAGACATGGCCCACTACATCAAAAGGAAATAGAAAATCAAGTAAAAGACCTACTACAAAAAAGACTTATAAGGCCTAGTTCTTCCCCATTTGGAGCACCAGTTCTCTTAGTAGAGAAGAAGAATAAAACTTATCGAATGTGCATTGATTATAGAGCCCTTAACAAGATCATGATCAAGAATAGATACCCTATTCCTCGAATAGATGATCTCTTAGATAAGTTACGAGGAGCTCGTGTCTTTAGTAAAATTGATCTTAAATCGGGTTACCATCAGATTCGTATGACACAAAGTGATATTTTTAAGACTGCATTTAGAACTCAAAATGGCCATTATGAATTTATGGTAATGCCCTTTGGACTTACTAATGCCCCTGCAACATTTGCGCGAATGATGAACAATATTTTTCTTGATTATCAAGCTTTTGTTCTTGTATTGTTTGATGACATTCTTGTTTACATTAAGAATGATAGTGAACATGAAAAGCATCTCGAAACAGATTTTCATTTGTTACGAGAGAACACACTTTATGCTAATCCTGAAAAGAGTTATTTCTTTCAGCGTAAGCTAGAATATTTAGGACATATTATTTCAAGTGAAGGTGTGCATGTGGATCCGAAAAAGATTAGAGTTATCAAAGAATGGCCTACACCACAATCAGTCAATGATGTTCGTTCTTTTCTTGGGTTGGCTAGTTTCTATAGGAAGTTTGTTCGAAATTTTTCTTATTTAGCATTACCTCTTACCTTGTTGTTGAAAAAGAAAATAAAATTTGCATGGGGACTTACCCAACAACAGTCCTTGGACAAACTTAAACATGCACTTTCACATGCACCTGTTTTACAATTACCTGATTTTTCATAACCCTTTCATGTTGTTACTGATGCTAGCGGTTTAGGAATAGGTGCTGTTCTGATGCAAAATGACCATCCCATTGCATTTGAGAGTAGAAAGCTTAAGCCCTCAGAACAGAATTATAGTACGTATGATAAAGAACTGTTAGCAGTTGTGCATGCTTTGCGAATTTGGAAACACTATCTTATGGGCTCTGAAGTATTAATCAAAACCGATCAATAGGCTATTAAACATTTATTAAACCAGCCCTTAATCTCTGATAGGCATCTTAAATGGGCATCATTCATTCAAAATTTCCAACCCATGATACAATATCAACCAGGTAAAGCTAATGTTGTAGCAGATGCTCTTAGCCGTTTTCCTTCGAATTCCGTTGTTTTGAATAATATTTCTGCCATTCAAATTCATTCTTTTCAAGACATGGTTTCCACTTATGCATCTGATTTGTATTTTTCACGTGCATGGCATGACTTCAACAATGCTGCATCTTTATCTGATGAACATTATACATTTCATAATGGTTTTCTCTATTTTCAACATAGATTGTGCATAACCCAAGCTTTTAAAGATTTTGTCATTAAAGAAATGCATGAACCATCTTACATGGGTCATAGAGGCATACAGAGCACTATTTCTGCTTGCAAAGATTTCTTCTTTTGGCCACACATGGAAAAAGACATTGCACATTATGTTTCTCAATGCATTGTATGTCAGCGTGTCAAACGTCATCATGGTAAACCATTTGGATTATTAATGCCACTTCCTATTCCAAATGAACCATGGGAACAAATCTCCATGGATTTTATCACAGGTCTTCCTATCACTTCATCACATAATGATATGATTTGGACAATAGTTGATAGGTTTAGTAAATACGCATATTTCATTCCATGTAGAAAAACTTTGACTACACCTCAAGCTGCAAAATTATTCATTAAATGCATTTTTCCACATCATGGATTTCCTAAAGTAATGTTATCTGATCGTGATGTTAGGTTTTGTAATCATTTTTGGGTTGCCTTATTTCAGCATTTTGGTTCTAAAATAGATTTTAGCTCTGCATTTCATCTTGAAAGTAATGGACAGAGTGAGGCTACAAATAGTACTATTCTTGATTTATTGCGTTGTTATTCATTAGATAATCCTAATAACTGGGACGAAAAGTTGCCATTACTTCAATTTGCTTACAATAACACTTCACACACCACTACTGGTCGTGCACCTTTTGAAATAGTTTTTGGTAAAAAGCTTCCCACTCCCATGTCACTCACCCAAACCGACATTCCGATGGCAGATTCTATTGCTCAAGATCACGTTTCTATACTTCATGATGTTCACGAGCACATTAGGAAAAGTCAAGAGCGATATACACGTACTATCAATACTAAACGATTAGCCAAAGAATTTAAGGAAAATGATTTTGTATGGTTGCGTATCATTAAACGACGTCTCAAAAATATTTTGCAGCATCCTAAAATTAAACTTGCACCATGCTATTATGGACCGTTTCGCATTATAGATAAAATTAATGATAATTCATTTCGCTTAGATATTCCATCCCATTGGACCATTCATAACTCTTTTCATATTAGTTTACTTAAACCCTTTAAAGGAACTTTACCACTTGCTCCACTTCTGGATGACCCTCCTTTAATTGAAGAACAATCTGAAATCTTAGTTCCTGAGAAAATCATTGATCATGATGTCACTACTACACGCACATGTACTCAATATCATCGATATTTGGTTAAGTACAAAAATCACTCTATTGAAGAATGTCAATGGATACATAAAACACAATTAACACCTCATTATGACCACTTAATTTCTGCATATCAAACACAAACACATTAATGTACCAGCTCCATGAACAATTCCATGCATGTATTTTTACATGGCACATGCCTATTTTCTTTATTCAGTGATGAAATATGTGACTGGCCATCCATGTTTATTCTTTTATCACCTGAGGTCAGTTGCTTGTTCAACTGAGGGGCATGTTATACCTTATGGAATATGTTGAACAATGCATTGTTGGATTGTAACATGGTATATGTTAGCCAATGCATTGTTGGATTGAAATATGGAATAGCCAATGCATTGTTGGATTGTAACATGGTATATGTTAGCCAATGCATTGTTGGATTGAAATATGGAATAGCCAATGCATTGTTGGATTGTAACATGGTATATGTTAGCCAATGCATTGTTGAATTGAAATATGGAATAGCCAATCCATTGTTGGATTGTAACATGGAATATGTTGGCCAATGCATTGTTGAATTGTAACAGTAACATGGAATATGTTGAACACTGCATTGTAATTGTTAGAGTGTTAAATTATTTTATCAACTGAGGTCAGTTGCTTGTCAACTAAGAGGCATGTTGTAAATTATTGAACAAGGCATTGCTAAAGTGTTATATTATTAATATATTAATATGTTTTTGATATTTCTGATATAGCAGCTAAAGGTTCGTGAGGAGCGTGCAAGGCGTGAAAGGGCAGACATCAATAATCCTAATAATTATCATTTATTTTGTAAATAAACCCGCGTAGAAGGTTCTATTGTTAGAAAAGTAATGGTTAGAATAAGGGTCGTTGTAGACTGCAGTTTCTGTTATTGAAAGCAATGGCTTTTTGTAAAAGTTATCAACTTTTAGTTTCACGCCTTCTTTTCAAAGCCGCCCTCTTGTAACCACTCTTTTCGGCATAATCAAAATTCCTATAAATACATGTACTCTGTGAACTGTCGAAAACAGAGTGCATGGGGGAGATTGCACCCAATACTGCGTTCTGTCTCGTCTCTTGTTGTGTCTATTGTCTGTGTGTTTTTCTGTATCCGTCATATCTGTATGCGCGTGAGTAAGATCCTGACAACATGTACAAAGAGACATATCCAAAGACATGTATTATACTTTGCTACCTCTTTTTACAGGTGGATAGTCTAGTGCTTATCCTAATGAGGCAACTTCTTAGCCTTTATAGGTTTCATGTGATGATGCAGATCATTCTATTTCTGATGCGGATTTACATGATGCACTTGCTGATCAGCGAGCTGATATTGAGGAGGCAAAAACTATGCCAAAATGGTTGGTGCAGACTTTTTGTGGAAGCAAATTAGATGCACCTCTATCATATCGTACTCGTTCAAGCTCTCATAGTGCCGCTTTTGCATCAGATTGTTATGCTATGAATGTGTCTAGTCTCTATGATGAGACTGAGCCTGTTTCATTTGATGAAGCACAAAATTTTGAACACTTGATGGCTGCAATGCAATCTCAATATGATGCCATCATGAAAAATAGTACCTTGTCTTTATGTGACTTGCCTCGTGACAAGGAGGCCATTGGCACTAAGTGGGTATAAAAGTTGTAGTGTAAACCTGATGGAACAATTGATAGGTATAAGGCTAGGCTTGTTGCAAAGGTTTATGCACAGGAAAGAGGCATTGATTTTGATGACACCTTTGCACCTACATGCTGTATGACTACTCTTCGTAGCATTTGTGCACTTACAGCCCATCATGGGTGGAATGTACATCACTTGGACATTAAAACTGCATTTCTAAATGGTGACTTGCATGAAGAAGTGTATGTTTCTCAGCCCCGTGGCTTTGTGCAGAAAGGGCATGAAAACCAGGTGTGCATGTTAAGGAAGGCATTATATGGCTCAAAGCAAGCACCACATGCTTGGTATGAAAAAGGTACATGCCTATCTGATTGCACATGGTTTTGAGAAGAGTCCAACTGAAAGCACCTTATATGTTGAGCATGCTAATGATGTGGTTTCGATTATTGTTGTCTACGTTGATGACATGCTGCTCATTGGTCCTATTGAACAACATATTGTTGATTTTAAGGCTGGCATTCAACTTATGCAAGTTGATGGTGGAATAGCTTTGTGTCAAACGAAATATATTGACACATTATTCCAACATTTTGGCCTTGAAGACTGTAAGCCTATTGCCACTCCTATGGAGATAGGTTTATGATTGAGTCTTCATGATGCTAGAGCTGCATTTGATGTTTTTCTCTATCATCAAGCTGTTGAATAGTTGATTTACTTATGCATTACTCAGCCAGATATTCAATTTGTTGTCTCACAGATGAGCAGGTTTATGCATTGCCTAGGTGTCAAGCATTGGCAGGCAGTTAAGCACATCTTTTGCTACTTGAGTGGTACCCAGCTGCTTGGATTATTTTATCCCAAGGGGGATCACTATTGCTAGATTTGCATGCTTTTTCTGATAGTGATTGGGTTGGTTGCTATGCTACTGTGGCCACTTCGAGTTGTGAGGCTGAGTATAGGGCACCTTTCATAGCGACTATTGAGTGTGTGTGGCTCAGATGCCTTATGGCTCATTTGGGTGTTGGTCAGTCTTCTGCCACCATCATCTTCACTGACAGTGAGAGCACATTGGCAGTTGCAAGGAACCATGTGTTCCATGCACGCACTAAGCACATTGAGGTGCATTATCATTATGTCAGGGAAAGATTCTCTGCTAGAGAGATCAGCTTGGCATATGTGCCCACGCAGGAGAACATTGCAAACCTTTTCACGAAGGCTCTACCTAGGGAGAAGTTTGAAGCTTTCTACAAATCTTTGGGCTTACTTCCTTTTGTGGATTGATTCCACATAGCTTGGCACTTCCTTATACATGAGTGTCAACTCCTGGTTCACTAGCATCACTACCAAGGGGGATTTGTTGATATATTTAGGTAGTGATGTGTGTGAACATTCTAGGACCACCACGGCACTTTTTTCCCTCGTTAGGAGGTTTTTTTCCCCCGACTTGTATGTATGCATATTGCCCTAACGGGCTACTTATCTTTGTACATTCTAGTAGTAATTAATTCAATATTGTGTTTTGTGCACCAAGCTTCTTCTTCTTCCTTGTGTTGTTCACGTGCTTGTGCAGATGTCCAACTCCAAGAAAGAACTCTATGCTAGTTGCATAACCCTATCGAATTTCATACTCATTTGTTCTTTGCATTCCAAAGTATGCATGAGTTAAGGGCAAGTATATGCCATGCACAGACACTATTGTGAAGCTATGAAGTTGAGGTTCATGTATCATATGTGTTATAGTAGTGATTATCTAGCATTTCCTTATTATTCATAAAAATCTTGAAGAATTTGTCTATCTTAGTGGTCGAGTATAGATATGTGCACTTCTTTTTCACATCCTTCTAGAAAATATCCAATGATTATAGCATAAATAACATGTTTACCTTCAAAATGCATCAACATCATGTAAGACAATAGTTACGCAATATAACACAGGAGCAATAGTAGAGAAGATAACAGATATAGCAGAATCTCAACAATTTTCTACTAGCAGAAAGTACAAAGATGATGGCGTTGTCCACCTGTGCGCTCTCAAGGTAGAGCTTAAATGGCGATCTAGACAACTCTAGATAGGGAGATACAAGGTAGAGGTATGCTGGCTCAACTTGATGTCTCAGGTAGTGTAGAAGTCATGTATATATAGGATCATGGGTGGCCTTCCGTGGATGGCTATACATGGGCGGTAGAGCGTGGGCGGCCACCGCCCGCGTAATTGCCATACACGGCTTAGATCGGTTGAACCGACCTAACAAATATAAATGATTTCTGACTCTGACAGGGAATATTCTATGGAATATTCCCTTTACCATCGCGCCGGGGGCATTGGGGATCCTGGTAACTCCCTTTCCTTACAATACCTTACATGGTCCAATATGACCTTCATCCAACATGCAAGTTGGGATTCCCATCAATTGGGTAATGCACGCTTGGCTTCTCCTCATAACGGGGGCCTTACAAAATGTGCATACAATCATGAGGGGTAGACATTGATCATATACTAACACCCCCCCTCAATGTTTACCGATGAAAAATCAAGTAGGTTTCGGTCCTATGCCCATCTGATGAAGATGTCTATTGAGTTTCTCTCTTCCAAGTGCTTTAGTGAATATGTCAGCACAATTTGCCTCTATTGGACAATATTCTAGCTCCACAATTTCATCTTCAATTAGCTCACGAATGTAATGGTACTGTACTTCTATGTGCTTGGTGCGAGCATGAAATACTGGGTTCTTTGCAATAGCCATACAACTTTGATTATCACACTTGAGTACAATCGCCATATTTGATGGAAAGCCTAGATCTGCAAGAATTCTCCTTAACCAGACTGCCTCACAAGAAGCAAAACAAGCTGCTTTGTACTCTGCTTCAATGGAGGAGAGTGCGAGAGTTGGTTGCTTTCTACTTACCCAAGAAAATATTCCTGAACCAAGTGAGAAACAATATCCAGAAACTGATTTTCTAGAATCCCAATCTCCAGCCCAATGTGAATCACAATATCCTTGGAGTGTATCACCTGTGGTATAAAAAATACCAAAATCCAAGGTTCCTACAATGTACCTTAGAATTCGCATTCCAGCATTCCAGTGACTCTCCTTAGGTTTGTTGGAAAACCTGCTTAATACTCCAACAACTTAGCAAATGTCTGGTCTAGTGTTGCACAGAAAAATAAGACTTCCAACGAGCTTCCCATACTTCTTAGCATCTACATCAGGCATGTTATCATCCATAGATAGCTTATGATTTACCTACATAAGTGTGCTAGTTGGCTTGCAGTCCATCATTCCAAATGCCTTGAGA
Organism: Ceratopteris richardii; assembly: GCA_020310875.1. NCBI lineage: Eukaryota > Viridiplantae > Streptophyta > Polypodiopsida > Polypodiales > Pteridaceae > Ceratopteris > Ceratopteris richardii. Next base: position 15,189,131 of record CM035444.1, on the reverse strand, counting down.
ATCTCTTTGGCATATTTTTGTTGTGAGATGAAAATGCCATCCTTCCTTTGCCATACTTCAATTCCCAGACAAAAATGGAGTAGACCTAAGTTTTTCATTTCAAACTCAGTTCCCAAGCTGATCCGAGTTTGATTGATCAGTTCCTGATGATCTCCTGTAATGATCAAATCATCTACATATACAATGATAACAACTAGCTTGCTATCCCTTTTCGTTACATACAAGTTAGCATCAGAAGTACTTCTTTCAAAACCCATATTTTTGAAAAAAAGATCTATTCGTTGGTACCAAGCCCGTGGAGCTTGCTTAAGTCCATACAAAGCTTTCTTCAACCTGCAAACTTTATTTTCTGAATTGGGCACCTCAAAACCGGGTGGTTGAGATACATATACCTCCTCCTTGAGGTGACCATTCAAAAATGCAGATTTGACATCCATCTAGAAAATAGGCTAGGCCTTTTGTGCAGCGACTGCAAGTATGGTCCGAATAGTTGTCATGCGTGATGTTGGCGCAAAAGTTTCTTGAACATCAAATCCTTCTAGGGAACTATACCAAATCCTTTTTACTGGTCATATGGCGAGAAGCTCCACTATCTAAAACCCATGGCTCATCAACACAAGCTTGAGCAGATGAACATACCTCTTCAATAGCTACCCAAAGTTCCAGCTCTGTGTTGTTTGCAGACTCTTTGTTCTTCCATGATGATTTTACAGTCCCATTCCGTTCATCAGCTTGCTTCTTTCTACAATCCTTGATGGCATGGCCTTTCTTTTCACAATAGAAGCAACTTCCTGTGAACTTTTTCTTCTTTGGCTTCTTCTTTGATCCCTTAGAAGAGCCTTTACCTTTTGCATTTGCTGAGAATGCAGCATCAGTTGTACTTTGCCGATTCTTCAGCCGCATCTCTTCTTCTAAAAGCATCGCACAAAACTCTTCAAATGTAAGAGGAGTTGGCCTTACCCGAGTGTTAAGGGCTGTTGCTAATCCATCATACTTTGCTGGAAGAACACGTACAGATCTTGGAGCCAGCTCTTCTGGTGTTATAACAACACCAACTGTAGCCAATTGATCTTGAAGATGCTTTATCCGTTTGATAAAATCTTCAGCCTTTTCAGAATCAGAATGCTTTTCGTTTGCCAATTGATTTTCTAAATTCTGTATCCTAGTGTGGTTCTTGGTCTCATATTGTCGAGCCAATATGCCCCAAGCCTCATGTGCTTTAGTAGTATGTTGAACTAAAGTAAGCACAAAATCACTTACACTAGTGACAATTGCACATAATGCATCAGCATTCTGCCTCTTCCAAGCTCGTAGAAGATCTGGATCTGGCTGAATCATCAATCTTGAATTTGCTGGATCTTCAACTCGTATAGGCTCTGGATCCAATCCCATCGGTCCCATGACAGTGTCAAGTAATTCATAAGAGTCCAAAATTGCAGAAATTTTGAACTTCTAGAGTGTATAGTTGGTTCCATCCAGCTTCCTTTCAGTGAATGCAGGTGGATGAATTCGAATAGGTGCAGCATTAACATTAGCTGAAGCACCAAGACTAGTGTTCGACAATGAAGCCATCATGTAATCACTCGAATAATCTACTGATATTCTAGTCTGCTAGTAGGCTAAAATAATGATACTTCTCAAGCTATTCGAACCTTACAGCTCTGATACCATGTAAGACAATAGTTACGCAATATAACACAGGAGCGATAGTAGAGAAGATAACAGATATAGGAGAATCTCAACAATTTTCTACTAGCAGCAAGTACAAAGATGATGGCGTTGTCCACCCGTGCGCTCTCAAGGTAGAGCTTAAATGGCGATCTAGACAACTCTAGATAGGGAGATACAAGGTAGAGGTATGCTGGCTCAACTTGATGTCTCAGGTAGTGCAGAAGTCATGTATATATAGGATCATGGGTGGCCTTCCGTGGACAGCTATATGTAGCTCAGTGATGAGTAGCACCTCCTTTAATGTCAATCCGGGAAGACGTGAGGATGGTATGATGACCTCGAGCAAGTGAAGGCACAAGTGCATGAGTGAGAAGCACACTAACATGCACACACATACACACACGTGCACACACGGCAAGACAAAGAGTGAGAAGCAATGGAGTTCTTAGATTACTTTCCAAAAGCTCATACAAGTTCAATTCAATTACAAGCTAACCCCAAAAATGAGCTCTCTAGCTCTATTTATTGTTTTTGACTAGGTTTTGGCCGTGTCCAAACCTAGTGTCCGGCCTAGTTAAAAATTAGGTTCTCTACCCTATTTGGAGGTCCAAACGAAGTCGAAAAAATGTGAAAACTGATAGGTAGGTACTTCTAAAGCTCCTCAAGCTCAAGGACTCCTTGGCTTGCACAAAATGGAGCTACAAAAATATGAAATGGTATTTACAATGGTTTTTAGTGATGAAAATCACTATTTTTGTAGGGGTTTCTATTAACATTTTGACATACATTTCCTGGAGCTCCCTACTTGCTCCTTCTCCTTGTGTGTCCACCTCTTTTATATGCGTTAGTGTCCTGAAAAAATATTGGCCTACTTGCCAGATCGTCGTTGACTGCTCTGTCTGCTTGTACTTTCTCTTCTCTCTGACTCCCTTTGTAAGCTCCCTTGCCTTGTGAGTCCTTCAGTTCCAACACCCCCCCCTCTCTCGCGTCTGTCGTCCCTGACAGACCCTTGTGGGGTGGGTCGTTGGATGTAGTACTCAACAACGTCTTGTGCTAAGCGATGTTCTGCAATCCGCAACCCTTTGGCCAAGTCCGTGAGTAGAGCATCCCAATTTACCGGCCCGGGAACCTCTGGATGTGGTATACGTAACTTTTCTGAATGGAGAGCTTGTTCCACTGCAAACAACTGCAATAAATGGGATGGTCTGGGAATGAATATCTCTGAATGATATTCCTAGAATCCCGTGACAAACATTTCTTCAAACGTCTGTTTGAAGCAGGCTGGTAGATACTTGGTACGCACGTGCCATGCATATACAACATTAATTGATGGTGTTGCGCTCATGTCGTAGACAAGGTCCTGATTACCTTCATTAAATCCAAGGGCTGACAGATGAGGTTCCTTGACATTATTGAAAGTCCTGAAGGTGACCAACATGAGTTCAAAAATTTTAAGGCACATTTGGGCCATGACATCTGGTACATTTTTGAACCGGACCCCCCAATGCCGAATCGTTGAAATCATATATCCTATGGTAGGTTGGCCTTTAGGTGGTGCTAGGTAAACATAATTGAGCCATTTCTCGCATCCTTTGGTTGTCAGCACAGTTTTTGTGTATTCCGGCCACGACCTTCTTCTAAATACAGGGCAATAGCATGGGTTGTATTTGATGTACAAAGGCATGTTATTCCATGTTCTTACCATCTCTGGGTAGGTTTCCAGTAGACGAATCCTCCACGTCGGTTGATGTATATTGCCCTGCTTGGCACTGGTTGGGATGTCGTCCGGTGCAAATTGTGTAGCCGAGGTTGGTTCTTTTGAGGTTTGGTGCTTGATTTCAGCATTATAGTCCGCCATTAAGACACAGAAAGGAACATACAAATCATTGGATGTGCCGATCCACCTATGATGGGAGAGGTTTCTAAAGTACTCTGATTTTATAACTACCTCTTCCAAACGTGACATTGACGCTATCTAAACTGCTACTCTGTCGTCATGGGTGGTGGCCACTTTCTCTAACCTCTGCATCCATTCAGGAGCCTCTATCTCGATGGTGTCCATGCCTTCTTCTGTTTGCTTGCCACCTGGTGCAGGCATGGGAACGTATGGATCTTCGAATGTTTCCTCTATTTCAATCGGCACTAAATCTTCACGCTTGGGCTCTACAAGGGGAGAGGGTTGACGCTCGTATTGCATGACTTTATTGCGTAACTCTTCGAGTTCTGCTTTGAGTTTTGCAACTTCTTCCGATGTGTCGACTGCGGCTGTGACTTTGCTTGGTGACTCCTGCTGAGTTGCCAGTTGCTTGAGTAGGTCATCTCTATCTCGTTCTAATGCTGCATGGGCCTCCAGAAGGTTGGCATGGGTTTCTAACACAATTTGCATATTCTCAGAGGGAATGGCCTTGAATTTCTCTGGGTCGATTTCCTGCGGGGAACTCTCCATTGCTGCTTCCAAGTTTTCTTCATTCTGTTTCTGCAGCCGTTTATTCTCTTCAAGTGCTGTAGACATGTGTTTTCGTAGGAGGGCCAGGTTGCGTCTAACCTTGAGATTCTCCGTTATCTGGGAGTGTGGCAAATCATCCATATGTTGCCTTTCTTTTGCATCTGACTAGGGTGGATTGGCTACTAACTGTTCATGTTGTTCCTGTAGAGTGGTGTACTGTTGTTGTAGTAGCCGCTTTTCCCGTTCGAGATCAATGAATCGTACTTGAAGTTCTTCATGGCTTCGAAAGAGTCGCGTATGTTGGTTATCAAGATGCTGGTAGTGCTATTGTAGTTGCGACATACACTGGTACATATTATTAAATACATTATTAATAGGGGTGGATGCGGGAAGGGTGTTGAATGCAAAAGGGAAGGGAAAGGGGAAGGGGAATGGAAGTGTGGATGTGGTGCTGGAAAATGGTGAAGTGGGAGGTGGGGGAATGGGAGATGGTGGGTGTATGGGGGGAGGGAGAGGTGCGGAGGTGGGTGATATGTCCATAAAATCAATAGTGGATGCAGTAGTGGGAGTGATTGTGAATATTGGAATTGTGGGTGCGGTGATAGTGGTTAAAGTGTACAGTGGTGAGTGCAATTGTGAATATGAACTGCTCGGAAGTGTGATCGGGGGGGTGAGATTTTCTGTGGCTGCAGTTAAAATTACTGTTTCAGTGGCCGTATAGACAAGAGAGGTGGAGATAGGGTGTGTGGGTTGTGTGGGTTGACTGACGGTCTGTGCTTCGGTGTGGGTAGTGGACTCCGAGGCAGTGGGGTGGCAAAGGGGGTGACGGAGGTGCACTTGATATATGGGTTTCCTCGGTATCCTGAATGGTGTGTGCGGTGCCCGTGGTTGTGGATGTGCCTTGTGGTTCAGATAGTAATACATTCATCTGCTTTCCTGATCGAGGGGGGCGTCTGCCGTATCGTCGCTCCGTTCTTTGTGACTATGCAAGGGCGGTATGAACCGTCTCAGGTACTCCTAAAGCCTCAGAAATCATGTCAAGAGTGGCGCGATATTGCTCATCTACGCCTTCCTCCTCAAGGATTTGATTCATGAGGGCTTTGCCTGCTGCTAGGGACAGTCTATGTTGCTCTTGAACTCTGTTCATGGTATCATAGAGCTTTTTCAATGCCTTCGTATAAGCTGGAGCACCCTCAAGTACTTGCAAAGCTTCCTGATCATATTCCTACTCTTCTTCCTCGGATTGTCCACCATGTTCCTCCTCTTGTTCTTCTTCTTCATCACCCTCCACTTCGATGACGTCTGGTTGTCTTGGATGAGGTTGGTATGTAGCAGTTTGTTGTCCACTAGCTTGCTCTGCCTCGACTTCCGCGTTCACAGCCTCGATGATTCTCGCTACCTCCTCATCAGTTAGGTCTTCTAAAGTGAATCTGTGAGGGAACTCTAGGTCAGTTGGCACAGGTGGAAACACTAGATTTGGTCCCTCAGTGCTGTGTCTTGGTAATCTGATAGTAAAGGGTTGTATCCGCCTCAGGAGTCGTGGAGTTGTCTCTGGTGTCAGTGTCACACCGCGGGCTTGTGCACAGGGCATCTGAACGGCACCTCTGATTTTCTTGGAGGGTGGCCCTGCGGAGGATAATCTGCGTTGAAACTCCTGTACCCTGGTCCAAATGAGTGCCCTTTGCACTGGCACATCATACGCCAGACATCTATACACAATCCTGGTGAGGGCACATCATCCATACAATACAGACTTCTGTTTCTTATACCACCTTTGATGAGCCAAGTGGATTTGGTCGATAATCCAGTGGGGCATGTTGATTGTCAAATCAAAGGCATCAGCCAAGTATAGACTAAACCATATCTTCTTAGGTGGCATTGTGAACCTCTCTTGAGCAAGAAATGCAAAATGTTGCATGACCATTCGCAAGTGAATGGCAATTGTAGGTGTCATTGCCACCATGTCCTTTAATTTCGTCAGATTCCTGTTCTTCATATTGTCGGGAACCATAGTCTCTTTCTCCGTAGGAATGTGCATACTTTCATGTCTAGAGCTTCCCTTACCAAATTGATAGTCAACCTGAAACGCTTCAGTTCATTGCCCCTTGTGAGAGATGGGAGGACAAAGGAGTTGTATCCCTTCTTGTCTTTGCTCGGAGTGAGGGTGCTAATCAAATAAGAGCACCTTAGAAAATTGGGCTTTGGCAATTGGAATTTGAAGTAAGCATAGAGCCCCGCCTTCTTCCATATAGGTTTCAGTCCTTCATTATTCTGTAGTTTCTCAAACTCCCTGGTGAAAAAGTGATATCTGCCCTAGCGCCCATTGAATTCTATCTCGGCCTCCCACATGTAAGTGCCTTCACCCAGGGGTCCTGCCACATCACTGAACCAATGTGAGTTTTTGCTGACCAGCATTGTGTGCCCTTGTGGAGGATTCTGAACCGGTATGGCGTGTAATGCCCTCAATGCCACTGGGCGTTCCTTCAATTCCTCCTCAACGGGAAGACTTTCAATGTCCACGACTTGGGAGCTGGTGCCTGCCTGGGAGCTAGTTCCTGCCGTATCTGCCATGTTACTTCTTGCCTCCTGATTCTGTGAGAATATAGAAACATGTGTTAACATTGTAAAGGACAAGATAGAACCGTTTTTGTCCCCATTACAACATCAACATGAGGTTCGGGAGAGATTAGTAGGTTATTAAGTGCTCGGTGCTTGTGTGTGTAGTTAGTAATTTGGTGGACCTAGGAGCTAAGTGGAAAGATGTAGTGAGAGAGTAGCAGTTAGTGGGTGGGCATGGATTTACAACTGGGGTCCGGGGGTTGATTACAAGTTTTAGGTTGCCAAATGCAATGGATAGGTTTTGATCTTGACTTTGTGGAGACTCTGGAGAGTTTGATAGGGGTATCTACTTGAAAATGAGGCTTCTTAGGGACCCATTTACAAGTGATTCTACTTATGTTCATGGAAGAATGTGTGTTTGTGTGTGATGTATACGAATGGACATCAGATGTTCGAGTGAGTGAGACATGGTGTACCGGGTGTGGCCTAGGTGTAGTTATTTGAGCCCGCAAGCAAGCCTTAGGCACCCAGATTTGTCGTGATTGTGGGCTGGCCTTCATTGACTTCTTGGGTACCTAGATAGACTTTACTTTCGTAGAAGAATTTATGAAAGACTTCTTATTAGTATCGTGTTGTTGATTACTAATAAGAGGTTTCGGCCGTGGGGTTGGCATGGTAGCAACAGGGTGTTCGCCTTTCCGCACCCACACTCGTTTCAACGGCTGAGACATTCTGCTTCGCACGTGTTTCTGGCCTCCAGTATAGGTAGTGCTTTGCTTCCTCTGTATTTGATCTGCCATTGGTTGCTGCATCCTTCTAGCCTTTGGAAAAGAAGGGAGTGTCGTCTTATCCTTGACTCCATTGTTGAGACAATCCTCACTCTGCATCATACAGTTTTGGACAAGAATAGCATTGTCAACTTCATGTGCATCCCTGGAAGGACCAGGAGATCGTGCCTTACTTAGTTCCTGACTGCATGAAGAAGTCCACTTCTTAAGTTTAGGTTGATTGCATGATCATAGATCCAGTCCTGACCCAAGACAAGAGGCTCAGTGAGGTCCTCATCTTGACACACTAGTACTTTGACTGTCATTGCTTCGTCTTGAATATAGAGGGGGAGTTCCACCTCGCCCATGCAAGGGGTTTCCACACCTCCCAATCCTATGAGATAGGCTTCTATAGGATTGATGGCTAATTTCAACTTTTGACAGTACGATAATTTAACAGCACTAGTGGCTGCACCTGAGTCAATCAAGGCTCTTACAGCCCTTGCACCCTTTCCTTGTCCTATCTCTAAGGTTATGAAAGGACGTCGATCAATTATCCTATGAGAGTTGATATCTGAAACTTCACACATAGCCACATGATATCCTTGATCTGCATATGCATCTGTCCTAGGTTGCTCTCTACCCTGTCTTCTCAACTTCATTCTCCTGATGCGTTCCAATGCTTCTGCTTGAGCCTCTTCGCGAATTCGTTTTTCTTCTTCTTTGTGTTTCTTAGCAGTGTTGAGTCGACTTAGCATCTCTTCCGTCAGCGGTTCTTGATATAACTTGACTCGGCATCCGCTTATGTAGCTTGGGAGAATATCGCCTTCTAATGTGGCTAGTTGCACTGCTCCACTTGTTGAGATCCTATTAATGATCATGGGTCCGTAGCCTCTCTTCTCTAATTTTCTCGCATGTTGTTTCAAAGTGTAGACTAGTACTAGGTCACCCGCCTTCAAACCTTTATCCTTAACGTGGGCATCAAAGTATGCCTTCTGTCGTTTCTTAGCTGCATATATCCCTGTAGCCGCCCTCAGTCTTGTTTCTCCTAATCGTTCCAGGTCAAAAAGTCTAGAGGAGAGTTCATGACCCGTCCATTCATACTCTTGTGCTACTTGCAATGTAGGTATTAAGAAGTCCAACGGTAGCACAGCATTTTGGCCAAATACCATCTGAAAGGGGGTGGCTTGGAGTACCGTTTTGTAGGCGACTCGGTATGCCCAAACAGCATGGTGTAGCTATTTGTCCCAATCAGAGCGTTTATTGTTCACTAATTTCGTCAGTACATTGCATAAGATTTTATTGGTGCTCTCAGCCTGGCCATTAGCTTGAGGGTGATAGGGGGCAAACTTCTTATGTATTACCAATAATTCTTGGAGTAGATTTTCAATAACTTCATTCAAGAAGTGAGTGCCTCTATCGCTAACTAGCTCTATAGGTAGCCCGTATCTAGTGAACACATTCTCAAATAAAAACTTAGCTGTTGTTTGAGCATCGTTCTTCGTTGTGGCTTTTACCTCTACCCACTTGGTTAGATAATCCGTGGCCACAATGATATATTCAGCATGAGAACCCTTAGCTGGGGGGTTAATAGGACCTACAAAGTCTATTCCCCACTTAGAGAATGCACGTCCACCCATCATAGGTTTCAGTGGCATTTCATCTTTGTGTATAGGATACTGAGTTCTCTGACAAACATCACACTGTTTCACATAGGTATGTGCATCCATGTGAAGGGTCGGCCACTAGAAACCCGCAAATAGTATTGCCTTGATTACCTGATCTGGTCCAAAGTGTCCTCCTGCTACACCTTGGTGAGCAGTTTCCAAGATCTTGAGATATTCACTCTCATGGGCACATAGTCTTAGGTAACCATCTTTACCACGCTTGTATAGATTATCACCAATGAGTGAGTAATCTAGGGCTTCTTGCTCTAGACTTCTTTGTCTCGTCAGGGTCATATCTTGAGGGAATGTTTTTGTCCTCAAGAAGAATACTAGTGGTTCACTCCAATCTGGCACTATAGACACTTGATAAAGAGTGGCATGTTCCACAGGTGGTTTAGTGCAGCAGATTGGGCATTCCTTGCACAACTTTTGGACATCAGCTTCCATAGTCGGCCAATGCACTCCGAGTCGCTTTAGTGTCTGTAGGGTTCGTTGCTTTGAGTAGTGTTGCTCTAATGCACCTACATGTGCTCATTGTAACCATTTCGCGTACTCATCCTCTTCCACACAACAAGCCAAGATCCCTTGATCCGTGTGCTTGTACATACTTCTTGCCATGATGTGGTACTTTTGGGCTCTTACTACCTCTCTACCCCGAGTGTTTATGACTGGGTGGTGAGGCCCGTATGTCAATACTGGCACTAGCGGCTTAGCCCACTGTGGCACAACTTCTAAATTAAACAAATAAGCATCAGGTAGGTCATTTGACACTCCTTGTGGGGCTTCTCCTGATGTGAGCCTTGAGAGATGATCTGCTCTCAGGTGAGTTCTGCCTTTCCTCACTACTACCTCAAAGTCATATTCCATTAGTAAGAGAAACCATCTTACTAATCTGCCTGTATTACATGGCTTGTTTACCAGGTACAGTAGAGCCTGGTGGTCAGTAAAAAATTTGAACTTATTTGCAAGCAAATAGTGTCTAAACTTTTTAACTACATATACCATGCCTAGTCCTTCTCTCTCACGAGTGGTATAATTTCGTTCAGCTGCATTCAATTGTCTACTAGCATAGGCAATTGGAAGATCCATATTACCTTCACTGGTAGGTTGCGCGAGTACACACCCAATAGCATAATTGGATGCATCCACATGAACATGGAAAGGCTTATTCCAATCTGGTGTGGTTAAGATTGGTGCTGAACATAATCGCCATTTAAGCTCATTGAAGAAATTCTCACATTCGTCAGTCCACTCAAAGTTAGTCAGAAGTCCATACAAAGGCTTTGCAATGATGGCATACATGTGTATAAACCGTCGGTAATAACCACAATGCCCCATGAAAGCTTGTACTTCCTTGATATTCTTTGGCCTAGGTAGCTCCGCTATGGCTCTCACTTTCTCTTCATCAGTGGATATGCCATTCTTTGACACTATGTGTCCTAGAATCTTGCCTTGCCTGACCAAGTAGGAGAAGGTGGTTGTTGAGCTAACACAGGCTGGGGTCTCAGTTGGGCCTGATATTGCGGTTGGTAATTTTGTTGAGGCCTAGTATACTGTTGTGGTGGGTATTGACTTTGGTATCTGCCTTGTTGAGGGTATGGCTGAGGGTAGGTTTGCCTAACTGCTTGCTTATTGTATGGGCAGTCTTGTGTTGAGTGATTTGTGTATCTTCGCTCTATGGTGCAGTACTGGCTACTAGGATTTACTTGGGGTTGAGCCATAATGGGACATGCATTAGCCATATGGTCACCACCGCAAGTATAGCACCTCTTTACTGGGGCAAACCTTGGGATTTGTTTGCTAGAGACACCTAGTTTTTGTGCTACTTTCTCAGCGAGTTCCTCAATTGATGTGGATTGCGAGGAAGAGAGGTTAGAGGCACTATCTGAATCTTTATAGATTTTGGAAATCTCTAACTCCTCCCCTAGGTTATCCTCGATGTCGATGCACATGCGTACACACTCTTCTATAGTCCTAGGGTCCTTCAGATACACATATGACCTCAATTTGGTACTTAGCAATCCATCCAAGAACAAAGCCACTTGCTTAGCTGGTGTGGGTAGCTCCAAAACAGGGCATCTTTCAAGATATTGCCTAAATCTTCTTCCTGCAAGTCTCACAGTCTCTTGAGGGGTTTGCTTAAAGCTGTGAATCAATGAGGAGGTATTATGTCTTATGCCATTATTAGAGAATTCAATAATGAAAGCCTCTAGGAGTTGGTCTATACTCCTGAATTGTCTCTCATTCAATGGTTGAAACCACGTAAGGGCTGTGTTCCTAAGGGTTAGACCAAAGGCATTGTACTGCGTGAATAGATCCTCCACTTGTTCAGCTCTCAAGACTTGCTTGAACTCAGCCACATGATCATAGGGGTCTCCAGTGCCATCGAAGTAGTTTTTCATGGACTTAACTAGCTGGGTCGGTCTCAGGGTCCTCGTGTGCTCTCTCGGTCTTGGTAGAGGGAATTCATTCGCATTCCTTCGGTTCCCTGGGGCTCTATGTCCCTCAGGTTCCACTCTATTTGTTTCCGTTCTCGTTCTTCCTCTTCCCAAGGAGTTGGCAAAGCTTACCTCAGGTCTGTCTCTCTTTATGTCTCTCTGAACTCCATGAGCCTGGGAGGTACCAGCTCCATGGTGACCATGGGACACATTTGATCTTGGTTGGGGGAAAACGAATTCACCCTTCCAAGTGTAAGCATGCCTGTCATGTCCTGTAACCACAAAGATCCTCTCTGAAGTGTGATCTAGGTAGGTCACTCTGCCTGGGCTATCTGGATCTTTAAACTCATAGATCATAATTGTTCCTACATCAATTGGCCGATCAGATTTATACCTCCAAAAGGCTTCGTCAGTCTCTCGGTTCAGAAGCAGATCTATGCTCTTGTTGTCCTGGGGAACCCACTCGGGATTGAGGATTCTAGTAAGAACAGATTTCCCTCGAGGGGTCCTGGGCTCCCCTCCTACGTTCCCTTGTTCTAAGTCATCTATGTCCGCCTCAGGGATCACATTCCCGAATTCATCTGTCCTCTCCGGGTGACTAGTGACCACATATATGGTTCCCTCTTTATCAAGGTATGCACCATTTTCAAATTTGACAGTAGGGTGCTCTAGCCCAATAGATTGGTCTGGGTTTTTGATTTGGACCACGGATCTTCCTAGGCCGTCCTCATAGATGCTAGCACCTAATCGGTTGGTCCTAAGGTATTCCAGCTGCGTCTTGTAAGGACCTTCTACCCTGTGCAAGTATGGCACTCCTGAACTTCCCGTAGGTCTGTCCATGCCTTGAGACATCTCTGATTCACTAGTCTCGGAGCTAGGGTAGTATGAGTGGTGGCTCAACTGCTAGGCCCAAGACCTAGCAGTGTGGTTGACACTAGCCTCTGAAGACCTAAGACTTTGTCTATCTCTCCCTAGATGTCGCCCTGATCTAAGGTTCATAAGCCTAATTGAATAGCCCAAATTTGCCCAAGTACAACCTCGTTGCTGAGTTCTTTTGTACCCGTTACTTGATTCTTTTTTAGTTGATTACCGTGTTAAAGTTCTTGTCTGATATCACGTCGTCAGGTATACTTGAGTGTAGTTCCGCACTTGAAGTTGATCGTTCCACGTTAAGTTATTTTCCTTTAAAGTTCTCGACCGTACAAAGATTATGTCGTTAGCTTGAACTTGAATATTTAGGTATTCTTCAACTTGATAAATGCCTATCGTCGCCCTGGCCTACTCCTATCACTAGTCGTTCTTAGCCTAAGCTAGGAATTGACAGAGGGAGTTGAGAGTTTCCAACCTTTTGTTTCCTTCTTGGTTGCCCTTGAATGCCCAAGAAGCGTGTTCCCAAGCTTGAACTTACTCTTGCTTAGAATGCCCTTCGATGCTCTCAATAGATCTGTATGAGTTCCAAAGTTAGCTCAAGACTTAAATTCCAAAGACAGAACCAATCACTTTCATTCATGTAACACAAACACCAATTTGCACAGTGATTTTTTTTTGGAAAACAATTCTAGAGATCCCTGAATTTTGTTCCCCTTGGGTATGGTCAACTTCAAAATACTCTATCTAATAATCCTGATCTTAATTTAACCATAACCAGTGGATGTTTTGGTTGTACTCCCCACGAGCTTTCCAACAAGACAAGAATCACAGCAAACGGATTTCGTATGAGAAAGTTATGTCAGTTCAGGGTTTTGGAGTTAAAACAGGGTTCAAGCAGGCTGACAGATCACATGATTTTTCTCAAAAACACGTGTGGGGACCTCACAAATCACTAATGACTCTCTAATTATGCCCAAAATTCCCCAAGGACTTGGAAAAATTAACCCTAAAATTTTGGCCGAAAAGCCTGTCAATCGCGATCGATAGGTCTGTCAATCGCGATTGACAGAGGTGTCCGTCGGGGCCTGTCAGTCGCGATCGACACGTCAGTCGCGATTGACAGTGTCAATCGCGATCGACAGAGTCAGTCGTGGGTCCTGTCAATCACGATCGACGGTGTCAATCACGATCGACACTTTTTCTGGGATTTCCGCCGTAATTTCAGTCAATCGGGAATGTGTCCGTCGCGATGGACACGTGGCTACGCGAAAAAGTCAATCAATCGTTGAAATTCAGTCAGTCGTGATCGACGGTGTCAATCGCGACTGACAGAGGTGTCGGTCATGGCTGTCGATCGTGATCGACGGTGTCAATCGCGATTGACAGGGTCCTACATGGCAGTCAGTCGGTCGTGGGGTCTGTCGGTCGCGATCGACAGGTCTGTCGGTCGCGATCGACAGGTCTGTCGGTCGCGATCGACAGGGTCTGTCGGTCGCGATCGACAGATGTTGTCGATCGTGGCTGTCGATCGCGATCGATGGTGTCGATCGCGATTGACAGAGAAACACGGAATTTTTCAACTGTTTTTAGTGATTTAGAATGTGCTCATCATGTAGATTATGGTGGTGCACTTTGTTTTACCAAATGGGCGTTTTTTCTGTCGATCGCGATCGACAGAGGTCGGCGACACACAAACAGTTTCTGAGTTTTTCGTACCTGTGCAGCGTGCTGGAGGGGATGATATGGCTGGATCCTGCAAGAAAACTCAACAAACATGCAAAGACACTGCTCACAATATTGCTCTCTCGCTCTCTCTCACAAGTGGAATGAGGGAAATGAGGTGGAGAAGGTGATATGATCAAAACTGAAAATTTTCGCGATGATGGAGATGGAGGTGGGAGATGGTGATGATGATGATGGTGATGATGATGGTGAGGTAAGAAAGAGAAAAATAAGAAGAGTAACGAGATTACCTACAATGCCAATGTCTCAAATCTACGTCTTACCATCACACGCTCGTCCTCAAAGCTCGATCCCCGACAACGGTGCCAAAATTTGGTGTAGCTCAGTGATGAGTAGCACCTCCTTTAATGTCAATCCAGGAAGACGTGAGGATGGTATGATGACCTCGAGCAAGTGAAGGCACAAGTGCGTGAGTGAGAAGCACACTAACATGCACACACATACACACACACGCGCACACATGGCAAGACAAAGAGTGAGAAGCAATGGAGTTCTTAGATTACTTTCCAAAAGCTCATACAAGTTCAATTCAATTACAAGCTAACCCCAAAAATGAGCTCTCTAGCTCTATTTATAGTTTTTGACTAGGTTTTGGCCGTGTCCAGACCTAGTGTCCGGCCTAGTTAAAAATTAGGTTCTCTACCCTATTTGGAGGTCCAAACGAAGTCTAAAACATGTGAAAACTGATAGGTAGGTACTTCTAAAGCTCTTCAAGCTCAAGGACTCCTTGGCTTGCACAAAATGGAGCTACAAAAATATGAAATGGTATTTACAATGGTTTTTAGTGATGAAAATCACTATTTTTGTAGGGGTTTCTATTAACATTTTGACATACATTTCCTGGAGCTCGCTACTTGCTCCTTCTCCTTGTGTGTCCACCTCTTTTATATGCGTTAGTGTCCTGAAAAAATATTGGCCTACTTGCCAGATCGTCGTTGACTGCTCTGTCTGCTTGTACTTTCTCTTCTCTCTGACTCCCTTCGTAAGCTCCCTTGCCTTGTGAGTCCTTCAGTTCCAACACTATACATGGGCGGTAGAGCGTGGGCGGCCACCGCCCGCGTAATTGCCATACACGGCTTAGACCGGTTGAACCGACCTAACAAATATAAATGATTTCTAATTCTGACAGGGAATATTCTATGGAATATTACCTTTATTGTTGCGCCGGGGGCGCTGCCCCCGGACCCCCACCAGGGGGCCCGCTGGCCCCCTGGGACCCCCCAGCCAAGGGGCCCGCTGGCCCCTTGGACCCCCCAGCCGGGGCTGCTCCCCGCTGCCCCGGACCCCCCAATTGGGGATCCTGGTAACTCCCTTTCCTTACAATACCGTACATGGTCCAATATGACCTTCATCCAACATGCAACTTGGGATTCCCATCAATTGGGTAATGCACGCTTGGCTTCACTCCTCATAACGGGGGCCTTACAAAATGTGCATACAATCATGAGGGGTAGACATTGATCATATACTAACACATCATTCTTGCATACTCACTCATAGACCATAATAGACAAAATGTATATCTAGAGCAGACATCATATATATTCTACATTGTGGCATAAGAGAAGATCACCCATGAATGATATTCCTAGCCTCAAAATTTAAGAGTACTCATAAAAATATATCTATGATAGAAACTTAAACTTGACTAAATATTTAAAATTACATATAACCTATTCATACAAGATGTGTTAGAACATGCAGACATTGTTGTTAAAATATTCCGAAAGATATTTAACATGTTAGATGTTGCCTCATTGGTTTTAAAAACCTTTAACTTTTGGAAATGAATGGCGCGGGCTTCAAAACTAATCTTGAGTGCTAATTCTTTAATCTCAACCAAGCCTTGAGCTTACAATGTTTATCTTCTTATTATTTACATCTCATGTTCTTACCATTGCAACATTCTTATTATTTACATCTCATGTTCTTACCATTGCAACATGCAAACATTAAAAGTGTCTTTCAAGACAAGTCTTTTCAAGAAGCATACATGCATCTTCTCATCCAAGCTTCCCATACTTTAGGTCACGCTCACATCACATGTAGAGAAAATTGATCCTAAATGAGTACAATTTATACATGGTAGGTATCAACACAAGGACAAGCTCCAAGATTCTTGGGAACAAACAATACAAGAATGCTAGAAGCACTCAAGAACGTGTACAATAAAAAGACGTTTCAAGTTCTTCTAGCTATTCACGACCGCATGGAAATAGTCATAGATCATGACCGCATGAAAATAGTCATAAAAATCAAAGTTATTTAAGAGCATAACTATACTACAACACGTATACCCTCTCAAAAATTTGAAATATATCCACAAATCCCCCTTAAGAGTGATGCGATGACAAGGGCGTGGTGCTTATTTGTAAGCAATTTCCAAGCTATCTCGAAAGAAATCAATACACAAAAGGAGGCAAGCATAAAGCTTTGTGGAAAGCTTCAAACTTCTCCCTAGCCAGAGCCTTCGTGAAAAGGTCTTCAACATTACATAGTGTGGGCAGATATGTCAAACTCATCTCCCCAACAGAGGGTCTCTCCTTGACATAATGATAATGCACCTCAATGTGCTTTGTGTGAGCATGAAACACATGGTTCCTCACAATTGCCAATGCTCTCTAACTTTCAATAAAGATGGTGGTGATAGAAGATTGAACAATACCCAAGTCAACCAAAAGGCATCTAAGCCACATACACTCAACAATCCCTTTGAAAGCTACCCTACACTCAGCCTCACAACTAGAAGCGGCCATAAAAGGCTCCTCCTTGATCAACCAAGAGATCGTGAGCAACCAAGTATGAAGCAAAACCCACTAAAAGGACACATGAGTGTCATAGCAAGCAGCCAAGACTGAGTCAGAAAAAACATGTGAATCTAGCAGTAATGACACCCCTTGGGATAAAACAATCCAAGTAGCCAGAAACCACTCAATTAGCAAAAGATACGATTAAAAACCTATCAATGCTTCACACTTGGGTAATGCATAAACCTAGTCATCTAAGAGATAGAAAACAGAATATCAGGCCGAGTTATGCATAGGTAAATCAAGCATCCAATAGCCTACTAATGGAGAACAACATCGAAGGCATCTGCATCATCATGAAAAAGAAACTACAAACTTGTTTCCATGGGAGTGACAATAGTTTTGTACCCTTCAAGACCAAAATGCTACAATAGTTTGTCAATATACTTTGCTTGATACAAAGTGATTTTGCCATCAACTTGCATAAATAATGATGCAAATGCCCCAAATCTCACATCTCAAAAGAGGCATGCAAATTGGCCTTAAAATTAGAAATATGCTTCTCATTAGGATGATTCAGTAGTATATCATCAACATCAATGATAAAAAATACATCATATGCATGCTTAACATATAATGTGCTCTCAATTGGACTATTCTCAAAACCATGTGCTAGCAAGAAGGCATGTATCTTCTCATAACAAGCACATGGTGCTTGATTCAAACCATATAATGCCTTTTTCAACTTGCATACTTTGTTTTCATTCCCTTTCTACACAAAACCATGGGGCAAAATTACATACACTTATCCATGTAAATCACCATTTAGAAATGTAGTTTTAATATCCAACTAATGTATGTTCCAACCATGATGAGATGAAAGTGAATGAATGCTACAAAAAATGGTCATTTGGCAGGTGGGAGAAAGGTCTCATCAAAATCAATGCCTTTCTCTTAAGCATAACCTTTGGAAACAGTTCTAGCCTTATAATCATCAATTTTTAGTGCCAATGGCCTTTTTTCCTAGAGGAAAATCACATAAAGAACAAGTACAATTCTTGAGAATGACAACATATTTTGATTGCATCGCAACCATCCAATTTTTTGAATTATGTGCTTCATTAAAAGAAACAAGTTAATTCTTATGATTCATCATAAATATTAGAGATAGACATTGCATAACAATCTGATGCAAATGAAGCATTATGAGAACCTGAACGTGTACAATACTGTGAAGGTACATCTAATTTGCTATCTCTCAAGGTCTACATCAACCCTTTGGGCATATTTTTGTTTTATGCCAGCCATCTCATCAACAAGTGCATCATGAAAATCTACATCCAAAATGGAATGATCTATAGCATCATTTTAAACTTATAAAGGCCAAGAAATTTCCTCATTTGGCCTACCACTCGATTACCCATCTATAAAAAGATATAGCATGGTTTCATACACACCCTCAAGCTAATTGATGTCCCCTTGGTATATGAAAGTAAGGATTGAATTGCGTCTTCCACAAAAATAACATCACGACTAAGCAGAATGCATTTGGTTTGTGGATGATACAGACGATAACCTTTTCTTTCAGAATTGCACCCGAAAAAATACATTTCACTACTTTATCATCCAATTTTCTTTGTTGTTGTTTAGGAACTAGTGCATATGCCAGGATACCAAAAACACATAGATGAGGAATGGCTTGCAACCATGCCAAGCCTCATATGGAGTGATAGATTGCAATGCTTTGGTGGGATGCCTGTTTAGTACATATGCTAAATGCATAACAACCTCAAGCCAGAAGCTATGTGGGAAAGCCTTACTTTTGACCATAGACCTCACCATTTCCATGAGAGACCTATTCTTCATCTCAACAAATCCATTTTCTTGAGGTGCATACAACATTTGACAATGATGTTTTATCCCATACTCAACCAAAAATTCATTAAGTTCTAAAGACATATAGCCTTCCCCCCGATCAGAATAGAGCATGTCCATTTTACATGCTGATAGGTTTTCAGCCATAACTAGGAGTTATTTAAAGAACATAAACACCTCAAACTTTGCTTTCAATGGATAAACCCATGCATGCTTGGAAAATTCATCAATAGAAAGTCACAAAGTATAGGTAATTCCCAAGTGAAGGTATTTGCATAGGCGCACTACATCGCTATGAACAAGCTTCAATTTATGTGTAGATCTAACCAGACCATGTTTAGGGAAGGAGGAACATTGAATTTGTCCTAAAATACAGCCTTTTGAGGCATGTTTAGAAGATGTCTTGAGTTTGGGTAGAGGAAAACATTCCAAATTTCTACAAACAAAACAAACTAGAAAATTTGTTGACCAAAGCATCCATGCCAAAGCTTTGCATCTGAGATAACATGGGAATCACGAACTGTACATGATAAATCAATCATTGATTTTGCATAATCTATGATCTTATACAACCCATGACATATAATGCAAGAAGCAATAATAACATCACCATTTGAGAGACCATGAATTTTCCATCTATCATAAAAAAATTACAACCAAGTGAATCTTAACTAGTGTTAATGACAGATTTTTCTTGACTCCTAGCACATATGAGGCATTTGAAAATGTGAAAGAAATACCATCAAAAATAGTGAGAATGATCTTTCCAACTCCCATCAAAAGATAAGAGGAGTTGCTTGCACATGTGATGTTGTTTGCTATAGGAGAACGCTCAAGTGAAGTAAAGAAACTATGCCATGAGGTAATATGTTTAGTCGCACCATTGTCAAAGTACCAAACATCCAATTCCACTATAGATATATACTACTCATGAGAAGATGGTTCATAACTAGAAATATTAGTAAATGCCCATTATTCATTTTTAACAAGTTTAGTACTATTTTAGGTGCACATGCCTCAGCAACAACCATTCCAACCTCTTTCTTCTCTTACCTCCTTTGGAGCTAGTTTAGGGCAACTCTTTATGACATTATCTTTTCCTTATGGTACTTGAAAATTTTTTTGTACTTTTTTGTCTTCTTTTCATCTTTGTCTTCCTTCTTTGATTGTGGATCATTACGATATTTTTGCTTACTAGTTGAGCTCCATTTACCTAAATTGCCTTTCTAAGTAGCTAAGTCATCGAACGATGAATAAACTCATGGGCTACTTTAGGATATAATTCTGATACTTCCTTAAAGATTATCATAGATATTGGAGCTGTAAGTAATGTAATATGGTTATCTTTGTTTTACAAGCTATGTGTTGCCATCAAAACCATGAATGCTATGTTGATTGTCATAGGCAATGCAAACCATGCATGGGAGAGGAAAATTTACCTAAAACCGTTGTAGGATCCACAATTAGAGCTGAATTCCTAGTGCATAGTGATGCTTCTCTAGCCAATAGTGTGGTCCTTGGACAATAATGGCTTTTGGATCATTCCCTAGGATTAGACCTAACCTCAAACCATCTTACTACAAGAATTGATGATGGATAGATTACCATAACATTAGGGCAACTCATAAGTGAAGTAGAAAGCGATTCCATGCACGAGGAAATTTTGCATATGGATTATAAATATCATACTAAGTTGGCTTCTAAGAAACTAACTAGATATCAAGTGTTATAGGAGCAAAAGAAATAGGTCAAGAATTGAGGATCTTGATCTCCAAGAAAAATATGGGTAGTGCAAGGAAATATTGCTTCTTCTCTTTTAAACCTTAAAGAGTTGCAACAAAAAAACAAAAACCAAAGTAACAAAAGAACAAGGGGATTTCCAATCAATTTTGTCCTACAAGGTAAATTTGGATACCTAAGGCTCTAGGCAGATTAGTAAGATCATTCCTGCTACTTATGGATCATGACTTATAGGTAGTGTTGAAGAAAGGAAAAACTCATATTCGATTCAAACATCTTTCAAGACTTACCAATGGAGAAGTTAAAAGTGTTGTTAATGATGATATTCTTGATGAATATTCATTTAACTTGGAGGTAGTGCTAAAGTGGGTGGAGCCTCTAGTGCTTGTTCTCACTTTTGGTCCTAGTCTTCCTCAACTAAAAACTTCTCCAAAGGAAGTCTAAGAAAAACATCAAGCTCATATCAATGCAGCTTGTCTTTATTATAGAGATAATCAAGGCACACTATATTTTTGTA
Organism: Ceratopteris richardii; assembly: GCA_020310875.1. Classification (NCBI taxonomy): domain Eukaryota; kingdom Viridiplantae; phylum Streptophyta; class Polypodiopsida; order Polypodiales; family Pteridaceae; genus Ceratopteris; species Ceratopteris richardii. The sequence continues at coordinate 15,168,091 of CM035444.1, read as the reverse complement.
TGGAGAAAGCAAGAAAAGAATTCTCATTGAGAAGGCTCATATGAGCATATTGGGTTACCATTTCCCTTGTTCTTGAACTTTGTAGAACTTGAAAAGGGATGGTGTACATTCACCAACAATGGAAAATGATGTAACTAGCTATATTCGAGAGTGCAATGAGTGTAAACTCATGCAATCAATCAAGAATACTACATTATATAGTGTAATTTCCAATCTAGAGTAGATTCTTCCCATGGTAGACTTCCTCAAGAGAGGTAAGTTACTCGCAAATATGTCACATATAAGGCAAAGATCCTTCATAGAGACTATGAAGGAGTACACATTGATGAGAAATTAATTGTATCAATGCAGCAAGGATAATGTCCTTTGCATATGTTTCCATGATTTAGAGTATCTACATCTACTCAAAGAAGCCCACTCGAGTGCAACAGGTGGATATTTTTCTCCTAAAAGAACTATCCAGATGTTTATGGTTGCAAACACTAGAATGGATGTTGAGAGCTTTGGTAAATGGTGTGATGTATGCCAAAGGGTGAAGTATCCCTTCTAACAAGATAAAATGCCTTTAAGCCCCGTGATGGGAGGCATAACTTTTTCCAATGGGGTATAGACTTTATCGGATTTATTGACCAACCTAAAAAAGGCTCACATGCCGAATATGTCATAATAGCTACATACTATCTCAATAAGTGGTTTGAAGTCAACGATATTACCAAAAAAGGCACTCAAGCAATAGTTAAATTCAGAACTGAGTACTATTTACATGCTTTGGACTTCCCTTAGATATTGTGAGTGACAAAGGCTAAAAAAATTGCTAATCAGGTTTCTTATAATGCATAAGAAATCAATTCCCCCACAAGCAAATAGACAAGTTGAGAGCTCAAACAAAGTCCTTTGAAAAATATTGGCCAAATTGGTAAAAAAGGAAGATCCGACTTGGATAATCAATTGCATCACACGATTTTTGGCTTATCAAGTGGCCTATAGGATATTATTAGGTGCAAGTCCATTCAATATAGTCTATGGTCAACATGCTATTTTACAAGTACATTTGCTCTTCTCTATTCTATGAGTAGCACAAATATATAATTGGAATGGATGTTAACTATCTAAGTTAGAAAATAATATGGAAAATCTCGAAGAGACATGCTTGATAGATGTAGCAAGCATTTATGCAGCTAAAAAGAGATAGAAGGCATAATTTGATGCTCACATCAAAGATAAATGACTACAAGAAGGAGATATAGTCCTGACATACACAATTAAGCAACATGCAAATAAGCTACAAAAGAGAGGTTATGGACCATAGGTAATCCATAGGATTTCACCTTGTGCTATCGTACAACTCGATTCTTTGGAAGACAACATCATCCATGATTACACTAGTGGCTACAGCGTGAAGCCCTACCAAGAGACACTTAAAAGAAATGTCCCTTCAATTGCAAAATGCTAAGGACAAAAAGGTCGAAGACTTACAAATATGATATGAACTCAACAAGAAGCCCTTGAATAGATCAAAGAAAAAAACTTCATGCAACAAAAAGCAACAAAAGACCTATACAAGATTCCTATGGGTATGTGTGAGATGGATGACTCTCCCAAAAGAGTCATTGATTGATGAACACACTTATGGACTCCTTTAGTATATAATTCTAATGCTTTCTCAAATATTATTATAGATATTGGAGTCATAGGTAATGTAATATGGTTATCTTTGGTTTACAAGCTACGTGTTTCCATCAACCCCATGAATGCTACCTTGATAGTCATAGGCAATACACATATGCCATGCACGGGAGAAAAAATTTCACCTAAAACCATTGTAGGATGCCCCATTAGAGCTAAATTCCTAGTGTGCAATGATGCTTCTCTAGTCAATCGTATAGTCCTAGGACGATATTGGCTTCTAGATCATTCACTAGGATTAGACCTGGCCCAAAACATCTTACTAAAAGAAGTGATGATGGATGGATTACCATACAATTAGGGCAGCTCATAAGTGAATTAGAAATCAATTCCATGCACAAGGAAAGTTTGTATATGGATTGTAAATTTCATACTAAGTTGGCTTCTAAGAAACTAACTACATATCAAGTGTCAAGATACGGGTCAAGAATCAAGTATCTTGATCTCCAAGAAAAATATGGGTAGTGTGTTAGTCGGCCACCAGATTGGCAATTAAAGTCTGCCCTTTTTCATATTCCGCATGAACCGAAAGGTCATTGCGTAAACATTGTAACCTTTTATATAAATCAATGAAAAAGACACTCTCAGTGTTGATCAGTGGGATCACCAGACTGTCTGTCTGGGTGATTGATCTGTAACGTTACTGTGGTGTGTGTTTGAGTAATTCTGAGTATTCTGATCCCGTTCCTGTCTTGTTGTTTATCAGTACTTGTTCGGTAAAGATTGTGTTGTGATAATATTCAGAGTAAGTTAAGTGTTGAATTACTGTTTCACTGAGTGTATTACTGTGAGTTTGTGTACGGTAATGTTTACCTTATGCATCGATTACTGAAAGAGTCTTAATCTATGTATGAGTCGGTACTCTATGAGTGAACTGTCATGTGAGTAAGTCTGGCAAGGAAGAACTAGAGTTTTCTGTTAGAAAGTGGTATTAGCAGAGTTGTTTGGACGAACTGTCTTGTGAGAGTTGAGTTGATTTGGGAAAATCAAGTATAGGGCCTCTGTTTAACAGACCCCTTCCACTCCCAAGAACCCGAATAGATGTTTGAACGCGTCTCTGACGGCTAGTTTGCGTTTAACACTAGCGCCGTCTATGGGAAAGTGGCAGCAGATTGTTGCAACTTAACTATCGGAAAGTAGCAACAGAGTGTGCAGAGTGATTGTGGAAAGAAAGATTGTGAAGCGACAGTAAGAAAGAGTAGTACGCAAAGTATTGCAAACGTGATATATGCCGGTTACTCGTTCCGGTGAGTCATACCCAAAGTATAGAAGAAACCAACAGTCTTGAGTGATACCTAATTTGCTACGGACTCCTCCAGGGAGTAGAAGTGCAGATAAGTTTAACCCAGTTGTCAAGGAAGTGAAGAACGTTAGTAGTAATTCCGGTAGCATTCCGGTGGAACATACTGCAATTTCAGCAGATTTCGGTGCAATTTCGACACAGTCTGTCAAAGATATAGTCACTCCAGAGTCTACCAGAACGCAGTATGCAGTTAACTTAACACCATCTGGTCAAGATTCAAATTTGTCTGAGGATAGAAACGTGTTGGCCAACGAAATCAGTGAAAGTGAAACATTACCTTGTTTTGGTGAAAATACGACAAATTTCGGTGATATTTTGGTCCCCGTTACAGAGAATTCATAGTCTCCCGGTGTTTACCATTTCCTGGTGAATCTTCATTCCGGTCACCACTATTCAGAGTAAGCTTCCCTACATTTGATATCAAGGAGGAAGGTAGCTTATTTGAAGCTGAAATCCGGAAGAGACTAAACGATATTATCAAGCCGAAGAGTGCACAGGCTGACGATACAGATTCCGATAGTCAAGAAATTCAACCTCAGAATTCAGGAGATAATAACAATACAACAGCAACCATGAGTGGGCAACAGCAACAACAACAACACCAACAACAACAACAGCAGCAACAACAACATCTACTTCCACCTCGTCCGGTTCTGACAGGAGTTACCTACACAAAATTTGGTGGATTTCTAGGTGATGATCCTGATGCTCATGTACGAACCTTTGAAATTAATTATGCAGTACTTAATCATCCTCCTGATCCGGCATACAAGGCCATAGTATTCCAGTCGACCCTAGTTAATGAAGCCGCCAGATGGCTTACAGAATATGATATCAATCATTTCGGCACCTATGAAGCGGTAAGAGATGCGTTTCTGCAGAGATTTCGGCTAAAGAAGAATCCCGCCAAAATTTTTTATTACCTGCAGAACAATAGACAAAAGCTGAATCAAACAGTGCAGGAATATGCCACCCTATGCAGAACTCACTTGAGACAACTACTGCCAGCACATGCTAATTTGCCGGATGATGTCATCACTCAGTGGTTTATTAATGGCTTAACTCCGCAACTCCGACAGATTATGATCATCCGTTGTGTAGGAGCCATGACACTAGATGCGGTTATTGCAATGGCCGTGCAGCTCGAGAATAAGGTTGGAGGTTTTACCGAAGATCTGGAATGGTTGAAAGCCAACAAAAATGTTTTAGAAGATCCAGCTAGGCAGATGTACTGCACCACGTGCAAGAATTCAGGGCATACCAGTGCCACTTGTGCCCTCAACCAGATGTTTTGCGCTATCTACAATACGATCGAACATTCCACCGAAAACTGTGCATACAACGCCAAAGTGCAGGGAACAGCTACAATAAATGCAATTATACAGGAAGCGGGGTAGCTTGCCGCTCACTATGTACCTCCTCAGATGAGAAACAATCAGCAGCAAGGGTACAGAAAAAATTATCGAGGCCAGAGGAATACAAACTTCAATGCAAATCACTGGCAGGCAGGACCATCACAGGAAGGAACTAATTTTCCCCCACCTCGCTACCATTTTTACGGTGAGTTTGGTCATATCAGAAGATTCTGTAAAGATGCAGCTGAATACGATCAGAGGAAGAAAGAACGTCAGAACCCGATGACAAATATGGTTCATATCACACCAATAGAAACACAAGCTGCAGTAGTTCAGACCAGATCCGGTAAGCCACTACAACCAGCAGCTGAAATATTTGAAAAGAATGTATGACAAAGCTAGTCAGTGGACCACCACAGAACCTCTAGTGTTCCCAGATCCTATTCCGATGACACAAGTTCCGCTGTCAAAAGAAACTACACAAGAGCAAGAGTCAACCCCAGTAACTGACGCATCGTCTTCAAAATCGGTGAAAAGTACAAATCAAGCAGATCAAGCATGGGAAATTTTATCTAAAGCATCCATTACTCTCCCTCTTGGCCAGTTACTTGCATTAGTACCAGGAGTTTGGCAACAGTTTCAGCAACAGTTTAGTCCTGAGTCTGCCTGCATTCCAGCAACAGCAACAGTACAACCGAAAACTGACTCTACGGTGGATCATTCGGTCCCATTAATTACGGTATGGTACAAAAATCATAAGATTAATCAAGTACTAATTGATGGAGGGTCTGGTGTAAATATAGCCACTGCAGCACTTTGTAAGAAGTTAGGATGGACGGAAATTGAACCTGTTCAGTTTTTTGTTAGAATGGTCGACCAGTCTAGAGTTCACCCAGTAGGACTTGTAAGGAATGTACCGATAACTTTGCAGGGTACAACTTTTAAGATGACTTTCATAGTTTTAGAACTACCGGAGTCTAGTCTTGATTATAATCTTCTCTTCGGCCATCCTTGGTTGAAACAAGCGAAGGTTATACAGGATTGGTCAGCACAGGAACTCACTTTCAAAGACAATAACTGTAAATAGATGTTATTCAACCTTGTGAATTACATGCTAGACCTTATGTACCAGAACGAGTCCACATGTTGGATGGTACATGCCGAATGGATATCTCCAATTGTTATTGTTCATAAGAAAAACAGGCAACTACGAATATGTGTGGATTACCGAAAACTCAATGCAGCTACAGTGCCTGATCCGTTTCCTCTTCCATTTCTTGACACAATGCTTGATAGAGTAGCAGGACATGAAATGTACTCATTCTTAGATGGATACAGTGGGTATAATCAGGTCAGAATGGCTGAGCAAGATATACCAAAAATCGTTTTTATCACCAATTGGGGTGTTTTTGCTTGCACAGTTATGTGGTTTGGATTAAGAAATGCTCATAACACTTTTCAAAGATGTATGCACAAAATATTCTCCCCTTATCTTACTTCTTTTATGCAAGTATATCTTGATGATTTCTCTTTATTTGGTAAGATGGTAGCACACATGTATCATTTACGGTGTTGCTTTGAGAAATGCCGAGAATATCGACTCTGCCTAAACCCCAACAAATCTGTTTTTGCGGTTTCTTGTGGTAGCTCCTTGGCCATATTGTATCTGCACAGGGTATTCAAGTTGATCTAGATAAAGTTGTCGTTGTGTTAGAAGCACATGTACCTACTACGCCAAAGGAAGTAATGCGCTTGTTGTAGTATGCCCTTGGGAGCCAAGACCCACACCACCTTGCATGGAAGCAAGCAGGAAGGCCCAAGAAAGACTCTCCTTTCATCCACCCCATCCTCCATCATGTTCAAGCCATTGGCCATTAGCCCGCAGCTATGCCACATGCTTGAAAATATGGAGCAATGGGAGTCAAGGATCCTAGTCACATATGTAAAATACAAGATAAAAGCAACACTCTACTTACACACATAGGAATTGCTAGCATGCACACACACCTCACTCTCACACACTCCAAGACTAAATACATATATGTACAAAGCCTTAAGAGAAAGGAGAGTTCTTCCATTGAAAGGATTTTACATGAGAGCACGACCAAAAGCTCCCCTTTACAAGAAATAAGCCTCTATTTATAGGCTAGACACATTCCCCCATGTGCTCCTTTTGACTAGTCAAAAAGGAGCACATGCCTAACTAACATATCTCAAAAAGATCTTGGGAAATATTCTTTCTAACAATCATATCTCCAAGAATACGTGCGTGGGGATTTTTCTACACTTCTACAAAAAGTATGGGTATTTTTACATGCTTCCAAAAGCCTTACTTTAGGAGAAATATTAAAAAGTGTCTAAGAAGGAGTTTTCATGTGAAACTCTAAGTAGATACAAAAAGAGGGTTCCTATGCACAAATAAGATGTGTGCATACCCAATACTCAACACCCTCCTCCTCCTAGACTTTGTCGTCCTCGACAAAGCTAAGGGAAGAGGATCATACATAGTTGAACTGTTTTGAGTCTTCAAATCTTGACATCTGCAGCCCTTCAAGTCTTCAGGTCTTCAATGTTGAGTGACACAATCCCCCTAAGGGGCAGTCAGCCCAAGAACCGCTGGTGCCAAATATGCAGCAATCCTTCTGAGCAAGTCTTTAGAGGACCTGAAAACTACAAGTCCAAAAACTCCATGTGCATCCAACCATTGCAATCATGACAGAGCAAGAAAGGACACAGCATACACAACACTTAGGATAGCAGTCCTAGCATCAAAGATGTACCAAGCTTCCCACAGGATGGCTGGGAAAGTGGACACAACCCCCAAAAATAGGGCAGTCACACACTGAATTAGCTCAAGTCCAATATCTAACGGCACACCGCGAGTAAGAAAGAGATTGACAGACACCACTAGCTTTGGCATCCATCAAGCTTCCTGATTGGTGAGTGTGCACCATCACCAACATGTAGAAAGCACTTTTAGTATCTTGTTGTGTGTAGATAGGACCTGAGACATAGTCCCCCAGAAGGACAATCACAAACGAAATTCACAATTGGATCCTCACTGTCATCCCTGACCAGATGAGTAGACACGATCATACCAGTGTGAGGACCCACTCTGAGAATTTGAGGAAAAACCATCTGTACACAGCAAAGCATCCATATATAATGCATATCATCTTCTTCGAGCGAGGGAAAAGGAAGCAGACATAATCCCCACTTCGGGCAGTCACACAAAAACCCAAAAACCCTGTGCCAACCAATATTTGCTGAATATTCATATATAAACTCATGAAAATGTCATGCAGCATCCCTGCTAGCAGTCAACAAACCTGGTGCTTCTGAAACCATTAACCTACAAGATACTGACTGAAGACTATCAGTAGGCTCTGAAGCCCAGGAGCCACCTCTATCCATTCCCTTTATGCACATGCTTGGCCTGCAAATGATATGCAGCAACCTCAAAAAGGCACAAAAAAATGAGAACAAGTAAAGCTCCAAAATAAGGATTTGGCTGGTCCACCAATATAGTGCCCTTGCACTCCAGCCTGTGCCATGTTGCTTGATTTAGTACTATTATCTAGAGGAGTTGCACTGAGCTACAATGATTCAGTGCCCAAGTTTCACATGGGAGTCTCAGGACATGGTCAGTAGCTGCCTTATGTTGAAGCATGGGTTGTTCAGACACCACAGCCATCAATTGTTGCACATGTGATTCCAGCGTGAGCACTATCCTTTAGTACAAGAATCTCTAAACAAGGTCCCCAGACCACAGCATCCTTCAACTTTAAGTTTGAAAAAGACCCGACGGAATTTCCTTGGATCTAGTATCATGTTAAAAGAACCTGCCAGAAGCATAAAGGATTTGAGCAGCACAAATAACCCTGGCTATGCTTGGCCATTTGGATCCACCAGCTTGACCTATATTCTGATTATATTCACGTATAGGTATGATCCATCATTTTTTTCTAGACCCTTAGAAGCTCAGCAGATGGTGGAGATGGTGCCATTTCAAAAACTTTGTTTTTTCATACTTACTATGTGATGTGGCTAATACATCCCTGAATCTTTAGCTACAATCAATAAAGTAGAAAATCAGTAGTATGAGTGATTTAATAATTGCAACTGAGAGCCCGGTCTGGCCAAAAGTTGCAATGCCACTTCAGCACACTTCTCAAGGTGTTTCTTCTCCTGGTTCACCCAGATTTGACAGAGTGCCCCCATTTAGTGATCATCCCGGTATCGTTGACCACTTAGAGAAGACCACAGAGAACATCAGTTTCATAATCGCATCAATCATAGAAATATTTCAGAGCAAGGAGAGTACACAAATCATCGAGCACTCAAGACCAGTTTCTGTAGTAATGTTGCCAGCAGATCTGTTGCTGCATTTTTTGTTGAGCCTTGCCCATATGTCAGTGAATGTGCTCGGTATATTCTTTCGGCTGCTGATGGGTCATGGTGTTTGAGAAGTAGCTGCAGGACTCAGAAATGGTGTTGGCATTAGGCAGGGACAACTCTACATATGAATACTTGGGAAGGGCCATTCGGAGCAGGAGGGTGTTTCAGTTACCTATTAGCCTTCCTCAGCCATCCATGATGCCTAAAGGCAAGCTGAATGAGCAAGACACCAGGTATCATAGCTCATTCAATTATTTTTGCTTCCTTAGAAATGAAGGCTGTTCACAAAACTTCCCTCTTCAGACATTTCTCTTCATTGATAAATACCTATCAGAAGTTGTCGATTGTAATAATTCATGACTGCTGTAATTGAGAAACTGTAGAACAGGTTTGATTTCTTCCTCTCTTTCTTCTGTTGTAGCATATGGCACCAGCCTGAGAAGGACTCTTGTCCCTCTGAGCACATGATGCAGTTCACCATGGTAATATCTTTGACAAAGAAAATTTCCTTTGGATAGAGCTGCTGGTTGTTGACTTGTGATAGAGCTTCACCTTGGTCCTCTATCATGTTGGTTGCAAACTGTATTGATAAAAAGTATGAGTTTGTTGTACCATTCAGGGCTTTTCCTTCATGCACTATAGATGGTCACAATCTCTCTGCCAATGCACCCAATCCGTTCCACATAATATCTTGAATATGATCATATAGCCAATTCTTGGGTCTGCCATCTTGTTGCAAATCCAGCGTTGTCTGGGGTCCATCTATCACAGCTTACAACAAGAGTGTCTTTCGTTGAGTATCCTCAATCCACGAAATTGTCCCCAATGGAGATCCATTACCTGAGAGATTCCAAAAGACGCATAGCTATGGTCATCATAAACCAGGGCAGTACACTGAAAAGCCCAGACATCATAAGTTGAAAAACCTGGCAATAATAAGTCTGCATCCAAGTAAGTTAAATGTACCCCAGTTATGACAGAAATGGCACACACCCAGAACCCGCACTGAAGCCTTTGATAGAAGCAGATATCTTTGGATCTTCACGAGGAAGACTTTGAGGCAATACATTGCCAAGCGAGGTCCCAGAGAGCCCCCAAAAACCAACCAATCAGAACACAGATGGCCAACTGAACTTGTGTATTAATGCAAGCCCTATCATAGAACCAAGCTACATTCCACTGTACATAAGAGCCAAGGAAATGCACCTTTCATACAATCCCCATGTACAGTAAAACCGGAAGCCCAATCTTAGCTGCAATGATGTAGCCATGGTTACCAACGACCATCGAACTTCTCAAAAAGCCAGAACTTGTTTTCCCCTAATTCTATCTGCTCAAATTCCTCCAGCAATCTGAGTAAGAGGGTATACCAAGCAAAAAGAAGATTGCACCAGCCCAACAGTTGTATGGTCTCAATTCAACTCAACAGACATGGGAAGAATCACTATGCTCATGTTCACTTGCAAAAACATGAAATCTCAATAATTCAACGCTTAGGCAGGACCCCATTTCTAGATATTACAAAAGCTTTGCCAAGTACATCTCAAGCTGTGTGCTCCGATGGAGTTCCTTTGTTTGAGACTCTACTACTGTCCTTCTCCCAAGAGATCATATCAGGTGTTGCTGTAGAAAATTGTGAGTTTATCATGTCCCAAGATCCTGATAGTAGCACTACTCTCAGGCTCAGATACGAGAAAGCATTTTATTTTCAATTTTGAAATACTCTAGGAAGAACCTATGCTTGGAGATATCGTAGTAGATATGGGCTCCTCCTAGCAGAATGGTTCACCTAGCCAGATCATGGCCAAGCATATCAATAGGTGTGTGACATGTTAAGATCATTGTGCCGAGTGGTGCTCAATATCTTGAATGATGACCATACAGCAAACTTCTCGACTGCCATCTTATTACAAATGCAGCCTTGTCTGGGGTCCATCTATTGCAGCTTTCATAACCACTGTCGGCTGTTGAGTACCCCCAATCATTAAAGAAACTATCCTCAAAAGAGATGCATTATTGGCCAGATTCAAACGACCAATAGATCCAATCTTTGACCCAAATGCATCTACGACATCCATGTGCATGTCTGTGAAGAAAAATTTGTAGTACAATAACATGTTCCTTCTTGCTTATTAATTAGTCTAGCAGGTCATAGCACCATCGATTACAGCAAATAGGTCTAAGAGTTGAGTCCTAATAAACTGCACTTTTGATTCTCAAACCTGACCATATGAGCAGATGCAAATGCACGAGGGTGGAGGACTCATTTTTAGAATCAGCCAACTTGTGTAGGACATGCGTGGATAGAGCATTGATTCCCTTATGCGTGTAGAGCCACTTGCATCACCAGTTTAACATGGAGATTGATGAAACATGTGGTTTGGTCCATGATTAATAAATCCACGGTGTTGTAGAGTATTGAGGAGAGCTGTAGTGGCACATTTCTCACTTGTAGGAGCAGGTTGGCCTGTAGTGGCACATTTCTCACTTGTAGGAGCTGTAGTGGCACATTTCTCACTGTAGTGTCATGGGAGGTCCTTGAAAGTGTGGAAGCTTATGATGACTCAATGGGGCTGCTGTCAGAAAAAGCTTGGTAACTTTGAAGAGACGAGTGAGCCCCATTAATGTAGAAAACATGAGTTTGAATGGATAGGGGTGTAACTGCTTTGCTCTTGGCACCAAGTTCGTTAGCACTGAGCAGTTAGGGGGGATTGAGACCTCATATTTTTTGGGACTTTTCATGAATGGTTGGATGCCATTGAGTTTCCCCCAGCCTTTATCATGTGTCGCCCCCAGCATACTTGAAGCCGCCGGTGGACAACAGCCTATTGTAGAGAACATGTCTCCGTATGAGATGTCATCTGAACATGTCTTCAAAAGATTTGTCCAATGCTTGTCTGCAGAGAGAATGATCCCATGTAATTCAGAATGGTTCATCAAGATTTGGACCTTGCCTGCTCCGCTCCAGAGTGCAACTCATCCCCAACATACTAGAGTTTTCGTATATGCATCATGCCAGAAAACTTGTAGATAGAGAGCTGTACAGAGGGATCTTGGGCCCTATGGCAACCGCCAGATGTGAGATGGGTGTGGCCCCTATTGGTCCTCAAGAAGAAGCCTAGGGGCATGGAGCTCTACCCCACGATAGAGGGGAATGAGGAGCAGATCTTCACTTTCCATTAGTGGAGGAAAATGGGGTTCACAATACCCTTTTGAAATCACCTCCTCCGATGCGCCAAAAGAGCATTACATCCATCCTAGCACCGAACTGAAGCTGAGAGTCTCAAAGATGCCGACCCAAGCTCCAGGTCCTCAACGAAGTCCACACTTTGTATCAAGAACATAGAAGCGTGGTGGCAAAAACACCTAGATGGTAGAGCATAAACGGCTTGTCATCATGTCGATGAGGCAGAGGGTCTTGGGGAGCAAAGCTCAACCCCAAATGCACAAGAGGTAGGTGAAGAAAAGGAGGGGAGCCATCGCTCAACCCCTCATGGAGCAGCCAGCTCTATGCATAAGGAGACAAGGTGAAGCCTCGCACAGAGCATAGGGGGTGAATATTTGCCTTCACTTTCCTTGGCAGATCACACAGAGGCGAAGACGCGCGGCAGGGGGAGCTCGCTTGGAGCTCAACCCCATGAAAATTATGCAAGAAAGGGGAGCCCAAGGATGCTCAACCCTGAAAATTAGCGAAGAGAGAGAGAACAGGACGGTGTGTCTGCTTCACGATCAAGGGAGGAGAGAGAAAGGGGCCAGTTAAGTCCCTCCCACCTACCCTTCATATGTTGTCGACATCCTTATTCTCGAAAAGTGAGAGTCAAAATGAATTGAGAATTTCGCAACTCATTCAACTAAGTGTCTATTGGTATCTGTTGTAGATCATCAATTTCTTTTTGGTTTTTCTCAAAAATGAAGAGAGGGAGAGACAAGAGAGGACAACTACCCATCCCCCTTTCCAAGGCATTCACTTGTGTCAGAGATGGCAGTGGTGGAAAGTGATGCCAAAGGTGTATGTCAGTGGAAGTGTATATGTAAGGGAGTGAGAGAGGAGTTTAAGGGAAGTTCTTGTGCAACTATCAAAATGAACTAAAACTACACTACTAAAAACAAAGAAATGAGGAACTAATGGCCCAATGGAAGGGTGAAAGTGCCATGCCAACACACATATCCTAAGTGAATAAGCAGAAAAGTTGCAAATCAATATCTTACCACATGCTCTTGAGCACTCCAAGTGATGAAAGGCCATTCTCCCCGGCAACGGCGCCAAATTTGTTGTTGTAGTATGCCCTTGGGAGCCAAGACCCACACCACCTTGCATGGAAGCAAGCAGGAAGGCCCAAGAAAGACTCTCCTTTCATCCACCCCATCCTCCATCATGTTCAAGCCATTGGCCTTCAGCCCGCAGCTATGCCACATGCTTGAAAATATTGAGCAATGGGAGTCAAGGATCCTAGTCACATATGTAAAATACAAGATAAAAGCAACACTCTACTTACACACATAGGAATTGCTAGCATGCACACACACCTCACTCTCACACACTCCAAGACTAAAAACATATATGTACAAAGCCTTAAGAGAAAGGAGAGTTCTTCCATTGAAAGGATTTTACATGAGAGCACGACCAAAAGCTCCCCTTTACAAGAAATAAGCCTCTATTTATAGGCTAGACACATTCCCCCATGTGCTCCTTTTGACTAGTCAAAAAGGAGCACACGCCTAACTAACATATCTCAAAAAGATCTTGGGAAATATTCTTTCTAACAACCATATCTCCAAGAATACGTGCGTGGGGATTTTTCTACACTTCTACAAAAAGTATGGGTATTTTTACATGCTTCCAAAAGCCTTGCTTTAGGAGAAATATTAAAAAGTGTCTAAGAAGGAGTTTTCATGTGAAACTCTAAGTAGATACAAAAAGAGGGTTCCTATGCACAAATAAGATGTGTGCATACCCAATACTCAACAGTGCTTCATGGGTCAAGTGAGATGGCATGATCGTCATTTACGGTGGCTCGCTCATTTAGCCATTCCACTCAATCATTTAATCATGAGTACTCCTAAACAGTTTGATTGGACTCAGGAATGTCAAATTGCTTTTGATCGACTAAAGGGATTATTAACACAGGTTCCAATTTTACAACCTCCTGATTGGGAACGCCCATTTCATGTTTTTGTAGATGCATCAGATATCGCCATTGGAAGTGTCTTAATGCAACAGACTGATAAGTGGTTTCGGCCTGTTTTATTATGCAAGTAGAAGGCTTGCTCTTGCCGAAAAGAACTATGCAGTCACTGAAAGAGAATGTCTTGGTTTGGTATATTCTATAAAGAAATTTTGGCACTATTTACTTGGCCGTAAATTTACTTTTCATGTCGATCATGCTGCACTTGTCTATCTGGTATGACAGCAGCATTTAGGTGGTCGTATAGCGCGTTGGGTTCTACTTTTACAAGAGTTTGATTACGAAGTAATTCATCGACCCAGAACTGCACATGCATTAGCAGATTTCCTTTCTAGGTTGGATTCCGATGAAGCTCCGGTCGGTGTTGATGACACCACACCTGCAATTTATGTTACTGACCCTACTAATGATGAATCTGCAGAACCCCCTATGACACTTAATTACTATGATCAACTATTAACTTTTCTTACTGATGTATATCTTCCTGCTCAGACTTCTCTTGCAATGCGTAGGAAAATTGCAGTTTACAGTCGTAGATTCTGGTTAATTGCTGGAGAATTGTACTATATGGATCACACTGGAGTTTTACTTCGTTGTATTCCTCCACATGAAGTAAACTCAGTTATAGCTCTGGCACATTCAATACCTTCCGGTGGACATTTTGCAGCAGATTTAACGCACCGGAAAATTCTGCAGAGTGGACTTTGGTGGCCTACTATGTACAGAGATATATCTCAGTTTGTTAAAAACTGTGATAATTGTCAGCGATCTGGACAACCGTTACAATGCCACTTCTTCCCTCTACAACCTGTCTTACCTTTAGAACCTTTCCAGAAGTGGGGCCTTGACTTTATTGGGCCAATTACACCTCCAGCCATACTCAGTAATATTCATTATATTCTGACATGTACAGATTATGCTACCAGATAGGCAGAAGCTTGGGCTTTACAGTCTGCTACAACTATTTCAGTAGCAAAGTGTCTAACGAAGGGTGTATTTCCAAGATTTGGATTACCTCTGGAGCTTGTGACAGATCAAGGCACGCATTTTGTTAATAACTTAATGAAAGTACTCACACACTCTTTTCAGATTATGCATAAGTTCAGTTCACCGTATTATCCTCGTGCAAATGGCTTAGCTGAAAGTACAAACAAGAATTTGTTGAATATGCTTCGTAAACTGATTCAGGAATCACCGGAAAGATGGGATCAACTGTTACCTGCAGTATTATGGGCATACCGGACTACATACAAGGTAGCAACAGGACTAACCCCTTTCAAACTGGCTTACGGACTGGAAGCCATAGCTCCAATGGAAGTTGTTATTCCTAGTTTACGTGTGGCCATCACTCAAAAGTTGTTACCGAAAGAGTCCTTGCCATTTCGGTTGGACACACTCAGAGAACTAGATGAGCATCGCTGGGAAAGTTTTCTGACTATTCAAGAAGTGCAGTTAAGACAAGCTCGTACTCATGACTTAAAACTCCAGTTTTTACAGTAGGACAGCTTGTGTTATTTTATAATGCAAAATCAAATCGCTCGGCTTGAAAATTCAAGTTACGATGGTTTGGTCCTTACCGGATTACTGAACAAGTAGGTCCAGCTACTTTTCGGTTGACTACTTTGACCGGAATACCTCTTCCGAAAGCGATAAAGGGTTCAAAGTTGTGGCCATATCATCAAGCATCTGACTCTCGCTGACGTGTTCTTCATTTTTTTTCGTGTGTTATTTATTTTGTTTTTGCGTGATTAATAATAAGTCTGTAAATATCCTCGTTTTGCTACCTAATTATATTCAACAGCCGCCTTGAATTATAATTCTGCTCATGCATGCACACTGAAGTTATGAAGGTTATCATCTCAATATCGCGCGATGATTGACGAATTCAATTGCTTCACGCTGTCGACTATCTACTTAATCTTTTTTTTTCCACTGTTAACTGCTATTGTGTCTGTGTGATTTGTGTGTTTGTGCTCTCTGTAAACCCTGCGCAATTGTGTTCTCGTGCTTGCTATTGTCTGTGTATCATGGAAGCTCTGGCAAACTTCGCCGCCTTCCATGAAGGACTCCCTGCTGATGTAGGTGAGTTCCTGCGCATCCGTGGGTTGGCCAATTTTGCTGAATTGCCTTGGCATTCAGTGGATTGTCACCCTTTCTATGCCTAGATCATTGCCGCTATCGCTGCCACACCTGCTACGGAGCAGAGTTGGCCAATAACTTCCTTACCCTCTCGTACCGTAATCACTTTACAATCCTTTGCTGATGCATTCCGACTCACTCCAGAAGGTCGAGACAATGGCCCGAATTTTCCAATAGCCACAATGATCCAATTGTTTCCTAGGTATTCATCCAATGAATATGCAATCCTCTGTCGCCCTGAGCCTAAAAGATGAGCCCTGCAATTCCTAGTCGCTATCTTAAACCTGCAGAAACGCACATATGGCATTTCACGTCCTTTCTACTCAGCAATAGATCTAGCTGCTCGAGAGCCTATAAACTTTGCCTCATACTTTTTCCGCCGCATTCACAGAGAATGCGTTTCAATCATCAAACAGGTCAACAAGGGAGATATGCAACGATCAAGGTTACCGCATATTCTCAGTTTCCTACTTCCGGTCATCCAAGCAGCACAACCACCACCCCGAGGACCCGTTCTGCACCATGAAGAATCCGCACAGCTACTAGAAGATGATGAAGAAGATGACGAAGAAATTTTCCATCTCCTCCGCTGCAAAAGAATCAGAATAAGTTCATCTGACAGTGAAGTACAGGGTTCTGCCATCGGTGAGAAAGCAGATGACAAAGAAGAAGAAGGACAAGGAGAAGAAACTTTCCACGATACAGCAACATCCATGCATCTTGATTCATCAGCACAGTCCTCTTAGAAGCAGCAACAAGAACATGATGATACCGCCAACTCTGGAGATAGTTCTACTAAAGAGGAATCTCAACAACAATCAGAACAGGAAAAGCAAGAAGACCAACAACATATTATAAAAGAAATTTTTGATGAAATGATCAAGATAGTAGAATCTGCAAGCGCCAACGCTGATGATATGCAACAACTCAATGAAAAGGTACTCGACACTACTACTCTGCAACCCACTCCTCCACTTGAACCTCCACTCAAGCCTCTTATTCCCATTCCACCCATTGTACCTGACGCACCCGACTCATCTTCCTCTTCACCGAACTATTCTCCACCAAATTCCCATCAGCTCCTCACAGCATCTTCATCTCAACCTTGTCCTCATCTTCCGCTTCCTTCGATTCCCATGATTTCTGAGCTTGCAACCATGGGTCAATTGCTGATTCAGCTATCGCAGCAATTACTAGTACAGATGAAAGAGGTCACTGATAACATCCGGGATGAATTACAACATAAGGTTGATGTCCTGGAAGCAGACATCACTCCTCTACACGAAGAGATAGATGCGATCAAAACAGAAAATCATCAGCTGCACTACCAAATTACTCATCTCCAAGCCAACCTTGCAGAACAGCAAACAATAACCAGTCAACGAGATGTGGTTGGCTGAAGTCCGAAAGAAAGATGAGTTATTGAGTGTTGCAGATGCCGAATTAGTCAAGTTGAAGCAGCTAGTCCAAGATAAAGAGGATGCCCGAATAGCAATAGGAAATTTGTTAGAAGAAACTCGATAGCAACTTGGAGAAGTGGTACAACGCGGGCGGGCAAGAGATGCACGATTTGGTTAAGAAGACCAATGAAGAACTCCAGAGAAGCAAGTCTGATTTATTTGAAGTAAACAATATTCTTAAACGCAAATTAACCATGGAAGCTCAATTACAAAAAGAGATATCAGGGATCAGAAGAGAAAGGGATGCTTATTACAAAACAATACAATTTCAAAATCAAGAATTGGAAAGACGGGAGTATCAACTGGATGTACAAAAAGAAAGACTCTCCAAAATTGAAAAGCAGTTTGCAGATATGAAGGTAACTCGAGATGCAGCTCTGTCAAACGAGTTTTATTTACAAGAAGCTTTTCTGCAGACACAAGCAAAAGTTTTGATGACCCAGGTCATTTCCTTAAGTTCAGTACGCACAGATGCCCAGCTTGTAGAACCAGACATTTTGAAGCAGATGTTGAAATCACTAAAGAAGAAAATTTCCCGGACTTTTAGATTAGCAAGATCTATGTATCTAGAAGGTATAGTTGACGAGCCTTAAGATTTTCTATAAACCTGCGGGTTCGAGTCCACCGTGCGTGCCAGTGTTAGTCGGCCGTCAGATTGGCAATTGTAAAGTCTGCCCTTTTTCATATTC
Source organism: Ceratopteris richardii (assembly GCA_020310875.1). Taxonomy (NCBI): domain Eukaryota; kingdom Viridiplantae; phylum Streptophyta; class Polypodiopsida; order Polypodiales; family Pteridaceae; genus Ceratopteris; species Ceratopteris richardii. The sequence goes on along the minus strand of CM035444.1, from coordinate 15,149,875 downwards.
CGCATGAACCAAAAGGTCATTGCGTAAACGTTGTAACCTTTTATATAAATCAATGAAAAAGAAACTCTCGGTGACGATCAGTGGGATCACTAGACTGTCTGTCTGGGTGATTGATCTGTAATGTTACTGTGGTGTGCGTTTGAGTAATTCTGAGTATTCTCATCCCGTTCCTGTCTTGTTGTTTATCAGTACTTGTTCGGTAAAGATTGTGTTGTGATAATATTCAGAGTAAGTTAAGTGTTGAATTACTGTTTTGCTGAGTGTATTACTGTGAGTCTGTGTACGGTAATGTTTACCTTATGCATCGATTACTGAAAGAGTCTTAATCTATGTTTGAGTCGGTACTCTATGAGTGAACTGTCATGTGAGTAAGTCTGGCAAGGAAGAACCAGAGTTTTCTATTAGAAAGTGGTATTAGCAGAGTTGTTTGGACGAAATGTCTTGTGAGTGAGTTGAGTTGATTTGGGAAAATCAAGTATAGGGCCTCTGTTTAACAGACCCCTTCCACTCCCAAGAACCCGAATAGATGTTTGAACGCGTCTCTGATGGCTAGTTCGTGTTTAACAAGTGAAAGGAAATATTGCTTCTTCTCTTTTAAACCTTAAAGAGCCTCAACAACAAAAACCAAAGTAACAAAAGAACAAGGCGCTTTCCAGTAAACTTTGTCCTAAAAGGCAAATTTGGATAACTAAGGCTTTAGTAGAAGCACAACAAGGTCATGCTCAAATCCGGGCCCCCTAAATCTAGTATTATCCCTAAACCTCTCAAAAATTTCATGGCTACAAATCCTCAAAGAGAAAAGAAACTCAAGTGAATCGTCTAACCTAAGGAGCAATAAAAGAATGGAGCTTTGCAACAAGTTCCACCACCACAGACTACAAAGTTCATATGGAGGAAGAAAGATCCACCAACACAAGTTGAGGAAGCACCATCAAAAGTGCCTCCTGTATCTCGTACTTGGAGTATTCTCAAGTTTTGAACTACAAATAATACCATTGAAAAGGCTAAACTACTTGTCTAGAGATGGATATGTAAATATTCTCAAGTGCATATCATGATCAATGTGTAATATTGCTAAAGCCTTGAATGATCATCGAGATACGGACACTTAGTGACTTTGAGTAATAAACAATAAAACTTATTGGATCCTTGTGTAATAAGGCTTGATCTTTTATGGAACAATAAGTAAAAACAAAACAATAAAATTCTTAAGCTTGGAACATGAATCATTCTTATTTCAAATGAGTTCTTTTTGTAATAAGGAAAATAGTGTCTTGCATGTTTTGAATTCTTTTTGTTAAACAATTCTGGATGATGGCATTTTATATTTGGGCAATGGATATGACATGGTCATCCAATCAATGGGTCTTTGTTCCACCTCCTTTGCCTACCAACTCAGTGAAGCCAATAGATGCACAGTGGTTTCATAACAATATTGTAGATTTATGGAAAAGAAGATCATTTATTTTCTTTTGCACCATGGAAGAAACCAATAGTAAATTATATGTCATGACCAAGGAGTTCCATGGTTTACAACATAGTGATCGAGCTATCATGAAAATTTGGGATTCATTGGGATGTGGATTGTTTCTAAGATTGCCACTAGTCTGACCATACTTACCAAGATATGAGAGATTCATGGACAATCCCATATGGATAGAAAAGCATGTATATTCTACACTACATGATGTGAATGATGAGCTGATTGAATTCGAAATCACCCATGAAATCATAAAAAAAGCTCTATATTTCCAAGAAAGCATCATGATTGCAAAATCATTGGCAACACCATGATCAAAGGGAATCAAATCTGCTTCTACTTAGAAGGAATTGGAAAGTGACCTCCAAGTTAATGTAGTCAAAATAATGGACCTTGCTTTATGGGAACAATGTTTACACTTCCAACAACTAGAGAGGCACATGATCCCACAAAAGATAGTGTTGCATTGCATGGAGTACAACATAGAGAATAAGAAGCCTATAAACATGGCTATGTTTGAGAGATTCTGATGAGCCATTCTATGATAAAAAATTGGCATTAGATTAGAACTTTACACTTTACCCAAGTACTCACAAGAATCATATTTCATGCACTTGGAGAAGACATGATTTTCACACCTATTTATACTATTAATGAGCTCAAAGAACTTAGACACCATAAGAAAAGAGGAACCCCAAGGAGGTCCATGCAAGTACCTTTTGTAATTATGAAGTCTAGAACATAACCATGGATGCATGGATCACAAACTAGCAGAACAGTAGTATCCATAGAGAGTGTTGTGCAAATAGAAATACACACAAAGAGAAGAGTGGACTTACACACGACTATCTCATCTGAGGAGGAAGAAGTATTGTGCACACATGTAGAAGCATCTACAAGAACCCAAAAGAATCATTGCAAGAGTTCTTCTCCAACATAAAAGTGCCACAAAACTTGTTATATCAAGGAGAAGGAAAGGAGAAATGCGAAAAGAAATAGATATTTCTAGAGTGATGGCATCAACAAGAAAGTTAGTCAAGAGGTTCTAGAAATAAGGGAACTCAAGAGGCAGCCACTCAATACCAATCAATAGAAGGATTTGAATATGAAGAAGAAGAGTTAATCATAAAACATGCACATAAACTTCATGTGGTGACATTGTCCTCACCCCATCACCCCCACCATCACCACCATCAACCTCTGATTCCAAAGAAGATCACACCACACATAACCTAGTAGAGGATCCCACAATCACTTCCACCATGGGCACGACTACTCCCATTCCTAGATCATTCGATAACATGTTGCATTTAAAGTGTCCAATGCTTCTATTGCACCGACTTGAGACCCATCTGCTTCATACATTCCATCTAGACCCTCATATAATGATAAAGGCAAGAAAAAGGCAGATGACTCTATTAAATTAGGATTTTCTATTATCAAGAACACACTCATTCATCCCACTTCACTCAATTTTCGCACACACATAAGAACCACCTTTACTTTCTTTTTTCACTACGTTACTCTCACATTGTCCACCATCACAATCATCCTTCATGGATTCATTCATTTCACCACCATCCATGTTTCAAACACCATTTTCATCATCCACTTTTTCTACTAGAAAGAGCACTCATTGTCAAAGCATGCTACCAAAGATTTCCCCTATAAGGATTGTGTATAAAAACTTGGAGATTGAGCATATGAATGAAGGAGATTCAATGGATAGTTTTTTAACAAAGATCAAAGATTTGATAGAGTAGTTAATTTTTGCTGATGAGATCTTGATAGATAGTTCACTTGTATAGACCCTTCTTCATAGTCTTCCTAATTTATATCATATTTCTACTTCTCCTATTTGCTTGATGATGAAAGGCAGTCCAAATGCCTTAACATTTGAGGATTCAATCTCTATTTTTGGTAGGTTGATCAATCGAGACAAAATAGGTCAACTATTGAAAGAATCATCCATCTCACACATTCCCATAGGAATCTTGTTGTTCATCTAAGTATTCTACTACTCTTTGTTGCATGAAGTTTTTCTCTTTTATCTATTCTACGACTTGTTTTTTAGTTCTTATTATATTTGTAAGTCTTCTACCTTTTTGTCCTTAGCCTTTTGCAATTGAATGGACATTTCTTCTATGAGTTCCTACGTAGAGGTTCACTCCATAGCCACTAATGTAATCATGGATGATGTCTCCTTCCAAAGAAACAAGTTGTATGATAGCATCAGGTGAAATCCTATGGATTACCTATGGTCCATAACCTCTCTTTTGTAGCTTATTTGAGAGTATATGTCAAGACTAAATCTCCTTCCTGTAGTTGTTATCTTTGGTGTGAGCATCAAAGTATGTCTTCTGTCTCATTTTAGCTGCATAAATGCTTGCTATATCTATCAAGTGTGTCTCTTGGAGCTTTTCCATACTATTTTCTAGCTCAAAGAGTTCACATTGTCGAGGCGTGAACGAAGACCATCAAGTGGATCAGTTCCCATTTTTCAATGGGTCCTATTGTGTGACTACACCTGGGCTGTTTATTAGTATGCTTTAGGATTTAAGACATGGACACAATGTTGTATGAAGTGTTTGTCTATATTTTAGTGGTTTATGCTATGGAATGCATATGGTAAACATCACTTGACTACATGCAAAACTTTTTTCTTTTTAGATGAGGTGATAACATTCATGATTGTAAAGATGAAATGAAAACTAATATAAAAAAATAAACCTATACAAATTATGTAAAGTTAAGTAAGAGTTTTAAGGCAATCTTCTAAGACAATTTGATTTAGATCTCATCAGCGAGAGAAATCTAGATAGAAAGACTCGAGAGACAATAGGTTCAATCAGCATCTATTGCGTTGCTCTCCACCTTTCCGTTCGTAATGCTCATCAAGATCAAGTGCTCTTCAATGCCCAAAAAAGAACCATTAAGAAAACACATAAGTATTTTTATGAAAATTTAAAGACACTCATGTTTTTATTAATTACTTTTCAATTTTTATCCTATGCATAAAGATTACTCATTTATCTATATGCATATGCTTATGCACACATACTCTTTCATACCTACATGCATACATTCATGCACTTACATACATCCATGTACATGCACATGCACTCTCTTTCATTCACTCTCATACATTCATACATTTGCACATATCTTACATACATCTTCTCATGCATATGCACACTTACTAACATATGTATTCACTTCACGTTCTCATCCATGCATCACTCATGTACAGGCACACATCTTACAAATGCATACAGTCAACTATGCACATGCACACATTAGTCATGCACATACATACATTAGTCATGCACAAATCTCATACCCATGCACATGCATTCATGCACACATCTACCTCATACATGCACATTCATATCTCACATGCATATGTACACATGCATGCTCTCAGTTTCTCATATGCATTACATGCCTCCTTTCTCCCATACGTGCATGCATTCACTTTTAGATACACATGCACTCATATGCATTCATACGTACAGCACATACATGCTCTCATGCGCATGCATTCATGCATGCATACCTCCTACATTCATATACTCACTCACATGCATACACTTATCTCTTATACACATGCATATGCATTACACTTATGTACGTGCATACTTCATTTACAAACATTTGCTCATATGCATGCACTCATGCACATACATTCTCACTTGCATACACACATACTCACATACACATGCATTCATGCACATTGATATATTGATGCATTTTTGCATACTCATGCACATGCTCACATACACATGCATTCATGCACATTCACTCTCATGTATGCATTCATTCATGCATATGCACACATCCTTATGCACATGTACACATATATGCATTCATTTCTATCTTCCTTTCTTCCTCTCTCTCTCTCTCTCTCTCTCTCTCTCTCTCTTTCTCTCTCTCTGGGTCAAAGAAAGCACGTAATATGGATGTTCTACCTCCCATCGCAAAGTAAAGCTATCTTGTGTGCAATCTATATTTTGTAGCCGAGTGAAGCCTCTCTCTCTCTCTGGGTCAAAGAAAGCAGGTAATATAAATGTTCTGCCTTGCATCGCAAAGTAAAGCTGCAAAACATCTATGTTAGCTCTTAATCTTTCCTTCCTACATCACAGTGCGTCTCTTATTGACATCATTCTCTCCCCCTCCTTCTCTATACTAGTCTTTCTATTGATTATCTCTATTCCTTAACAAACATTCTTTTGTGTTGAGATCTTTCATCGATAGAATGATCATCAGATTTAGTCTTGGTTTATCCCAAGAGCAAGCATCTCAGGGAAAAGCATTCTTGATTCTCAAGGCCTTTTCATGTACTTACATGATGCCATAATGGTTGATCTACAATTCGATGCACCTTGTCAGCTTTGGCATGTGCAACTCTCTCTCTCTCTCTCTCTCTCTCTCTCTCTCTCTCTCCCCTCGCTCATATCTTTGCCCGATGCACATTCTAGGGTAGCCAAAAGCATCTGTACATAGTCAGGAGGAGATCTCTTATATCTCCCTCTCTCTCTATCTCTCTCTCTATCTCTCTCTCTCTGTGTGAAATACCCTCCTCCTTGTCCGTTCTATATACTCATGTAATCTATTGCATATTTGAAAGAGAGGACTATCTATAGAAGCTAGATTGAGTAGCACAACTCCTTCTCCATTGTAAGTCTAAGAATACACATTTCTCGCATATTCATAAAATTGATTTGATGATGGGTAGATCTCATCTTACCGTTCTCTCTCTCTCTCTCTCTCTCTCTCTCTCTCTCTCCCCGTCTTGTCGATCTGCATTTCTATTGCCATAGCCTGATGTCTCTAACTCTCTCTCTCTCTCTCTCTCTCTTTGTCTATCTCGGCCTAGACTTTATTGGTCCAATCAATCCACCAGCAACGCAAATGGGAGCCCTCTATATTTTAACTTCCATGGATTACTATAGCAGATGGGTAGAAGCTTGGGTGAGTAAACAATCTATAGCATGCACTGTAGGCAAGAAGCTTCAAAATGAAATTTTTCCACGGTACGATCTTCCTCTAGAATTAGTGTTAGACAGAGCAACTCACTTTTTGAATCAGTTACTTTTGGAACTAACCTCTGAATATTAGATTAAGCACAAGTTTAGTTCTCCATATTATCCACGAGCAAATGGATTGGTGAAAAGCACCAATAAGGTCTTGCTGCATATGTTACAGAAGATGTTATTGAATTCTACAAATCAATGGAAATTATTCTCCCCACCAGGCTTTGGGCATACAGAACATCCTATAAGGTTTCAGTTGCTAGCACTCATTTCAAAATTGCTTTACAGACAGGAGGCAATCCTTCCATTTGAGTTTGTGTGCCAAATCTCCAAATTGCGATCGAGAAGAGATTGGTACCAAAAGACTCATTCGCTTATCAGATGGATCAGCTACAATAGTTAGATGAGCATTGATACCATAGTTTTCTATTATTGCAAGAGGTGCAGAGTCACCAAAAGAAATGGCATGACCGAAACTTACGAACGAAGATTTTTCGGCCTGGTGATCTTGTGTTGTACTTCCATTCCAAGATGAAGCAAAAAATGGGCAATTTAAAATTGCAGTGGACTGGTCTGTTCCAGGTTCACAAACTTTGTGGACCAGGTTCCTTCTGATTGGCCACACTGTCAGACAAAGTATTACCAAGCAGAATTAATGGGTCTAAATTATGGACCTCTCAAACTTACGGAGGGTAATTTCATCTCAAAAAAAAAATATATTTTGGAAAATATGAAAATACACGATCGTGCAATAATTGGAAATAATCAGCAGTGTAACTGCTATACATGCAATCAATGATGGCGACAATTGTTGACATATTTAGGTAGTGATGTGTGTGAACACACTACGACTGCTAGGGAACTTTTTTCCCTCTTTAAGAGGTTTTTCCCCTAGCTTGTATATACGCCTATTTCCCTAACGGGTTACATATCTTTGTACATTTAGTGGTAATACATTCAGTATTATGTATTGTGCCCCAAGATTCTTCTTCTTCCTAGTGTTATTCACGTGCTTCCATAGACCTTGAACTCCAATAATTGATATCAGAGTAGGTCACTGCTTCATTTAGGACGTCGTCGACACCCCTCTGGTTAGTCTCAAAATCACACAAAATTTGGTGAGCATACTCAGGGTGATTAGAAGATTTAAATTGCTTCACATTGTGGTGTTGAAATCACGATATGAGCTTGTTTCAGCCTCCAAATGCACTATCACAGTGCTTGCGTAGGATATTTTGTCTTTTTGTGCCAAATATATATATAGGTTTTGGTTCGCCAATATAGCATCTCGAAGTTTGCTACAAGTTTAGCAGAACTTGTCAAGGTAGTTCTATTCAACTTTTTCAAATACAATCATTTTTTTGCATCACGATATTTTAGCGAGTGGCCATGGCTGAAAGCAATGATGTATTTCATATGTTGGGTGTTGAGGATAAGTTGGATGGTATGAATTACCCATTGTGGGCTTATATGATGCGTCATGTATTAGTCACAAAAGGACTATGGAATATTGTGCAAGGTGTTGAAAAACATCCTATTACACCTACAAATACAAGTACTAAAGCTAATGCAAATGACATCAAAGATGGTGATATTCTGTAGATTCCTATTCGTGTTGTAGTTCTTGTTGCACCTACTATAGAGAAAATTTGTTGGGATGGCAGAGATTCAAGCACATGCATTGATAGCCTTGACTATCGAACAGTCCATTATTCCTCACATTTGCTCTTGCAAAATAGCAAGGATGCTTGGGATACACTTACCACATTGTACCAGTCTAGGAATGAGGTTTGTGTTCCTTACCTCCAAAAACAGTTGCAGAAGCAAATGAATGAAGTTGATTCTATGGACAATTTTCTAACAAAGATCAAAGAATTTGAAGGAGCAATTGATTTCTACTCATGAATTTATACCAGATAGCTCACTTGTGCAGACCAATCTGAATGGTCTTCCTAATTCATATCAGAGTTTTGCTTCTACTCTTCATTTGATGATGAAAGGCAATCCAAATGCCTTGAAACTTGAGGAGTTAATCTCTATTCTATTGTAGGAGATTAGTCTAGGTAGAATAGGTCCATTATGCATGTTGCAGATTAAGCTTTCCTTACTATTCAGAAGGGCAAATATAAATGGAGCTCATCTAGTAGTAAGCAAAAATCTGCAAATGCTGCACATTCAAAAAAGGAAGACAAAGATGAGAAGAAAACAGAAAAGCAGAAATCATTTTGTAAGTACTATAAAGGAAACGATCATGTCATAAAGAACTGTCCAAAATTGGCTGCAAAAGAGGCAAAGAAAAAGGAGGTTGGAATGGTTGTTGCAGAGGCCTCTACACCGAAAACAGAGTCTACTAATCTTGTGCAGAATGAAGAATGGGTGTTGTTGTAGCTCAGTGATGAGTAGCACCTCCTTTATTGTCAATCCGGGAAGACGTGAGGATGGTATGAAGACCTCGAGCAAGTGAAGGCACAAGTGCGTGAGTGAGAAGCACACTAACATGCACACACATACACACACACGCGCACACAAGGTAAGGCAAAGGGTGAGAAGCAATGGAGTTCTTTAGATTACTTTCAAAAAGCTCTTACAAGTTCATTTAAATTACAATCTAACCCCCAAAAATGAGCTCTCTAGCTCCTTTTATAGTTTTTGACTAGCTTTGGCCCTGTCCAGACCTAGTGTCCGGCTTAGTTAAAAATTAGGTTCCAAGGCTTATTTGAGGGCTCAAATGAGATCTAAAAAATACGAAAATTGGTAATCAACTACTTCTAAGGCTCCTCAAGCTCGAGGACTCCTCGGCTTGCATAAAATGGAGCCACAAAAAGGTGAACATGGTATTTACAGGGGTTGTTAGTGATGAGAATCACTTTTAATTGGTGTAAGGGTTTTGAAAAATTAAAGGCTGCCTTAGTGCTAGACCTGCGTGAATGCTTGTACTTGCTTCTTCATGAAGAAAATTATTGGCCTACTTGCCAGATCGTCGTTGACTCCCTTGTCTGCTTGTGCCTTCTCTTCTCTCTGACTCCCTTCTTAAGCTTCCTTGCCTAGTGAGTCCTTCAGTTCCAACACCCCCCCCTCTCTCGCGTCTGTCATCCCTGACAGACCCGTGTTGTGTGGGTTTTTGGATGTAGTACTCAACGACATCTTGTGCTAAGTGATGTTCTGCAATCCGCAACCCCTTTGCCAAGTCCGTGAGTAAAGCATCCCAATCTACTGGCCCGGGAACCTCTGGATGTGGCATTCGTAACTTTTCTGAATGGAGAGCTTGTTCTACTGCAAACAATTGTAATAAAAGTGAGGGCCTGGGAATGAAGATCTCTGAGTGATATTCCCAGAACCCTGTGACAAACATCTCTTCAAATGTCTGTTTGAAGCAGGCCGGTAGGTATTTGATGCGGGCATGCCATGCATAAACAACATTAATAGAGGGCGTTGTTCTCATGTCATAAACAAGATCCTGATTGCCTTCATTGAATCCGAGTGCAGAGAGGTGAGGTTCCTTAACATTCTTGAAGGTCCGGAAGGTGACTATCATGAGTTCAAAAATTTTAAGGCACATCTGTGTCATGACATTTGGTACGTTTTTGAACCTGACACCCCAATGCCGAATTGTCGATATCATATACCCTACGGTAGGTTGACCTTTAGGTGGTGCTAAGTAGACATAGTTGAGCCATTTCTCACATCCTTTGGTTGTCAGCACCATCTTTGTGTATTCCGGCCACGACCTTCTTCGGAAAACAGGATAGTAGCAGGGATTGTACTTGATATACAGGGGCATGTTATTCCATGTGCGATTCATTTCCGGGTAGGTTTCAAGCAGCCGAATTCTCCAAGTCGGTTGGCGAATATTTCCCTGCTTGGCACTTTCTGGGATGTCGTCTGGTGCAAACTGTGTGGCAGAGGTTGGTTCTCGTGAGGTGTGGTGCTTGATTTCAGCATTATAATCCGCCATTAAGACACAAAAAGGAACATACAAGTCGTCGGAGGTGCCGATCCACCTGTGATGTGAGAGGTTTCTAAAGTACTCGGATTTTATGATTACCTCTTCCAATCATGACATGGATGCTATTTGAACTGCTACCCTGTCATCATGGGTTGTGGCCACTTTCTCTAATCTCTGCATCCATTCAGGGGCCTCTATCTCAATGGTGTCCATGCCCTCTACTGTCTGCTTGCCTCCAGGTGCTGGCATCGTAACGTACGGGTCCTCAAAAGTTTCCTCTACTTCGATTGGTACTAGGTCTTCAGGTTCTGGTTCTACCAAGGGGGAGGGTTGGCGTTCATACTCAAGCACTTTCTTTTGTAATTCTTCGAGTTGTGCTTTGAGCGCTGCTACTTCGTCAGTTGTGTCAACTGTGGTTGGGACTTCTTTGGGTGGTTCTGGTTGAGCTGCCAATTGCCTTAGTAGTTCGTCTCTTTCCTTTTCTAAGGCTGCATGGGCTTCGAGGAGATCAGCATGGGTTTCCAATATGATTTGCATATTGTCCGAGGGAATGGCCTTAAACTTCTCCGGGTCAATTTCTTGTGGGGAACCTTCCATGGCTACTTCCAAGTTCTCTTCGTTTTGTGTCTGAAGCCGTCTATTTTCTTCCAGGGCTGCAGACATATGCTTCCGTAATAGAGCCATGTTGCGGCGGAGCTTGAGGTTCTCTGTGATTTGGGAGTGTAGCAGATCATCCATTTGTTGTCTTTCTTCTGCATCTGGCGCGGTGGATTTGCCACTAATTGCTCATGTTGTTCTTGCAATGCACTAAACTGTTGTTGTAATTGTTTCTTCTCTTTCTCTAAGTCAATGAATCTTCCTTGTAATGCTTCATGACTCCTGAACAAACTTGTATGCTGAGCATCGAGGTGCTGATAGTGTTGTTGTAACTGAGACATGCACTGATACATGTTATTAAATACATTATTAATGGGGGTGGATGCAGGAAGGGTGTTAAGTGCAGAGGGAAAGGGAGAGGGGAAGGGAAGTGTGAATGCGGTGTTGGAAAATGGTGAAGTGGGTGGTGGGGGAATGGGAGATTGTGGCCGTATGGGGGGAGGGAGAGGTGCAGTGGAGGGTGATATGTCCATCAAATCCACGGTGGACGCAGTAGTGGGAGTGATTGTGAATAGTGGAATTGTGGGTGCAGTGATTGTGGTGAATGTGTACAGTGGTGTGTGCAGTTGTGAATATGAACTGCCCGGAAGTGTGAGAGGGGGAATGGGGATGTCAGTAGCTGCCGTTAGGATTACAGTGTTAGTGGAGGTGTTGAGAGGGTGTGTGGGTTGATTGGCGGTTTGTGCTTCAGTCATGGCAGTTGACTCGGAGGCGGTAACGGTGGTTGTTACATTGGTAGTGGGAGGCGGGGGTGGCAAGGGGGTGAATGTGGTGGAGTGGGAGGCGGGGGTGGCAAGGGGGGTGATGGGGGTGCCCTGGACACATGGGTCTCTTCAGTATCGTGCACAGTGTGTGCTGTGCCCGTGGTCATGGCTGTCCCTTGTGTTTCGGATACTAAGACATTCATCTGTTTCCCTGCTCGTGGGGGACGTCTTCCGTATCTTCTTTCAGTTCTGCGTGATTGTACCAGGGCAGTATGCACTGTCTCAGGTACTCCTAAAGCATCAGAGATCATATCCAGTGTGGCACGATATTGTTCGTCGACTCCTTCCTCCTCAAGGATTTGGTGCATGATAGCCTTTCCTGCTGCAAGGGATAACTTATGTTGTTGTTGGACCCTGTTGATGGTATCGTAGAGCTTTTTCAACTCCTTTGTATATGCTGGGGCACCCTCTAGCTCCTGTATAACTTCTTGCTCATAGTCATGCGCCTCCTCATCAGAAAATCCTTCCTGTTCATCCTCTTGTTCTTCTTCTTCTTCATCCTCCACTTCCACCACTTCTGGTTGTCTTGGCTGGGGTTGTTCTGTAGCCGTTTGTTGTCCACTACCCTGCTCTACTTCGACTTCCGCATTAACAGCTTCAATGATTCTGGCAACTTCTTCATCCGTTAGATCTTCCAAAGTGAATCCGTGAGGAAATTCCAGATCAGTAGGTACTGGTGGAAACACAAGGTTAGGGCCATCTGTGTTGTGCCTGGGTAACCTGATAGTAAATGGTTGCACTCGTCTGGGAAGCCTTGGAGTTGTTTCAGGTGTTAGGGTTGCACCGCGGGCTTGTGCACAAGGCATCTGGACGGCGCCTCTCATCTTCTTTGAGGGAGGCCCTACGGCTGACAGTCTGCGTTGAAACTCCTGTGCTCTGGTCCAAATGAGAGCCCTTTGCACCGGTACATCATATGCGAGACATCTATACACAATTCTGGTAAGCGCACAACATCCATACAGTACAGATTTTTGTTTCTTATACCACCTGTGATGAGCCAAATGGATCTGGTCGATAATCTAGTGGGGTATATTGATTGTCAAATCAAAGGCATCTGCTAAGTAGAGGCTAAACCAGATCTTTTTGGGAGGCATTGTGAACCTTTCCTGCGCGGGGAATGTGAAATGTTGCATGACCATGCGTAAATGAATGGCGATCATAGGTGTCATCGTGACCATGTCCTTTAATTTTGTCAAATTTCTGTTCTTCATATTGTCTGGAACCATAGTCTCTTTCTCCGTAGGAATGTGCATACCTTTCATGTCCAAAGCTTCCCTTACCAAGTTGATAGTTAATCTGAAGCGCTTGAGCTCATTGCCCCTTGTGAGAGATGGGAGGACAAAGGAGCTGTATCCCTTTTTGTCTTTGCTTGGAGTAAGGGTGCTAATCAGATACGAGCACCTTAGAAAATCCGGCTTTGGCAATTGGAATTTGAAATACTCGTAGAGTCCTGCCTTCTTCCATATGGGTTTCAATCCTTCATTATTCTGCAATCTCTCAAATTCCTTGGTAAAAAAGTGATACCTGCCCCAGCGCCCATTGAATTCTATCTCTGCCTCCCACATATAAGTGCCTTCACCTAGGGGTCCTGCCACATCACTGAACAGAGAGTTTTTGCTGACTGGCATTGTGTGCCCCTGTGGAAGGTTCTGAACCGGTATGGCATGTAATGCCCTCAATGCCGCTGGTCGTTCCTTTAATTCCTCCTCAACCGGAAGGCTTTCAATGTCCACAACTTGGGGGCTGGTGCCTGCCTGGGAGCTAGTTCCTACCGTATCTGCCGTGTTACTTCTTGCTTCCTGTCTCTGTGAGAATATAGAAACATGTGTTAACATTGTACAGGACAAGAGAGAATCGTTGTTGTTCCCATTACAACATTAACATGAGGGTCGAGAGAGATTAATGGGTTAGTAAGTGCTCGGTGCGAGTGTGTGTGTGGTTAGGAGTTCGGTAGACCTAAGAGCTAAGTGGAATGATGTAGTGTGATAGTGATGTGGTTAGTAGGTTGTCATGGAGGGGTCCGGGGTTTGTTACAAGTCTTAGGCTGCCAAATGCAGTGGATGGGTTTTGCTCTTGGTTTCGTAGAGACTCTCGAGAGCTTTATAGGTGTGTCGGCTTGAAAATGAGGCCTTTTAGGGACCCATTTACAAGTGATTCTGTTCGTGCTCATGGGCCTTGGTGTGTTCCTGAGTGTTGAAAACGAGTGGATGCCGGCTGTGCGAGTGAATGGATCATGCTGTATAGGGTGTGGTCTTGGTGTAGCTATTTGAGCCCGCAAACAAGCCTTAGGCACCCAAATTTGTCTTGATTGTGGGCTAGCCTTCATCGACTTCTTGGGCACCCAAATAGACTTCACGTTAGCAGAAGAACTTCTGAAAGAATTCTTATTAGTGTCGTGTTGTTACTAATAAGAGGCTTTGCCCGTGTGGTTGGCTTGAGTGCAACTGGGTGTTCGCCTTTCCGCACCCACACTTGTTTCACTAGCTGGGACATTTTGCTGCGCAGGTACTTTTGATCTCCGACATAGGTAGTACTCTGCTTCTTCTGCCTTTGATCCACCTTTGGTTGCTGCCTCCCTCTGGCCTTTGGAAAAGAAGGGAGTTCCGTTGCATCCCTGACTCCTTTTTTGCAAACATCATTCCTCTGCAACACATAGTTTTGGACAAGAACAGCATGATCATCTTCATGTGTACTCCTGGAAGGACCAGGAGTGTGTGCCTTTCCTAGTTCCTTGAGTGCTCCATTATCTAACTCTACTGTAATTCAACTATGATTGACCCATACCTGAAGAAGTCCACTTCTTAGGTTTAGGTTGACTGCATGATCATAGATCCAGTCCTGACCCAAGACAAGAGGCTCCGTGAGGTCTTCGTCTTGGCACACTAGTACCATAACTGTCATTAACATGTCCTGAATGTAGAGGGGAACCTCCACCTCGCCCATGCAAGGGGTTTCCACACCTCCTAATCCCATGAGATAAGCTTCTATAGGATTGACCTTTAATTTCAATTCTTGACAGTAAGAGAGTCTCACCGCACTAGTGGCTGCACCTGAGTCAATCAATGCTCGCACGGACTGTGCACTAGTTCCTTGTCCTACCTCTATGGTCACAAAAGGTCGTCGATCAATTATTCTATGGGAACTTGTTCCTGCGACTTCACACATTGCCATATGATATCCTTGATCTGCATAGTCATTTGTTCTAGGCTGATCTCTACCTTGTCTTCGCAACTTCATCCTTCTGATGCGTTCTAAAGCTTCTGCTTGAGCTTCTTCTCGAATCCGCTTTTCTTCTTCCTTGCGTTTCTTGGCGATATTGAGTCGACTTAGCATTTCCTCTGTGAGAGGTTCCTGATATAACTTGACTCTGCATCCGCTTATATAGCTTGGGAGAACGTCACCTTCCAATGTGGCTAGTTGCACTGCTCCACTTGTGGAGATCCTATTTATGATCATAGGTCCATAGCCACGCTTCTCTAATTTTCTCGCATGTTGTTTCAAAGTGTATACTAGTACTAGGTCGCCTGCCTTCAAACCTTTATCCTTAACGTGGGCATCAAAATATGCCTTCTGTCGTTTCTTAGCTGCATATATCCCTGCAGCTGCCCTTAGTCTTGTTTCTCCTAATCGTTCAAGGTCAAAAAGTCTAGAGGAGAGTTCATGACCCGTCCATTCGTGCTCTTGTGCTACCTTCAATGTAGGTATCAAGAAGTCCAATGGTAGCACTGCATTTTGACCAAATACCATCTGAAAGGGGGTGGCTTGGAGTACCGTTATGTAGGCGACTCGGTATGCCCAAACAGCATGGTGTAGCTGTTTGTCCCAATCAGAGCATTTATTATTCACGAGCTTGGTCAACACATTGCACAGAATCTTGTTTGTGCTTTTGGCTTGCCCATTAGCTTGTGGGTGGTAGGGGGTAGACTTCTTATGAACTACCAAGAATTCTTGGAGCAGATTTTCAATTACTTCATTCAAGAAGTGAGTGCCTCTATCACTTACTAACTCTATAGGTAGCCCGTATCTTGTGAATACATTCTCAACCAAGAATTTAGCAGTTGTTTGAGCATCGTTCTTCGTTGTGGCTTTTACCTCTACCCACTTTGTTAGATAGTCTGTGGCAACAATGATATATTCCGCATGGGAACCCTTAGCTGGGGGATTAATAGGACCTACGAAGTCTATTCCCCACTTAGAGAATGCATGTCCACCCATCATAGGTTTCAGTGGCATCTCATCTTTACGTATAGGATACTGAGTTCTCTGGCAAACATCACACCGTTTCACATAGGTATGTGCATCCATGTGAAGGGTCGGCCATCAGAAGCCCGCAAATAGTATTGCCTTGATCACCCAATCTGGTCCAAAGTGTCCTCCTGCTACACCTTGCTGAGCAGTTTCCAAGATCTTGAGATATTCACTTTCATGGACACATAGCCTCAGGTAACCATCTTTACCACGCTTATATAGATTATCACCAATGAGTGAGTAATCCTGGGCTTCTTGTTCTAAACTCCTTTTCCTAGCCAAGGTCATATCCAGAGGCAAAGTTTTCGTCCTCAGGAAGGAAACTAGTGGTTCACTCTAGTATGGCACTATGGACACTTGATAAAGAGTGGCATGTTCCACAGGTGGTTTAGTGCAACAGATTGGGCATTCCTTGCACAACTTTTGGACATCAGCTTCCATAGTCGGCCAATGCACTCTGAGTCTCCGTAGTGTTTGTAGGGTTCGTTGCCTTGAATAGTGTTGCTCTAATGCACCTACATGTGCTAATTGCAACCATTTAGCGTACTCATCTTCTTCCACACAACAGGCCAAGATTCCTTGATCTGTGTGCTTGTACATGCTTCCTGCCATGATGTGGTACTTTTGGGCTTTCACAACCTCTCTATTTTGTGTGTTTACTACTGGATGGTTAGGCCCGTATGTCAATACTCGCACTAGTGGTTTAGCCCACTGTGGCACCACTTCCAAATTAAACAAGTAAGCATCAGGAAGGTCATCCGACACTCCTTGTGGGGCTTCTCCAGATGTGAGTCTAGAGAGATGGTCTGCTCTCAAGTGGGTCCTACCTTTCCTTACCACAACCTCGAAGTCATATTCCATTAGTAAGAGAAACCATCTTACTAATCTACCTGTATTACATGGCTTGTTCACAAGATATAGCAGTGCCTGATGGTCAGTAAAAAATTTAAACTTATTTGCAAGCAAGTAATGTCTAAACTTTTTAACCGCATATACCATGCCTAATCCTTCTCTCTCTGTAGTGGTATAATTTTGTTCAGCTGCATTCAATTTTCTACTAGCATAGGCAATTGGAAGATCCATATTACCTTCACCAGTAGGTTGCGCGAGTACACACCCAATAGCATAATTGGATGCATCCACATGAACATGAAATGGCTTGTTCCAATCTGGTGTGGTCAAGATTGGTGCTGAACATAATCTTCGTTTAAGCTCCTGGAAGGAGTTCTACATTCATCAGTCCACTCAAAGTTAGTCAGAAGTCCATACATGGGCTTTGCAATGACGGCATACATGTGAATGAACCGGCGGTAGTAACCACAATGCCCCATGAAAGCTTGTACTTCCTTGACATTCTTTGGCCTAGGTAGTTCTGCGATGGCTCTCACTTTCTCTTCATCAGTGGATATGCCATTCTTTAACACTATGTGTCCTAGAATCTTGCCTTGCCTGACCATGAAAATGCACTTTTCTGGGTTCAAGCAGACTTGATATTCTCTACATTTGTCAAAGATTTGTCTGAGTTCAGGAATATGGGTTTGCCTAATGTTGGAATGGGCACAAAGATCATCAACATAGACTTCTAAGTTCTTCCTCAGGAACTCTTTAAATACATGGCACATCAGCCTCTGGAAGGTAGCTGGTGCATTGGTAAGCCCAAATGGCATTACTCTAAAGGCAAATATGCCCCATTCAGTGGCAAATGCTGTCTTATGTTGATCCTCTGGAGCAATGGCTACTTGATTGTAGCCCGAAAATCCATCAAGGAAGCTGTACACTTCCTTGCTTGCTACTCTTTCTAAGAGATGTTCTGTGATAGGAAGCGGATAGTTATCTCGAATTGTGGCGGCATTGACCTTCTTTAAGTTAATGCATACACGCAGCTTTCCATTTTTCTTGGGCACCACTACGATGGGGGATACCCACTCAGTGTGCTCAATTTCGTAGATGAATCCAGCTTCAACCAGTCTATCTATCTCCTCCTTGATCTTAGCAGCATAATTATCGTTATATGTATATGGCTTTTGCTTAGAGGGTTTGGCGTCTGAGGTCATGGGGATAGTGTGTGAACATATGTCAGGGTCCACACCCTTCAAATCCTTGTAACTCCAAGCGAATACATCTCTGTATTCTCTTAGCAAGGCTATTAACACATGCTCTTCTTCCTCTGATAGGTCATGGCTTATGTACGTGCATCTCTCCTCTCCTTCTTCTAGGGCCACTACTATTTTCTTGGTGGTTTCTTTGTTATCATAGGCCTCTCCTGACTGTGCCTCTCGTCTAGGCATTCTTATCATGATTCTCCTGTCGTCTATCTCATACTTCTTAAAATTTTCTGGGACCTCAAACAAAGATTCTTCCTCTTCTGGTGTGACTTCTTTCTTCCTTCTTTTCTTTCCTTCTTCCTTCAGGGTCACTTGTGTGGCTAGCCTTACGTCACTTGTAAGCTCTCCATACCTCTGGGGTTGAAATTCTACTTCGTAGAAGTATTCTTCATCTGATGCAAAAGGTGGGTCCATAATGATTGACTCTAGATCGGAGTCACTTGCATCCTCAAATGCATCATAGCTAGGTTCACACTCTTCTAACACTGCCTCTCCCATAATTGGCTCTATGGAGAAAATTGAAATGTCATAGCCATCCTCATCACAATGGGGTGTCCATTGTTCTTCATTGATGGCTACATCCATTGTTGCTAAGATTTCTGCCCAGCCATGGGGTTCAAATTCTTCGTCAGGAAAGACTACAGGTGCATAGGCCGGGTCTTGAATTGATCTATGTGTTTCTTTTGCACCTACCTCTCTGGCTTTCTCTCTCTTTTCTTCTTCTACTGCTACTTTGCACATCCATAACTGGGTATCTTCATGCATCCATGAGGATCCTGATCCTATGGAATGCACCGATTTTGTATCATCTTTAGCTTTATGGATGGGATTCCATTGGATAGGAGGGACATCTCTATGAGAGTGAAAATCATGTCAATGATGAGCATCTGAAGTTTAGGATACAAAGTGAAAATCATGGTGGCTTGAGAGGATCACTTTTATACAGCTTGTTCAAAGAACTTCAGGTTTATGACACTGAAGTTTTTTGAACAAGCTGTATAAAAGTGATCCTCTCAAGCCACCCTGATTTCCACTTTGTATCCTAAAGTTCATATGCTCATAATTGACATGCAAGAGGTTACTACATACCCTAGGAATCTTGCTGGCACTAGTCCATTATAATCAGATTGCTCTATCTTGAGTAACCTCTGTGCATGCGATTCATCCAGGTCACATACTATTGTATGGCCTATAAACAGTGCCAAATTCTTTGAATAGCAATTATAAACCCGCTTCTCACACTTTCAAACTGAACATATGATAGAATCAACAAATCATTCAACAAATCATTCATATCCTCCAAAACAAACAATCGTATCCTGCCATCCAAACAATCCAATTTTTCGTGAATATTTTGAAAGATGCATTAATAGTTTTAAAAGATGCGCAGACAAAAAGTGTCCATTGAATTCAAGTTCTTGTTCTTACCTTATCTATAAGTAAGAATAAAAACTTGCATATATATATATTTATGCATATATATATAGAAATAGATAGAAAATTGAAAATTATACCTTAATAGTGTTGAAACAGATACATTAATCCATCCAAAACGATTTTGAAGGTTGAGAATAAGTAAGCTCGCACTTAGTCGTGTCAAACACTTCCTTCATATACATGCTTTAGACATTCCTCTCGAAGATATTTCTCATTTTTAGAAATCAATGCTCTCACTGTCATTTTGATACCAATCCTCAATAAAATCTGCCATGCCATCATCTTCATCATTGTCACACAAATCTTGTACTTTATCGTCTTTTGAATATAGATCTTTCAACTTTGCATATTGCACAGGATTAGTTTTGTGTAGCCTCCTCATGGAAGCTTCTGATAAATGACGTTTTACTAGTAATTGTGAATGTTGTGGAGGAATATCATCAACATCATACATTGGAATCTACACATATAAATAAAATTCATTAGTATTCCATAAATGAATAAAAAGTAAACTTTAAATAAAAAATTAAGTATATAACTTATTATATATGGATAGAAAATTTTTATTCTCTCTAGCTAAAAAGTGCTCTTGGAGGTCTACGCTATCCATAATTCACTAATAGTTCATCACCAGCATGTAATGTAGTAATAGCATTGACAACTATGTATCTTGATACATCTCTACTCATGTATCACTTCATGAACATTTTCACGCTCCTCAAATGTGCAATTAGTCTTTGAACTATTATGCAACCCTCAACTATTATTTATTAAACCTACTATATTTCCATGTGTGTAAGGTCTTCCATCAATATATAATCTTTCATTTTCTGCATGTAAAATCCTTCTACTAGTAAGGGATGCTGCATTCAAGCATATTCCATAAGTACTCATGCTTTGAACATAACGTGAAAGTCGATGCCAATCTCCCCATCCATATATAGGACCACAAAATGACATAAGAGTGACTTCAGAGTTCGGAGGCACATACAAATCCTCTACAATAAAAAGACCACGACCAACATTAGTAATAGTGGATGGAGCAATCTTATAGCGATTACCCCAAAAGTTGAAAACCTCTCCATCTAAAGGAAGTGGTCCTCTATTCCATCCTCCATATCTTCTTCTATCATATGTTTGTACTAAAGAATGATCACGAGCTGGCAATGGATAGTCTCCAGCCGTTTCATTCTCTAAACCAAGAGGTAGAGGATTTCTAGAAACCTCTGCTTGTAATTGATGAACAGCAAGTCCATGACGTGTATGAGGTATATTAACATTATGAGAAAAATTATCATCATCATCATCATCGAGCAAGTATTCTTGTATATCAACAATTATTTGATTTTATATATGGTTTTTAAATAAAATAATGACATTAATATATATAGAAAATACATACCCAAGCATTATCACGTTGACTAGGTGATGGTGCATGCTCAAAAGTACCATACTCTGTCTCATGTTCAATACATTCCAATCGTGGTCTTTGATACGTGCCATAACAAGAGTTACACCAACATATAATATGCTCTTCATAGTAAAATTCATCATAATTCCTATCGGAGGACACATGTGAAGTGGTGGTGGAGTACCCTCTGATTGATCATAATCTGCACATAATAAGAAACAAAAAAAAAAAGTTATCTATCCATCAAATATATCTAAAATTAAATGTTTGATATACTTACAGTATAAAGTCGTTGCACTATGAGGAGATGGTGGTGGAGTTCCATCTGATTGATCAGAAGCTACAAATAATGGTATTTGATATTAATAATCCGATTATCTACATACACAAAAAATTCACATATATATATTTACACATACACACATATTCACATATACACATTTACACATACACATATATTCACATATACACAACTACACATTATTGTGGGATAAATGCATGTATTTTGTATGAATGAGTGTATATGAGTGCATGTGTGTGTACATATATATGTGGATATGTATATGTGTGTTTATGTTATATGTATGTATATGTGTATATGTATACATATATATATGCGTATATGTTTGCATGTATATGTGTATGTGGGTATGTGTATGTGTATGTGTGTGTATATATGTGTATGTATTCTGATTTTTTTTCAGTTTGAGATTAAATTAATAGGAGATATTGTATGGTCGAAAAAAATAAGAGGCGAGCTAACATACCACCTTAGTCGTGGCAGTTTTTTCGTAGATAGCTACGTCTTCAGGAGTCATTTCCTCAACAGAAGGTACACAAATTAATAGTTTATTAATTTTTTACATTTAATTTATGTATTTTTTTTCTTGAATGAATAGGCTGCTGCAAAGAAGAGAGTGGATTCGGGCCACACATCACACCTAGGCCAAATGGGCCATAATGGTTTTGTAGCTACATTTGTAAGTATATGTGTTATTGTGAGTATATTTTTTATTTTAGTTAAAATGCAAGTAACTAAATTTTTTTATTTGTTTCATTGCAGCAGAAGGATTATGGCCGATATCCTACGAAAGATGAGATCGAGTATGCTACACATTTTGGATATCGGCATTTGAGCGAGTTTATGCAAGATCATCTTGATGCCTTTGTGAGTATTTTTAAATTTTATATAATTATTTTATTTTTATGAATAGTTTAATTGTTTTATTTATTTATGTTTGTTATATGTAATACAGGAGTATTATGGAGAGACAAATATGGATGAGGTGGAGAGACAAACACAGGAGGGACGATCTCGATCGTCACAGGGTGATCATGACGATGAGGATGAGGAAGATCAAGATGATCATGATATTGTTGATGACGATGATGATCATGATGATGATGATTAGGATTTTAGTTGATTATGACATTGGATTATATGTATTTACATTGATATATATATATATATATATATATATATATATATATATATATATATATATATATATATATATATATATATATATATATATATATATATATATATATATATATATATATATATATATATATATATATATATATATATATATATTATCTATATATTTTTCATTTCAGTTATGTTTTGAATTATGTGTATGGTATTAAGTAATGAAGAGTTTTGTTCTATTGATTGTTATTATTGTTTATATTAAGCATGTGTTTTAATACTTTAATTATATAATTCATTCATATGTGTGTACCTAAGTGTATATGTATGTAGTGTATATGTATGTATGTGCATGTGTATGTGTGTGTATATGTATGTATGTGCATGTGCATGTGTAAGTGTATATGTGTGTATGAGTATGTGCATGTGCATGTGCATGTGTATGTGTGTGTGTATATGTATGTGCATGTATATGTGTAACTCTATGTGTATATGTGTGTATGTGCATGTATATGTGTATATGTAGTGCAACAACGTAGCCACATGAAATGCTCTTGAATGAATGAATCTCCTCCCAACCATATGCCTCTATATATAGCTCTCTCCAAGGGATTGCCTGCATGGGCAGGTGGATACTAAACATCCAAGTGTCAACCATGTAACTACATGTGCGCCAAGTGTCCCAGTTAGCCAGAGTTAACTCCAGTGGATGCTTCTAGAAGGTTCTAGAGCTCTTTGGGCAAAACACTCTTCCCATGTACCCCATGGGGGTTGAACCCAATAGTCTAGACTCGAAATCTTTGGCCACACAAATGAATGACCAAACGGAGTCTGATTTCAGATCTGTCTGAACCAATCGGATCCCTAGATCACAAAATTACTTTATTACATTCTTCCCCCCTTGGAAAATATTTTCGTCCTCAAAAATTAGAGCTATACATACTATAGGCAACCCCCGAGCCTCATGTTCTAAAACTTGAAGAACATGCATTCATTCAAACAGGTTATTTACTTAGAACTTGAAAGTAAAAAACCTTATCATATTCTAGATCTTGAAGAATATGATCGGTTTTATCTACTTCAAACTGACTTCTTTATTTGGGACCAACTTAAAACTTGAAAGCTGGAAAACGTCGTTGGATTATGGAAACTTTTTCCCATGTTGAACTTTCTTCAGTTCCATCCTTCCATTTTACTAAGCACTCTTCATACAAGTGACTTCTTGTACGTTTATCTCGGGTGCGAAGTATCCTTTCATATTCATGAGGAACTGTTTCATTTACTGGAATAGGAAGTATGACCTGTTGTCCAACTAGATTATCTGAATCTGTTAGACTCTTCCTAAGTCGACTAACATGGAATACTGGATGAATCCAACTATCATCTAGAAGTTGTAATTCATAAGCCCACAAACCAACTTTCTTGGTGATTCGAAAAGGACCGCATTATCTAGGCAACAACTTGGCGCATTGACCAATCTTGAACTTTTCCGATCTTTCAGGAATACGAAGATAAACTTGATCGCCAACCTAAAAAGTAACATCTCTTCGCTTCGGATCGGCATAAGCCTTTGCACGATCTTGAGATTTCTTTAAGTTTTCTTTAGCTAACTTAAGCTTAAAGTTCATGTCTTGAAGGAACTCTTGAGCTGCTTGAACTCGTTCATTTTGAAGTCCCACTGCATATGGAGACCTAGGCTGGAAACCGTACATCAACATGAATGAACTTAATTTAGTTGATGAATTCTTGGCACTGTTATAGGCAAAATCAGCTAAAGGAAGATAATCTTCCCAATCAGTCTGTTTGGAAGTAACATAAGCTCTGAGTATGTCTTCCAAGGTTTGATTGACTTTCTCTATCTGGCTATCCGTCTGGGGATGTTCAGCTGTACTTAAACTTAGTTTAGTTTCAAGTTTACTAAAGACTGCTCGCCAAAAATGACTTGTAAATCGAGCATCTCTATCAGAAACTATGTCTATTGGAAGACCATAGAGTCTATAAAGTTGATTTACAAATATTTTTGCAAGTTCTGGAGTCTTATAAGTACTCTTGACTGGTGAATCGATCAACGACAACCCAGACTGAATCAAAGCCTTTCTGAGTGTGGGGTAATCCAGAAATGAAATCCATGGAAATACTTTCCCACTTTCCTTTGGGAATTTCCAAAGGATGCAACAATCCTCCAACTTTAAGTCGTTCAAACTTATTTACTTGACATTTATGGCACTTGGACACATAGTTTTGCACATCTCAATGCAAACTAGGCCAATAAAAATGTCGCTTCACTAACTCATAGGTTCGGTTAATACCAGGATGTCCTGCACTTGGAGCATCATGGCATTCAAAAAGTACTTGATTTCGTATGTCCATTATACTTGGGACACAAACCTTACCTTTATAAAGAAAATATTCATCTTGAAGAGAATAGTGTTTAAACTTTCTCTCAGAAGTACTTGCTTCATTTTGTTTAGCTTGTTCAGCTGCTTTCCAAGCTTGACTGTAGCTTGGGTCTTCTTTGCAGCTTCCTTTTAAAGTTGAAATCAATTCACTTTGAATTTGTACAAAACGTAGATTGTTCAACATAGGCATCCGACTTAAGGCGTCTGCCACTGCATTGAACTTTCCTTTTTTGTACCTGAGTTCATAATCAAACTCTTGCAACTGTTCGGCCCATCTAGCTTTTCTACCTCTAAGATCAGGTTGGTTTGCAAACCACTTAATGCTCTCTTGATCAAAGACTATGGTCAACTTTGATCCGTAGAAGTAATGGCGCCATTTCTTTAGAGCATTTATAATAGCGAACATGTCTCGCTCATAGGTAGAGTAGTTTTGCTGAGCAAGACTTAGCTTTCTACTCTCGAAAGCTATTGGTCGACCATCTTGGCTTAGTACTGCTCCTATCGCAGATGAATTTGCATCTGTTTCTAATTGGAAAGACTTATTCGGATCTACGATTTGTAGAACCGAGTCCAAAGCTAAAGCAAGTTTAAGTTCTTGAAAACTCTTTGCTTGCTCTTCTTTCCAATTTAACTTCTGATGCTTCCCTTTGAGTTGATCCGTCAAAGGTACTGCAATCTTGGCATATCTATCCATAAACTTTCGATAATATCCTGCCAATCCGAGAAAACTTTGTAGTTCTCAAACCGTCTTGGGCTCAGGCCATTCAAGAATCCCTTGGACCTTTTCAGGGTCAACTTTGATTCCTTCCGCGAAAATAATATGGCCTAAATACTTTACTTTTGGGGTAAAGAATTCACATTTTGACTCTTTACCGTAAAGTTTATTATCGCGAAGAAGTTGAAAAACTTTTTTCAAGTGCTCTAAGTGACTTTCATGATCTTTACTGTAGATCAAAATATCATCGAGAAAATCTACAACAAATTTTTCCAAATACGGCTTAAGCACTTGATTCATCAAAGTCATAAATGTTGCGGGTGCGTTTGTCAACCCGAACGGCATCACTAAAAACTCGTAGTGACCAAACTTTGTTCGAAAAGCTGTTTTAGGAATATCATCATGTTTGATTCTGATCTGATGATAACCTTGGTGTAAATCAATCTTAGAAAAGACTGTAGACCCCTTTAAACTATCGAAAAGATCTTCGACTAGTGGCATGGGATACTTGTTCTTTATCGTAAGATTGTTTAATGCCCTATAATCTACGCACAGTCTCATAGTTCCATCTTTCTTTTTTACTAAAAGGATGGGTGCTGCCCATGGAGACTGGCTTGGGCGGATAAATCCTTTATCCAAATACTCTTGAATCTGATTTTCTACTTCTTGATGCTGGACATAGGGGAGGCGGTATGGGTTTTGAGATTTTGTCTTGGTACCCAGAAACAGATCTATACTGTGATCGATGTTTCCATGAGAGGGTGGCAAGCCGTAGGGGAGTTCCTTAGGGAACACATCTTTAAATTCCTTCATTAAATTGTTAAATTTAGCATGAACTTCTCAAGGAATAAAGGACGAGATATAAGAAACTTGATTTATATTATCATAATCTATTACATCGGTGCCAAGAACAAGAACTTCTCGAGGAATAAAGAACAAGAACTAATGGCTTCATTATTTACAAGTTTCTTAAGTTCAGTATATGAAATCAAAGGGATACTTGGAACATCATGCTCACCCTTGATTTTATACACTACACCGTCACGCTGGAATTCCAAAGTATTAGTAAAATAACACCTGGTCAATGAAGGTCCTAGACTCCATAGCCACTCTCTCCCTAATACCAGATCTACCCGATCCATGCTCATTATTTGGAAGTCCAAGGTGTCTTTAAATCCTTGGATTTCTAGTTCCAAATTACATATCATTGTGTCCCAAACACGGGTGTCTTGACCATGCATCATGGAAACAATGTATTTATGAGGAGATGGTTTTTGAGGAAGAGCCAATTTTTTCATTAACGCATAATTGATAAAATTATGCGTAGCAGAGTCATCCACCATTATCCAGATGGTATGCTCTTTTACTGATCCATGCAGCTTGACCAAATCATGTGGACCAAAATCTTGAGGTTGCCACATGTTTTTGGAGATCTGACATGAATGGGTACTGTCGCAGTGCATTATCTGAACCTTCTTTGCACTTGAATTTGCATCCAAGTCCAAAGTTTGAATCAGATGTATTTGCTGCTTACCCTTTCCCTTACTTTCTCTTCCAACTGGACAGGCACGACTACGATGTCCTGGCTTGAGACACTTAAAGCACAAATTTTCTTTTTGCGCTTTATCGTGATCTTCTGGAGAAAGGACGTGTCTAAAAACACGAGGTTTTTTAGTCACCCTTTCATTCGATCTTGCCCCTTTGCCCTTGCGCTTAAAGTTATTCTTCTAGGAATAACTACTTTCTTGCGGGACATCCAGACGTGAGTTATCCTCATAAATCTGTGCAACCTTAATCGCCTCTTCTAGGGATTTAGGTGCATGCCTTTTGACTTCATTTCAAATTCGCTGGTTAAGTCCTCTAAAAAAACCGCGAAGACGATGAAAGTCATCTAAGTTTTTTAATTTTAGAATAACATCTCTGTATTCTGAAATATACACTGATAACGGTCTACCTTTCTATTGAATTTTATCCCATGCCTCCCAATTGCGTTCCTCCTCCTCATTCTCGGGGAGGAACTCTTTCTTGAAAAGGCGGGAAAATTCAACCCAGGTAGTAGGTTTCTTGAGAGTCTCAGAGAGACTCATCCACCAAGTATAAGCTTTGGGTCCTACTGATAAGCTTGCTTCTACTACTCTCACATGATCGGGGGTATGTTTGAGTTCATGGACATCATTCCATTTCTCCAAGAAAGTCAAAACTGCATCTTTATTCCTATCCTTATCCTCTCCAGAGAAATAAGAAGGACGGATCTCCTTTCCTAAGGAAAGGTCCACTGGGCGGTTATGAC
The DNA here is from genome assembly GCA_020310875.1 of Ceratopteris richardii. Lineage (NCBI taxonomy): Eukaryota > Viridiplantae > Streptophyta > Polypodiopsida > Polypodiales > Pteridaceae > Ceratopteris > Ceratopteris richardii. Next base: position 15,121,958 of record CM035444.1, on the reverse strand, counting down.
TTTCTGACATCCCTATCGAAGTAGCAAACAAAGGAGTAGAAGATATAAAACTAAGACAGCTCATACTTCCCGTTAGAGGAAACATGTCTACATGGGGAGAGGATAATCCCTTATCCTTTTCCATCCTAATAGACATTGGTGAAGTCGCGATCGTATCTGTGTGACTACCCAAAGTAGCCTTACTGATATCCCTAGGCATCTGAAGTAAGTTCAGAATGGTCTTAAGGTGATCTTGGATTCCATCAATAGATTGACGGAGTACCGCAACCTCATCCGGAATATTGGACAACCGTCTAAGTCTTTGCTCAACTAGCAACATCCTACTTTCCATATCTTTCCCCTCATTTAAAGTAGTGTTTGTTTCCCCTTTTCTCGCAGAATCCTCAACGTCTAATGCTACAATTGTCGATTCTATTTTAGATGCATCAGACGCATGACTAGTATTTGAAACCATAGGTGCAAATGAATGCAATGCACGTGAAATTACTGGTGGTCTAGTCATGAATGAGGATGTTACTAACATAGGAATGGAAACATACATTGAAGCACTAGTAGTACTTGTAAGCGAGACATGGCTAGAAGTCCCCTCCATCGCACACAAAGTGTTATTAAACTAACTTAGTATTCCTAACATAGGTGGTGTATGCCACAAAATCAAAAGAGCTATGCAAGAATATCACAAGAAATCGTCCCTGATGATTTGGTCCGTCAAGGTCGACTTGATTCTAGCCAAAAGTGCTAGAATTATGACGAAGTTAGGCCTCCGGATCTTCACTCCACAGCTCCACTTCCTTTGAAATTTGCTCAAACTTTTAGCTTTCTACAGCTTTGACCAGCACAGATATGCACTCGGGTTCGGTTGGGCTAATCAACAAACTCCAAAGAGTAAACAAAATGAAAAGATCTCGGCTCGGGATTAGTAGAACAGAGAAAGGATTCGAACAGAAAAAATATGCAGAGGTATTAATCATCAAAAGCCTCTATTACAATGGATAAGTCATTGTAGCTCCACTGCAAGGTCACGGTATCGATTCCCGGCGCCAACTTCTTTTATATCCCTTGATAATATCTTCTTCAGCAAAGAAATCAGATCAACAAGTGGTGGTGACGACTGCAGAGTTAGATCTTTTCTTCGTGGATAGACGAGCGCTTCCCAAGGGAGAGGTTCCAAGTTCGAATCCTTGGCTCACAGCCGAGGTTATAAATGTTTAATTTGCTCCTTCATAAGGCCTTCTTCTATGCCAAAAGCATATAAAGAGCTGCTACAACATTGTAAGTCACGAACAAGAATTTGCGTTGTGGTTAAGAGAGCTTCCTCTATATGGTGGGATACAGGGTTTGAATCCCATCGCCTTCCACTATAGCTCTTCAGTTTTTATTTTGCCCATTAATGGTCTTCTTCAGCGCTCACTACTGATAATAAGATCTGTTGCGATGATCCTACACCTGAACGCCCGTGGGCTTGTGGATAGAGCAGTGCTCCCTCAATGAGAGGTTCTGGGTTCGAGCTCCCGCCGGCTCACAGTAGAGATGACCACTTCATCTTTTGCTAAGCTCCTAAGCTAAAGGCTATCACCACCACGACGAATTCGGCACTTAATTCTGATCAGACGCGAGCGAGTAATGTAGAAGAGGATGCATACGCAAGATGAAGAAGGAGAGAGCAATGGAGAGAATGCTCTGATACCAATGCAACATTGCCACAGGAAATGCTCTTGAATGAATGACTCTCCTCCCAACCATATGCCTCTATATAGCTCTCTCCAAGGGACTGCCTGCATGGGCAGGTGGATACTAACCATCCAAGTGTCAACCATGTAACTACATGTGTGCCAAGTGTCCCAGTTAGCCAAAGTTAACTCCAGTGGATGCTTGTAGAAGGTTCTAGAGCCCTTTGGGCGAAACACTCTTCCCATGTACCCCATGGGGGTTGAACCCAAGACCTCTTCCTTCACACCCTTGAGTCTTAACCATTAGGCTAAGTGGATTACTTGGTTACAAGAGTAAATGACCTACTAGTAAGTCTAGACTCAAGATCTTTGGCCACACAAATGAATGACCAAACGGAGTCTGATTTCAGATCTGTCTGAACCAATCGGATCCCTAGACCACAAACTTACTTCATTACATGTAGGTATATGCATGTGTGTGTGCATGTGTATATGTGTTTTAATAGTTTAATTATATAATTCATTCATATGTGTGTACCTAAGTGTATATGTATGTGTGTGTATATGTATGTATTTGCATGTGTATGTGTGTGTATATGTATGTATGTGCATGTGCATGTGCATGTATAAGTGTATATGTATGTATCAGTATGTGCATGTGCATGTGTATGTGTGTGTATATGTATATGCATGTATATGTATAA
>CM035444.1:15112084-15114584 GCA_020310875.1 Ceratopteris richardii | reverse complement strand
ACAACAATAATTACAACAACAACTACAACAAGAATTACAATGGCAACTACCAAGGAGGATTCAAATCCAAGAAGGATTACAACAACTACACAGAGGACAAGATGACTCTCTTCTGATCATGAACATGACTTCAAAGTCAGGTACAAATGATGACCACCTATTCTATATTGACTCAGGATGTTCAAATCATGTGGTTTGCAATGTAGCATTACTCTCTGATCTTGAGGAACCAAAAGGTAAGCATCAAGTCCAAATAGGTGATGACACAAAGCATTCTGTAGTTAAAGTTGGAAATGTTAAGACTTGTGATGGAAATCAGAATTTGTTGAGCAAGGTACTCTATGTACCAACCATTACCAAAAATGTGATGACTGTTGGTCAGATTGTGGAGAAAGGTTTGCAGGTTAGGTTCAACCAATATGGAGCATATGTGGAGGACCCAAGACATGGGTTCAAGAGGATTGCTAAAGGAGAAAAATTAGGTAGACTTTTCACTCTTGAGTTGGAAGATACAAAGTATATTGCACTATACAGTTATAAAGATCAAACACTTTTAGAGCTTGAGATTTGGTACAAAACGTTAGGGCACATAGGAGAAAGAACCTTGAAACAAATGTGCAGGGACCAATCGGTGCTTGGGATACCTAATGTATCCAAGCAACATATGATTTATAAGTGTGGTGCTTGTCAATTTGGGAACTCTCACAGGTTACCCTTCTCAAAGAAAGGATACATGCATGAAGACTACCTAGAGCTTGTCCACACAGATGTATGGGGACCAAGCAAAGACCCCTGAGTCTCTGGATCAAGGTACTATGTGTCTTTCATTGATGATTATAGCAGATGGACTGTATTATACTTTATGAATCACAAGGATGAGGTATTTAATTGCTTTAAAAAATATCTTGCATTAGTTGAAAACCAAACATGAAAGAATTTGAAGAGGCTAAGGTCAGATGGAGGAGGTGAGTACTTCTCCAATGAATTTGAAGACTTCTTGCAGGACAGAGGCATCAAAAGAGAGATAAGCACAAGGTATTCTCCTGAACAGAATGGGGCAGCTGAGAGAAGAAATAGATTAATTGTTGAGACAGCTAGATCTATGCTTAATGAGAAAAAGTTACCTAACTATCTATGGGCAGAGAGTGTTTCTATTGCCACTTACCTCATAAACAGGTTACCATCTAAGTCTCTTGATGGCATGACACCCTATGAAGCATGGCATGGTAAGAGACCTTCACTTGACAATTGCAAAATATTTGGATGTGTAGCATATGTACACATTCCTTCTTAGATAAGAGGTAAGCTAGACCGAAAGGCTGAAAAATGCATCTTTATTGGGTATGAGTTAAATAAAAAAGGTTACAGGTTTTATAATCCTATCAATAAGGGATTTATGGTAAGCAGAGATGTTGTCTTTGATGAAAATGATTCTTGGTATGAGAATGAATGCAGGAAGGTCAATTTACCCTATCATTTGGAAGAGGAATTTCCAAGTCTTACAAAGGAGGAACCTACTCAGAATGAAGCCTCAAGTTCAGATGATGAAGAAACTATCAATCTTGAAGAATTCAAAGCATGGAAATCCAAAGGCAAAATGAAGATGAAGAAGCTTGAAGACATACTTGAATCCTCAACTCAGCCATTTAGAAGATCACAAAGAGAAAGCAAGAAACCTATCAGATATGGGTATGATACATCTCTTGTTACTAAACATTCTGTTTATCTTGCCAAAGATTTGTCAAATGAAGAACCAGGATCATATGAAGAAGCAATAACCAAATCAGAATGGAAAGAAGCTATGGATGAGGAGATTGATGCACTTAAAGAAAGTGACACATGGGAGTTAGTACCTAAGAAGGACTCAATGAAGGAAATAGGATCCAAATGGATCTATAAGCTTAAAAGAAATTCTGATGGCACAATCAATAAGTACAAAGCCAGATTGGTAGCCAAGGGTTTTGCACAAACCCAAGGCATTGACTATGAGGAGACATTCTCACCTGTGGCCAAGATGCCAACCATCAGAGTGTTGGTAAGTGTGGCTGCATCAAAAAATTGGAATATGTACCAATTGGATGTCAAGAATGCTTTCTTGAATGGATCGATTTCAGAGGAGGTATATATGTCACAACCTCCTGGCTATGAGGACCCTAAGAAGGTAACATATGTTTGCAAATTAAAAAAGGCTTTATATGGATTGAAGCAAGCACCTAAGGCATGGAATTACAGGTTAACTACATACCTCCAAGACCAAGGATTTGTCATGAGCAAGGCCGATACTTCTCTGTTCATTAAGAGAAGTAATTCAGAGGTAATATACCTGTGTGTTTATGTTGATGACATCATCATTAGAGGTAATGATGTCAATGGAATCAGATATATCAAAAGTCAAATGATGAAGGAGTTCAAGATCAATGATCTTGGTCTATTGAAATATTTTTGGGGACTTGAATTAGTCTACACTAATTCAGGGATATACATTACTCAGAAAAAATAT
>CM035444.1:15087084-15099584 GCA_020310875.1 Ceratopteris richardii | reverse complement strand
GATAGATAGATAGATAGATAGATAGATAGATAGATAGATAGATAGATAGATAGATAGATAGATAGATAGATAGATAGATAGATAGATAGATAGATAGATAGATAGATAGATAGATAGATAGATAGATAGATAGGTAGGTAGGTAGGTAGGTAGGTAGGTAGGTAGTGTCACGAGGAAGGAGATAAGGAAGAGAGCTCACACACACACTCTCGCTCTCAAGGAGAAGCACACACACAGATTGAGGCAAGGAAGAATGATCTTCTTCTTCTTCTGCTTCTATTACATAAAAAGAATGTACAAGAATGACCTAAAAACAAGAATACAACAAGTGCAATATATAAAGACCAGTACATAAGGAAAAACCTAATGTTCGCGAATGACTGAGCTAGCAAGAAACAAATGTGCCATCACTCTCGGTAGATAAATCTAATAAAGCTCAATGAAGTATCCCTGACATATATCGGCGTGACCACTATACATGTCAGAGAAACGAAAAAAACTGGTACGTGTCATCCTGGATCATCACATGTTGAGCTTGATATCTCAACACTCCCCCTCAAGCTCAACGCCATATCCTGTAATCCAAGCATCTTCCGAAACTTCTTCAACTTCTCACCTCCAAGTGCTTTGGTGAAAATATCAGCAACCTGCTCATCTGTTCTCACATAAACAAGATCAATATCACGTGCTAATACCTTCTCTCTGATGAAGTGATAATGTACTTCGATATGCTTTGTTCTAGCATGGAAAACAGGGTTCTGAGCTAACTGTATGCTGCTAAGATTATCACAATAGATAGTGATAGGCTTTTGCACTTCCACACCCAAATCTGCAAGTAACATCTCCAGCCATGATGCCTCACATGCTGCCATTGCAACACCTTTATACTCAGCCTCTCTTCTGGACAAAGCAACTGTGGGTTGCTTCTTACTGCTCCATGTAATAGCTGCACCTCCAAGTGAGAAAAGAAAGCCACTAGTAGATCTTCTATCTGGAGTACTACCAGCCCAATCTGCATCGGTGTATCCATGAACCTGCATCGGTGTATCCATGAACCTGCAAATCTACACTAGCTTCATAAAACAATGCATAATCCAAAGTAGCACTCACATAACGTAGAGTGCACACCAGAGCATCCAAATGTGGCTTCCTGGGAACCTGCATAAACTGACTTTCAAGTCCAACAGTGTAGCTTAAATCAGGCCTTGTAATTGTAAGATATATAAGACTTCCCACAATTTTTCTGTACATAATAGCATTTTCCAATGCTTCACCTGATTTCTTTCCTTGCGGCAATGGAACCAGCTTCCATGTATCATTTCCATAAAGTGCAGCCATCTCCTCATCCATAGCTTTTTCCCAATCTGCATCACCAATTGCATCTTCAAAACAAGAAGGTTCAGCATCTTGTATTACCTTTGTCATGTAGGCACAATGGCGAGCCATGTTACTATCATAGGTCAATCGTTGCACTGAATTACGCATCCTCCCAGATCTTCTTGGTCCTGGGTCACTTCTTCTTGTATCATCTGCATGTGCCCTTCTTACTCCTGGAGTCTTCACAGAGGGCAATCCAAGTTCCTCATCAAGAATCTTTTCTGAATCGCTTGAATCTCCATCAACGTCTTCAAAACCTGCACCTGTTTTACTACCAGCAGAAAGCTTTTCTTTACCTTTCTTGGATGTATTTGATGAATTTGCTCGACTGAAATTTCCACGCAATCTTCCACTCCATGGATTTGAGTTGGAACTATTGCTTGGTGATGCATCCGGTCCACTCAAAACTTGAGATTTTGCACTAGATTTTTCAGCATTTTCTTTGTCATTTGGTTCAAGATTCAGTCCTTCTTTGGCATCTGCATAGAAGCTTGACATTTCATCAAATACCACATCTTTGCTCACCTTCACTTGTCTTGTGAGTGGGTTATAACATTTGTACCCCTTTTGCTCAAGGGAATATCCAATGAAGACACATTTTTCTGCTTTCGGATTAAGCTTCGTCCTCAACTCATCTGGAACATGTACATATGCAATACAACCAAAAACTTTCAGATGTGATAAGTTTGGCTTTTTACCTGTAAACTTCTCTTCAGGTGTAACTTGATGTACAGCAGCAGTCAGAGTTCTGTTCATGATGTATATAGCAGTATGCACAGCTTCTGCCAAATAACAATGAGGCATACTCTTCTCAACCATCAAGGCTCTTGCTATTTCTGCAATATGTCTATTTTTGCGTTCAGCAACACCATTCTGTTGTGGTGTGTACCTGCATGAGAACTGACGCCGAATTCCATGATTTTTTAGAAAACTACTGAACTCATTTGACATGTATTCACCTCCTCCATCAGATCTTAATGTTTGAATGTACTTCCCTGTCTGCTTTTCCACCATAACTTTAAAATTCTGGAAGTGAGTAAACACCTCGCTCTTCTCTTTCATGAAATATACCCATACTTTGCGTGTATGGTCATCAATGAAAGTAACATAAAACCTGCAACCGCCCATAGATATGGTCTTTGCTGGACCCCAAACATCTGTATGTACTACTTCTAGTACATTCTCACTAACATGCTTGTCATGTGGAAATGATGCTCTTGATTGTTTACCAAATTGACATGCTGCACATACCTTTTGCATTTTTGCAACTTTGAAATTTGGTAGTCCATGGACAATGTCCTTTGACTGCATCAGTTTCAGCCTTTGCAAGTTTGCATGTCCAATCCGTTTGTGCCATATCTTGTTGGTGCATTTTACCCAAGCCTACATGCTTGATATATTTGATATCATCCTCATTTGTAAGTCACATGAGTAGTCATGTGAACACCTCTTATAAAAGAGTTCATTTTTATCTCTTGTAATTGAAAAAAGAAAAAGGAAAAGGATGGCTTACCTCATGCATGATGTAAAAGCAATTTCGTGGCTCTAACTACCAAAACCCACAAATTTTTGAGCTGAGGGAATATCTCCTAACTTTGGGGATCACTTTTAGGTGGAGCCATTCGAATTCGAATTCAAAACTCCCTCCAAGAATAGCTATAAAAGGAGCAAGAAGGAAGAGGCGATTAGCAAGCCTTGTACGTAACCACTTCATGTCATTTTGTAGAGATTGAAGAGCTTACTCCATAGCTCTATCATTCTACTCCCATTGTGCAAAGATTCATTGCCAATGTGGTTGTAATCATATGTGAATCTATACATTTATTATCATCTACTCCTCTATTTTGTTCTCTGCTATACTCACTCAGAGCAGTACTTGCAGAAGGTCATATCTCGAGTTCTACTGATCCTTTTTCAATGATTTAATGTGCGTTGGATATTTCATACTATCTACGTTTTATGTATAAATTTTCAAAGTCATTGGATTAATAGTTTTGAAGATATCTGCATTTTACTGCTCACTGGTCTATCTCTGGAGAGCCCCGAGAATGGTGGACATGTTCTAGAAATTGATGAAACTTGTTCTCAGTGCTCAGTCCATCATTTGAAGTGTTTTAACTTGGATTGGGAAGCTTGCTAAGTCTATTTGCTATGCCCAAAAGGAATGTTTCTAATTCCTACCAGGTTGAGAGCACTGTTCATTTTTTCCAGCAGGTGTATGTCCAAAAATAGCAAGTTTTGGGAGCTAGTCATTTCGCAACTAGTCTGTCTTGACTTAAACTTTTGGGATACATGTTCCAAAGTACTTGGCTGATATTTTGGTGGATTTAGGAAGCTTTTAAAGGGTCTACTAAGCAACTCTGAAGTCGTAGTTGGCTGGTGTGAAGCTGGTTGTAGCAGCACCTACTCATCTTTGGATTGCATCCACCATCTCTCTTCACATATCTCTATATCTGCAATAACTCCTGCACCTTTTGCAAACATGGTTGCATTCATTTCAGGAATCTTCACATTTAAGGTGAACATCCTACCCACTTTGTTTCCTTTGGCAACCAATCATCCATCCTGCTTGTACTCTTCTACATATAATCCATCAGCATTGAACCTGACTTGTAATCCCTAGTCAACCATTTGTCCAACAGAAACTAGATTCTTCGTTATATTTGGAACATGCAGCACATCAGCGAGATGTTTTACCTTTCCTGTTGGAGCAAGTCTATGAAAAGCCTAAGTATTGGCTTGAGTCCCACAAAGTCTTAGAAGAAGCTTTAAAAAGAAGACTATGTAAAGTTCACTTGTGAACTACCTCTTGTAACTTTTGAAGAGTTTACTTAATGTAAAAGTAAGAGAATCTTAAGTGGTTGAGTCCACTTGATCAAGAATGGAAAGAGGAGCCACGAATTCGTGATTTGTGGTAGGTAGAGAATCAAATCAATCATTGATTGATTGGAGAGTGATTGAGGGAAGTTAGCCTCCCAAACTCAACTATAAATAGATGACAATTTTAGTTGTGGTTAGAGAGACCTATGTGAAGACCTCCAAGAGCTGAGCTTTATGCCATATCAAGGTGTGATTACAAGGCACACATATGTATTAGTAAGTCATTGTATTGTACAAGCAATATACTTTCATTTTCATGATTATTTGAGTTCATCTTTCCATGTTCTTGTGAAGTGTACTACTCACTGCCATTACTCTCAGTTTTCTTAGTCAGCTTGCAGGCATGTTTTCTCTGAGCTTGGTGCATCCTTTTCAGTGATTTAACTTTGTAAAGTTAGCTTTATAAGTCTACTATATGCTCACAAATTTTCATGTCATTTGGATGTTGCAATCTTTAGTTATGTTCATTTGAAGTCAACAGGGTCTGTTCATCTTCACTTCTCTGTCAGGTACCCGACTTTTTCACTCATCTTGACAGAGGTGTTTCTAAGTGGTTACTTATCCAAATTTAGTGATTTAAAGCTTGTTGGATTTAGCTTAGTGTCTCTTATACCCATACAAAGTTTCATAATCATTGGATTCTTATATTTTGAGTTATGTTGATTTTTCTGCTCACTGGTCTCAAACTGTAGCAGCCCGTGAAAATTGGGATGATATCATTAGTTGTTAAAACTAATTCTCAGTGTGTGGTTCATTATTTTTTATGAGATTACTCTTGAAAGTTAGCTCTTTAAGTTAACTAGACTTCCCCAAGAGGAATTAAGCTAATTGCTGCTGTGCTCAGAGAATTATGTAAAACACTGGACAGGTGTATGAACCAAGAATAGCAAGTTTTCACCTCTGAGCTAACTCCAACTTATCTGTTTTGATCTATCTTTTTGAGAGTGATCTTCCAAGGTACATAGGGTGTCTAATACATCCATTGGCAAGCTAAAAGGGCCCACCATATACTTCTGGAGTTCATTTGGCTGGTGTAGATCAAGGATTTTGCAACACCTCTTCATCTTCAAGCACATACCTATCCATCTCTTCACAGTGGTATCAGAGCAAGGTTGGACAACATGGCAGATGGATTTCCTTCATCAATTGACAAATTGAATAGAGGTAATTACTCAGCTTGGTCATTAAGGATGGAAGCTTATCTCCAAGGTAGAAGTTTATATGGTTATGTGGCTAGAGATGAAGTTATGCCAAGTTTCAGGAACAAAAGTCAACCAACACAAGAAGAGCAAGAAAGATTGAGCACATGGTGCTCCAAGGATGCACTTGCAAGGTCTTATCTCCTCAACTCTATCTCAGATTTTTTGTTGCCTCACATTAGAAGTTGTAAGACATCTCAGGAAGTGTGGGATGCACTTGAAGCTTTCTTTTCTTCAAGTACTAAAGCTAGGAAGCATCAACTATGGCTGGATTTCACAACTCTCAAGAAGGCTCCCAAACAAAATGTGACTGATTTTGTCACAAAGCTCAAGGACATAGCGGATCAGTTAGGAAGCATTGGAGAGGTAATAGATGAAGAGCAAATTGTAAGGCATGTCATCAATGGCTTGAAGGCAGATGACAAGTGGGAAGCATTCACCACAGCTATGGATTTGTACATGGACATGCATGTACCTAATTTCAACACACTCATTGGACAACTACTTACTCAAGAGGCAAAGCTTATCAAAAATGGAGAAAGCTCTAAAGGTAATCAATCTTCAGCTTTATACACTGATAAAAGCAAGTCCAAAGATAACAAAGGAAAGACAAAGAAAGTGGATGATGAAGCAGGTACATATCAAGCTAACTATGTAGGTAGAGGAAGACATGGCAGAGGTAGAGGAAGAGGAGGTAGACAAGGCAGGGGGAGATCCCAAGACTCCAACTCATGTTCTATTTGTGGATTAACTAATCATACAACTGAAAATTGCTTTAGGAATTCCAGGAATCAAAGAGGCAGAGGATACAATAGAGGAAGTTATGGCTACTCAAGAGGAAGGTTCAACAACTACCATGGCAACTACAAAAACTACAATCATTCAAACTATCAAGGAGGCTACAAAGGAAGGAGAGACTACAATAACTACACAGAAGACTCAAACAAAGAGGATTCATTATTGATTATGAACATGGCTATGCCACAAGGTAAATCTGATGAGCATGTTTTCTACATAGATTCAGGTTGTTCAAATCATGTGGCACTCCTATCAGATTTAGAAGATCCAAGGAATAAGCATGAGGTACAAACAGGAGATGATACAAAACATCCTGTGGAGAAAATAGGCAATGTCAAAGCACCTGATGGAAACATCAACCTACTTAGTAAGGTACTCTATGTCCCTACCATTACAAAGAATTTGATAAGTGTTGGGCAGATAGTAGAGAAAGGGTTGCAAGTCAGGTTCACAAAAGCAAGAGCATTTGTTGAAGATCCAAGTCAAGGATTCAGAAAAATTGCAAAAGGTGAAAAGACAGGTAGATTGTTCACATTTGAATTACAGGACACTAGAAACATTGGTCTCTTTAATTATGGTAGTCAGACACTCACAGAATTGGAAGTATGGCACAAAAGGTTAGCACATATTGGTGAAAGGTCATTAAAGCAAATCTGTAGGGACCAAAGTGTACTTGGAATTTGTCAAAACAACATATGATTTATAAGTGTAGTGCATGTCAATTTGGAAAGTCTCACAAGTTACCATTCATGAAGAAAGGTTATATGCATGGAGATCTCTTGGAGTTGGTTCATACAGATGTATGGGGACCTAGCAAGGAAGCTTCAATATCTGGATCAAGGTATTATGTTTCCTTTATTGATGATTGCAGCAGATGGACTATCCTATTCTTTATGAAACACAAAGATGAAGTTTTTTCATGTTTCAAAAGATATTTGGCTCTTGTGGAGAACCAAACAGGTAAATCACTAAAAAGGCTAAGGTCAGATGGACGGGGAGAATACTTCTCCCATGATTTTGATTCTTTTCTTCAAGAAAGAGGAATCAAAAGAGAGGTAACTACAAGGTACACTCCTGAGCAAAATGGAGTGGCAGAAAGGAGGAATAGGACAATTGTTGAAGCTGCAAGGTCTATGTTAAATGAAAAGCATTTACCTAATTACTTATGGGCTGAGGCTGTATCTACAGCCACTTACTTGATTAACAGGTTGCCTTCAAAATCCCTTGATGGGATGACTCCATATGAGGCTTGGAATGGAAGAAGACCAAGCTTAGATCATTGTAAAATTTTTGGATGTATTGCTTTTGCTCATGTTCCTTCACAGGTTAGAGGCAAGATGGATCCAAAGGCAGAAAGGTGTGTATTTATTGGATATGACAACAATCAAAAGGGCTACAGGTTATACAACCCTACCAACAAAAGATTTTTGGTAAGCAGAGATGTAGTTTTTGATGAGAATAATTCATGGTATGAAGATTCATGCAGGAAGATCAATTTACCATATGATCTTGAAGAAGATTTTCCAAAGCTTGGTAGAGAACAATCAAAGATTGAAGAACAAGACACCTCAGAGGATGATGAAGAATCTCACATGGAAAAGATCAAAGCATGGAAGTCTAAAGGTAAAGCAAAATTGCAGGAACTTGGACATGAAGTAGAATCATCACATCATGGCCTAAGAAGATCTATGAGGGAAAAGAAAAAACCAGAAAGGTATGGGTTTGACACCTCATTAGTAACTAAACATTCTATCTACATAGCACAGGACATAAACCAAGAGGAGCCATCATCATTCGAAGAGGCCAAAGCAAAAATAGAATGGAAGCATGCAATGAAGGAAGAGATTGAAGCACTTGAGGAAAACAACATTTGGGATTTGGTGCCCAAGACTTCATCCATGAAGGTAATAGGCTCAAGATGGGTCTATAAACTCAAGAAGAATTCTGATGGTTCAATTAACAGGTATAAGGCAAGGCTTGTAGCAAAAGGCTTTGCACAAACTCAGGGAATTGATTATGAGGAGACCTTCTCTCCTGTGGCAAAGATGCCTACTATTAGGGTTTTGCTTAGTATTGCCTCTTCCAAGAATTGGAAGATACTTCAACTAGATGTAAAGAATGCACTCTTGAATGGTTGGATAACAGAAGAGGTATATATGGCACAACCACCTGGTTTTGAGAATCAAGTTTATCCTGATTATGTGTGTAAACTTAACAAAGCATTGTATGGTCTCAAGCAAGCTCCAAAAGCTTGGAATTTCAGGCTTGTTTCATTCTTGCAGGACAAAGGCTTTCAACCAAGCAAGGTAGATCCTTCACTCTTTATTAAAAAGAGTAATTCTGAGGTCATCTACCTATGTGTATATGTAGATGATATTATATTGACAGGAAATGATGAAGATGGTATGAAGAAGATCAAAGATCAGATGAGAGAAGAGTTCAAGATAAGTGATTTGGGTTCACTTACCTACTTCCTAGGTTTGGAAGTTGTCTAAAAAGATCATGGTTTGTTTCTCACTCAAAGGAAGTACATTAAGGACATGTTGGCAAAATTCAAGATGCAAGATTGTAAGATTGTAGGTACTCCAATGGAGGTCAATCACAAATTGAGCTCACATGAAGGTGAACTCATAGAGGACATCACATCATATCAAAGTCTAGTGAGTAGTCTCAACTATGCCACATTGACAAGAGTAGATATATGTTACAGTGTGAGTGTGCTAAGTCAATTTATGCACACACCAAGGAAACCACATATGGATGCTGCCAAAAGGATTCTCAAGTATCTCAAAGGAACCATAAATGAAGGACTTTATTATCCTTATGTATCTGATTTAGGTTTGAAGCTATTTTCTGATGCAGATTGGGCTGGCTCCAAGGAAGATAGAAGGAGCACTTCAGGTTATCTTACCTTTGCAGGCTCAAAACTTATTTCATGGTCATCCAAGAAGCAACCCACAGTTGCTCTCTCTTCTACTGAAGCTGAATATAGAGGTCTTGCCATAGCTACGCAAGAAGCTATGTGGATGAAGACATTGTTCAAAGATCTTGGATTGGAGTTTGGAACTCCAACTATTTTTGGTGACAATATGAGTTCTATTCACTTAGCTGCTAATCCTATTTTTCATGCAAGGACTAAACATATTGAAGTTCATTATCATTATGTACGAGAGAAGGTTCTAAGCAAAGAGATTCAAATATCATATGTGTCCACTCATCAACAATGTGCAAATATTCTAACCAAAGCATTGGATGGTACAAAGCTTTGCAAATTCAAGGCTATGATTGGTTTGTAGGTAATCTTGGAAGATTGAAGACCTCAAGCATACTTGGCTTGAGGGGGAGCTGTTGGAGCAAGTCTATGGCAAGCCTAAGTATTGGCTTGAGTCCCACAAAGTCTTAGAAGAAGCTTTAAAAAGAAGACTATGTAAAGTTCACTTGTGAACTACCTCTTGTAACTTTTGAAGGGTTTACTTAATGTAAAAGTAAGAGAATCTTAAGTGGTTGAGTCCACTTGATCAAGAATGGAAAGAGGAGCCACAAATTCGTGATTTGTGGTAGGTAGAGAATCAAGTCAATCATTGATTGATTGGAGAGTAATTGAGGGAAGTTAGCCTCCCAAACTCAACTATAAATAGATGGCAGTTTTAGTCATGGTTAGAGAGACCTATGTGAAGACCTCCAAGAGCTGAGCTTTATGCCATATCAAGGTGTGATTACAAGGCACACATATGTATCAATAAGTCATTGTATTGTACAAGAAATATACTTTCATTTTCATGATTATTTGAGTTCATCTTTCCATGTTCTTGTGAAGTGTACTACTCACTGCCATTACTCTCAGTTTTCTCAGTCACCTTGCAGAGATGTTTTCTCTGAGCTTGGTGCATCATTTTCAGTGATTTAACTTGGTAAAGTTAGCTCTATATGTCTACTATGTGCTCACAAATTTTCATGTCATTTGGATGTTGCAATCGTCAGTTATGGTCATTTGAAGTCAACAGGGTCTGTTCATCTTCACTTCTCTCTCAGGTACCCGACTTTTTCACTCATCTTGAGAGAGGTGTTTCTAAGTGGTTACTTATCCAAATTCAGTGCTTTAAAGCTTGTTTGATTTAGCTTATTGTCTAGTATACCCACACAAGTTTTCATACTCATTGAATTCCTACATTGTGAGTTATGTTGATTTTTCTGCTCACTGGTCTCAAACTATAGCGGCCTGTGAAAATCGGGATGATGTCATCAGTTGTTTAAACTCATTCTCAGTGTATGGTTCATTATTTTTGATGAGATTACTCTTGAAAGTTAGCTCTTTAATTTACCTAGACTTCTCCAAGAGGAATTAAGCTAATTGCTACTGTGCTCAGAGAATTATGTAAAACACTGGACAGGTGTATGAACCAAGAATAGCAAGTTTTCACCTCTGAGCTAACTCCAACTTATCTGTTTTGATCTATCTTTTTGAGAGTGATCTTCCAAGGTACATAGGGTGTCTAATACATCCATTGGCAAGCTAAAAGGGCCCACCATATACTTCTGGAGTTCATTTGGCTGGTGTAGATCAAGGATTTTGCAACACCTCTTCATCTTCAAGCACATACCTATCCATCTCTTCACATTTCTGTCCTCCATAGACAATGCTATGTTTCTTGTATGCTCAATAGGATGCGATGTGTCATCACCTGTTTCAACATATCCAGGAACTCGCATTTTTTGCAAACTAGTAAACCATTCTGCATGACTGTTCATGTGATTTGAAGCACTTGAATCAACATACCAGACATTATCATTCGATTTTCAAACACCAGCAGACATCGTATTCATCATGTGATGTTGAACCATAAACAGCTTCTCAGAATCATCTGCACTTGTGGATGCATAGTTGTTTTGCTGCCTTCTGTTATTTTGATTCTTTAACCTGCAATCATGTTCAAAGTGTCCAGGTTTACCACAATTCCAGCATCCTTTACTATCATTACCTGAATCATTTCTTTGGAAATTTCTACGACCTCTTTGGCTCCCCCTGCCTCGAAACTGTCCTCTTCCTCCTGAATGATTCTGTTGTTGACCTTGGTCTTGGCTACTGTTTCCTCTTCCACTTCCAAAACCTCTACCTCTGCCTCTTCCTCTGCTAGAGTAGAATACCTGCTCAGAACTGGGCTTTCCTTGGGAGTTTGAATCCTCACCAAGATTCTTTTCTTCAATAATCAGCATAGAGACCAAATCAACAAAATTCGGAATATTTTCCCTAGACTGTATAGAAGTTCTGAACTGCTTATATGCAGCTCCTAAACCACGAAGGCACACTTCCACCTTATCATCATCATCTACATTCACGCCAATAGATGCAAGTGACTCACATATGCTTTTGATTTTTAGAGTGTAGTCACTTACCGACATGCTCTTTTTCTCTAATGTATGCAGCTCGTTCTTGAGTTGCAATTTCCGTGCCTTTGTATTGGTCTCGTACAAAGTGACCAAACTGTTCCAATCATGCTATCCTGTATGCTAACAGATAGCCAATACATTACCTTTCGTGCTCCTTGATTCCATTCCTCATATGTTCTTAATTGTTCTGTAGTCCGATTCCTTTCTGGTAACTGCGAAGCATTTTCATTCTCTCCTTCGATGTACTTCTAGTAGCCTTTTCCCATCAAGAAATTCGTCATTCTAAATCTCTAAGCATGGAATTTGTTCTTGTCCAGCTTATCGCTCATAAGCTAACTCATTCCATCTGCGTTTGCCATTTTTGCAACAATTCACAACACCGCAACACACTACAAGCAGCACTTCTGCTTGAACACTGTCGCACTATGACGTGACAGTTCGATCTCAAAAAAACACAGTTTTCGTATATCAACAGTACACGGAATCGCTTGAAATTCTGAATCTAGAATAAATGAGTGTCGCTGAACACAACGCAAGTTACAGTTTCTGAAACTGACCTGGTTTTTCTATGGGCCCCACCTTGCGGGCTTGAAATGGAGGTCGAGATGGCTCCGAAACTTCGATCTGACAAAAACAAGTGACCCTAAAGGGATAACTCACGAAAATGTTTTGAGGTCTTCTACCTTCATGGCAATTTTCGTAGCAAATAGAGGCCGTTTGTGAAATTGTGTTTTCTCCACGCCTTGCCGCGTAGTCTTCACCGTCGCCTTCTCCACGAGCTCTCTACAGCCACGCTGGCTCTGATACCATGTCACGAGGAAGGAGATAAGGAAGAGAGCTCACACACACACTCTCACT
>CM035444.1:15079584-15082084 GCA_020310875.1 Ceratopteris richardii | reverse complement strand
AGTTCATCATTTCTTCTAATTCCACTTGCAAATGGTAGCTTGTTAAGCTAATTTAATATGTCCAGAAGGAATTTGATTAATTGTAAGTGTGCTGGTCACACTGAGTGAAAGACTGAGCAGGTGTTAATACAAAAATAGCAAGTTTTCTTGATTTTTTGAAGTCTCAAGTAGCCTGTTTTGATTTGATCATTACACATATCATTTGCAAAGTACATATATGCTTTCTTGGTATCATTTGGAAGCTAATCAAGTGTACTAAGCATATCTGAAGCAAAGGAGGGCTGGAGCAAAGCAGGTCTAGCAGCTTCAACTCAATCTCTTGAGTGCATCCAACCATCTCTCCCAATAGTGGTATCAGAGCAAATAAGGTAACATGGGAGATGGTTTTCCTTCATTCATTGACAAATTGGACAGGAACAATTACCAAGCTTGGTCTCTAAGGATGAAGACCTATCTACAAGGAAGAAGCTTATTTGGATTCATCTCAGGAGATGAGGAATTGCCCTCATTCAAAGCTAGAGGACTACCCACCAAGGATGAACAAGAGAGGCTCAACCAATGGTGTGCAAAGGATGCTTTGGCAAGGTCTTACCTTCTTAATTCTATATCTGATTTCCTTTTACCTCATATAAGGAACTGTGAGACTTCCCAAGAGACTTGGGAAACCCTGTCAACATATTTCTCTTCCAACACAAGGGCCAGGAAGAATCAATTGTGGATTGAATTCACAACCCTTAGGAAGCATCCCAAGCAATCAGTCTCAGAGTATGTGACCAAGATTAAAGATGTGGCAGACCAATTAGCAAGCATTGGAGAGGAGATTGAAGAAGAGCAAATAGTCAGGCAAGTAACAAATGGACTCAAAGCAGATGATAAGTGGGAAAGTTTCACCACTGCAATGGACCTCTACATGGACATGTATACCCCAGATCTCACAACACTCATGGGCCAACTATTCACACATGAAGCAAAGTTTACAAAGGCAAGAGATCAATCAAAAGGTAACAACCCCTCTGCTCTATATACTGATAAGAAGGTTAAAGATAAAAGTAAAAGTAAGAAGGTTGATGAAGAAGGTTCTACCTCCCAAGCAAACTATGCAGGGAGAGGTAGATCCTCAAGAGGAAGAGGCAGAGGAGGTAAGTCAGGTAGGGGGAGACCCTACAACTCATCATCATGCAACATTTGTGGATTGTCTAATCATACCACAGATGAATGCTACAAGAACTACAAGAATCAGAGAGGAAGAGGCTATCAAAGAGGTGGATACTCTCAAGGGAGAGGCAGGTTCAACCAACACCAAGGCTACAATAGATACAACAATCAATACAACAACAATTACAACAACAACCACAATGGTAATTACCAAGGTGGATTCAAAATCAGAAGGGATTACAACAACTACACAGAGGAGCAAGATGAATCCCTATTGATCATGAATATGAACTCCAAGGCATGTACAAATGATGATCATTTATTTTATATTGACTCAGGATGTTCTAACCATGTAGCTGGCAATGTGGCACTACTCTCTGATTTGGAAGAACCCAAGGGCAAACATCAGGTACAGACAGGTGATGATACTAAACATTCTATTGTAAAGATTGGAAATGTGAAAACTTGTGATGGAAACCAGAACCTATTGAGCAGGGTACTCTATGTACCAACCATCACCAAGAATCTAATGAGTGTTGGTCAGATTGTGGAGAAAGGTTTGCAGGTCAGGTTCACTCAACATGGAGCATATGTGGAGGACCCAAGACATGGTTTCAAAAGAATTGCCAAGGGGGAGAAATCAGGTAGATTGTTTACTTTTGAGCTAGAAGACACCAAAAATATTGCTTTATACAATTACAAGGATCAAACACTTTCAGAGTTAGAAATATGGCACAAGAGGTTAGGTCACATAGGTGAAAGAACCCTAAAGCAAATGTGCAGGGATCAATGTGTGCTTGGGATACCTAATGTGTCCAAGCAACACATGATTTACAAGTGTGGTGCTTGTCAGTTTGGTAAGTCTCACAAGTTGCCCTATTCAAGGAAAGGTTTCATGCATGAAGACTACCTAGACTTGGTACACACAGATGTTTGGGGACCTAGCAAGGACGCTTCTATTTCAGGATCAAGGTATTATGTGTCCTTCATTGATGATTATAGCAGATGGACTGTCTTATACTTTATGAAGCATAAAGATGAAGTGTTTAATTGTTTCAAGAGGTATCTTGCACTTGTTGAAAACCAAACAGGAAGAAGCTTGAAAAGGCTAAGGTCAGATGGTGGAGGAGAATACTTCTCAAATGAGTTTGAAGATTTCTTGCAGGAAAGAGGCATCAAGAGGGAGATAACCACAAGGTACTCACCTGAACAAAATGGAGTAGCTGAAAGAAGGAATAGACTCATTGTAGAAAGAGCTAGGTCTATGCTTAATGAAAAGAAGTTGCCAAATTATCTTTGGGTAGAGAGTGTATCCATTGCCACCTATCTCATAAATAGGTTGCCA
>CM035444.1:15069584-15074584 GCA_020310875.1 Ceratopteris richardii | reverse complement strand
TGGTGATTGGTCTGCACCAACAGCTCCCGCTCAATCATCAATTGAGGTTTCTTTTATCTTCTTTATACCCGCCATGTCTTTAAACTTCTGTAACTTTGGTCCATCCAAACTCTTTGTAAGCATATCAGCTATCTGATGTTTAGTTGAAGTATGTATGACTTCAATCTCCTTATCCATCACTTTCTCTCTTAGAAAGTGATATTGAATCTCAATGTGTTTGGTCCTGGCATGAAAAACAGGATTAGCAGCTAAATACAATGAACTCATGTTATCTCCATATGTAATTGGTATCCCATGCACAATGTCAAAACTCTTCATCAAGGTCTTGAGCCAAATCACTTCCTTTGCAGCTTCAACCATGCCTTTATATTCAGCTTCTGTAGAAGACAAAGCAACTGTATGTTGCTTCTTGGAACACCATGAGATAAGTTTATCTCCCACATAACACATGTATCCATAAGTTGACCTTCTATCATCTGGATTACCTGCCCAATCTGCATCACTATAAATTTTGATATTTGTATCTGATGTAAACCCATAATACAAACCTTCATTGAGTGTACCCTTAATGTACCTCAACACTCTTTGTCCTGCAATCCAATGTTCTTTCCTTGGGCAATTCATGAATTGAGACAAAACCCCTACTGCATATGATAAATCAGGTCTAGTTAAAGTAGCATAGATAAGACTACCAACCAAACTCTGATATTGTCTCATGTCCTTGAATTCTTCACCTCCAAATTTACTCAATTTGTGATTCACCTCCATTGGTGTAGGTGCTACCCTGCAATCATCCAAAACTTGATTAACAAGTTCTTCAAATACCTTTCTTGAGTCACAAATACTCCATGTTGAGTATATGTAATCTCCATGCCCAAGAAGTATGACAAGTCTCCCAAGTCACTTATTTTGAACTCCTTTTCCATTTGCTTCTTGAGTCTTTGTATTCCTTCTTCATCTGTACCTGTAAGGATTATATCATCAACATATATGCACATGTATATGAAACCATTATCACTTGCTTTGACAAGCAAGCTACTATCTGCTTTAGACACCTGAAATCCAAGTTCTTTCAAGAACTTTACAAGTCTATAATTCCATGCCCTTGGGGCCTGCTTTAAGCCATACAAAGCTCTCTTGAGCTTGCACACATGATCTGGATACCTTTTATCTCTGAACCCTTGAGGTTGCTCCATGAACACATCATCTGAAATATAACCATTCAAAAAAGCATTTTTCACATCAAGTTGACATAACTTCCAACCTTTACATGCAGCAATAGCTATAAGTGTCCTGATGGTTGTCATCTTTGCCACAGGACTATAAGTCTCATCATAATCAATACCATATGTTTGTGCAAAACCTTTGACAACAAGTCTAGCTTTGTATCTAGACACACTTCCATCTGCAAACCTCTTGGTTTTGTAAACCCACTTGCATCATAATTTTCTGACTATTTGGTTTAGGAACCAAATCCCAAGTTTGATTTTCCAATAGTGCATCATATTCTTCCTGCATAGCTTTCTCCCATTTTTCCTTACCTTTTGCCTCTTCATATGTAGAAGGGTCTTCATCTATTTTCATCATATAAGCATAATCTTTTGTGGCCAAAAAAGAAGTGTCATAACTATACCTTGTAGGTTGCCACCTATTTCTTGATGATCTTCTGAGTTCTCCACTCCTCGAGGTTTCTGGTTCTTCACACTCAGGATCAAATCTTGGCATTTCTTCACCTTCACCCTGCACTTCATTATTCTCTTCTTCATCAATTATTTGAATCTTTGACTTACCTTTCTTTTGACTCACTTCTTCTTCATCACCTGTATTGATATTGATTGTACCTGCATACCAAGTACTTTGCTCATCAAATGTAACATCTTTAGAAACCATGAATTGTTTTGTAGATGGACTCCACAATCTATAACCCATCTGCTTATCATCATAACCAATGAAAACATATTTTTCAGCTTTAGGTTCCAATTTGTGTCTTAATTGTGATGGCACATATGCATATGCCACACATCCAAAAACTCTGCAATGATCCAAGGTAGGTCTCTTACCCCACCAAGCCTCATATGGTGTCATACCCTGCAGGGCTTTACATGGTAACCTATTGACCAAGTAAGTGGCTGTATTTACAGCCTCAGCCCACAAATAATTAGGACAATTTTTCTCCTTCATCATGGATCTTGCAAACTCAACAAGTGTTCTATTTCTCCTTTCTGCTACACCACTTTGTTGAGGAGAGTACCTGCAAGTAACTTCCCTTTTTATACCTACATTCCACAAGTAATCACTAAATTCATTAGAGAAATACTCTCCCCCTCCATCTGACCTCAATCTCTTCATCTTATGACCTGTAATTCTTTCTGCATATGCATGATAGTGTTTAAATGTATTAAACACTTCCGACTTATCTTTGATCACATAAATAGTGATCCATCTAGTAGCATCATCAACATAAATCACATCATACCTTGACCCATTTATACTGAAATCATCTGATGGTCCCCACACATCTGTGTGTACCAATTCAAGCTTCTCTGAGTACATAAAACCATGCTTGGAATAGGAATGCTTATGAGCTTTACCTAATTGACATGCCTCACATTTGTATGTCATATGTTGACCTGCAACATTAGGCAATCCAAGCACTGAACCATTGTTAATCATGTCTTTAATACCTCTTTCATTGAAATGTCCAAGCCTCTTGTGCCAAAGATATAACTCAGAGATCTTATGTCCTCCATATATGAACATAGCATGACCAATATTGCCTTGAATCTTCAATGTAAATAATCTTCCTTCTTTCTTCCCTGAAACAATCTGTTTATACCCTTGACTAGGGTCTTCCACATATACTCCATCATTAGTGAACCTTACTTCATATCCCTTTTCAACAATTTGTCCTACACTTATCAAATTCTTAGGAATTGTAGGAACATACAGAACCTTACTCAATAAGGTACTACTATCCTTAGCCTTCACTGATCCAATTGACTTCACATTGTGCTTTGTGTTGTCACCTGTTTGAACAATATGATTAAAAACCTTATTCTCGAAATCAGTCATCAAAGCTATATTACCACTTAGGTGATTGCTACACCCTGAGTCAATGTAGAAGACTCTTTGATCTTCACTCTGCCTTTCACAAGTTGCATTCATTATCAATGTTGAATCCTCCTTTTGATCTGAAGCATAATTGTAGTAGGTATTGTTATATTGTTGACTTTGGAATCCTCTACTTGCATTTCTTCCAAAGTAACTCCTACTACCTCTACCTCTGAAATTACCTCTTTGATTTCTGCCACCTCTTCCTCTTGCATTATAGTTTTGACTATATCCATTATTACTCTGAGTATTGTGCCAACAATCATTAGCTAAGTGATTTGTCTTACCACAAATCCAGCAAGCTTTGCCTCCATCTTTGTTGTTCCTGCCTCTTCCTCTACCTTTGCCACCTCCTCTTCCTCTTAGGAAGTTGGCTTGACTAGTTGTTCCTTCATCTTCATTTGCTTGTTGCTTTCCTTTGCTATTCTTCTTCTTGTCCTTTGAGTACATTGCATGACCTGCACTCTTGTCACCATCTCCTTTAACATCCTGCTCAAATGTTAGCATATGACCTAACAACTGATTTAAATCAGGAGTGAAATGATCAAGTGATAACTCTGTAGACAAAATGAATGGCTTCCATTTGTCATCACCTCTTAAACCTGTAAGGATTTGCCTTACCAATTTATCCTCCTCAATGTCTTCATCAACAGCTCCTACAGCATCTGCAATATCTTTCATTCTTGTCACATAGTCTGAAATGGATTGAGAAGCCTTCTTCTTAAAGGTGGTAAACTCTGCCCATAAGGATGCCTTCCTTGACTTAGTAGTATTCTGGAAATGCTCCTCCAAAGCACTCCAAATATCAGTTGCACTTTCAAGACCTCGAATATGAGGTAACAAGTAATCATTGACTGCCATATAGATAATGCTCCTAGCTTGAGCATCTTTCTTCATCCAATTTTTCAAATCTGCTAACTCTTCCCTAGTTGGAACACTAGGATCTCTGAACTCTGGCTTTTCTTCTTCTCTTGTGATGTAGGCTATTAAATCTTTGCTCATAAGATGAGCTTCCATCCTCATTGACCATGCAGGATAGTTTTCCCTATCCAATTTCTCTATCTGAAGAGAATCTCCCATCTTTCTTCTACCTGTGTATTGAAATCTTCAAGCTTTATAAATGATATATGTACCTTTGCTTCGAATTAGACTCCTTTTGTCTCTCTTGATGTCTTATGGTCTCCTCCTCAAGCTTTGTCTTCAAACTTTCACCTTTTAGTTCTTCAGTTGTTGAATTTCTTGAATCTGCAGCAGTCGGGATCCTCCTTTCCTTGATTTTGATGTCTCCTGCTCTGATACCACTGATGGAGAGTGTTAATCTCCAAAAGAATAACCTACTCTTATGATTAGAGCACCTCTATACCAAGATTAAGTCAAAATCTTCACCAAATTAGAGGTTCAATCTCCAAATTATCAAAAGTTGAAAAATTCTGTGAATAAGATAAAACACAGAAAGTCTGCTGCACAATTTCTTCTCATTGACCTATCAAACATGTAAAGTTTTCTATGAAATTCTGTATGGAGTGTTGCTTAGAAGTTGCGCACCTCCTCCAAGTTAAATTTCTCCAAAAGGTTTAGTATAACTTGAGAAATCAACTTCATAAGTTACCTATGTCTAAATCTACACTTCTGAGAAGTCGATTTTGACACCCCTAACTTCTAACACATAGTTCTATCAATCTGGAACCCGTTTAAACAAATGCTTGTAGATACAAGCAGGTTACCTTCTAACTTAAAGATTAAGTGCTTGCTTGCACAAAACTTTAAACTGTGGAGTGAGAACTGACCAAAAAATCAAGATCCAAATTTGCGCCTGTTTCAGAGAATTGTGAACACTCATCACATATGAATGTTCCTATTAACAATTCTCCTAGCCTATTTACAATTAG
>CM035444.1:15054584-15064584 GCA_020310875.1 Ceratopteris richardii | reverse complement strand
AGGTTTTATGCATGAAGATTATTTGGAATTGGTGCATACAGATGTTTGGGGACCTAGCAAGGAGCCATCCATATTTGGATCAAGGTACTATGTGTCCTTTATTGATGACTATAGCAGGTGGACTGTCTTATACTTCATGAAACATAAAGATGAAGTATTTAATTGTTTCAAAAGGTATCTTGCATTAGTTGAAAATCAAACAGGTAGACATTTGAAGAGGCTAAGGTCAGATGGTGGTGGAGAATACTTCTCCAATGACTTTGAAGATTTCTTGCAGGAAAGAGGCATCAAGAGGGAGATTACTACAAGGTACTCACCTGAACAAAATGGGGTAGCTGAAAGGAGAAATAGACTCATTGTAGAGACAGCTAGGTCTATGCTTAATGAGAAAAAATTGCCAAACTATCTTTGGCCAGAGAGTGTATCTACTGCCACATATTTAATTAACAGGTTGCCATCAAAGACACTTGATGGAATGACACCCTATGAGGCTTGGCATGGTAAGAGACCATCTCTGGATCATTGTAAAATCTTTGGATGTGTTGCATATGTGCATATTCCCTCACAGGTAAGGGGAAAGCTAGATCCTAAGGCTGAAAAGTGTATCTTCATTGGTTATGATTTGAATCAGAAGGGATACAGGTTCTATAACCCCTCAAACAAAGGCTTCAAGGTAAGCAGAGATGTCATCTTTGATGAAAATGATTCATGGTATGAAAATGAGTGCAGGAAGGTTAGTCTACCTTATGACATGGAAGAAGATTTTCCAAAACTTATCAGGCAAGAACCAATTCAGAAAGAGGACACAAGCTCAGATGATGAAGACACCATCAACATTGAAGAGTTCAAGGCTTGGAAATCCAAAGGAAAGATGAAGATGAAGCAACTAGAAGACAATCCAGAATCCTCAACTCAAGCTATGAGGAGATCTCAAAGAGAAAAGAAGAAACCTATTAGGTATGGGTATGATACTTCACTTGTAACCAAGCACTCTGTATATCTTGCAAAGGATATCTTGAATGAAGAACCAGGTACATTTGAGGAAGCAATTACTAAACCAGAATGGAAGGAAGCAATGGATGAAGAAATGGAGGCTCTCAAGGAGAGTGATACTTGGGACTTGGTACCCAAGAAGGACTCCATGAAGGTGATAGGATCCAGATGGATCTACAAACTCAAGAGGAACTCAGATGGTACAATAAACAGGTATAAAGCTAGGTTGGTAGCCAAGGGTTTTGCACAAACCCAAGGCATTGATTATGAGGAGACATTTTCTCCTGTGGCCAAGATGCCAACTATCAGAGTTATGGTGAGTGTAGCTGCATCCAAGAATTGGAACATGTACCAATTGGATGTGAAGAATGCATTCTTGAATGGATGGATATCTGAAGAGGTCTACATGTCACAACCACCTGGCTATGAAGATCCCAATAAGGTAAATCATGTTTGTAAATTGAAGAAGGCTCTGTATGGATTGAAGCAGGCACCTAGAGCATGGAATTACAGGTTAACAACCTATCTCCTAGATCAAGGATTTGTGATGAGTAAAGCAGATACTTCATTGTTTATAAAGAGGAACAATTCAGAGGTAATATACTTGTGTGTCTATGTTGATGACATCATTATTACAGGAAATGATGTTTAGGGAATAAGACACATCAAAGGACAAATGATGAAGGAATTCAAGATCAATGATCTTGGATTATTCAAGTACTTCCTAGGACTTGAATTGGTCTACACAAACTCAGGTATCTTTGTTACTCAGAAGAAGTACATTCAGGACATGGTCAAGAAGTTTGATTTGCAGGAAGCTAAAGTCTTAAACATTCCTATGGAGGTCAACCACAAACTCAGTGCACATGAAGGAGAATAACTCAAAGATATTACAGGTTACCAAAGTTTGGTAGGTAGTCTTAATTATGCTACCTTAACCAGGATTGATATATCATATGGTGTTAGTATACTTAGCCAATTTATGCATAAACCAAGAGTACCACATTTGGAGGCAGCCAAGAAGATAGTAAAGTACCTAAAGGGAACACAAAATCATGGTTTGTACTTTCCATATTCATCAGACATTGATATTAAGGTATACTCAGATGCAGATTGGGCAGGTTGCAAGGATGACAAGAGAAGTACATCTGGTTACATATGCTTTGCAGGTGATAAACCAATTTCTTGGTCATCCAAGAAACAACCCACAGTGGCTCTATCATCTACTGAGGCAGAATATAGAGGGCTAGCCAATGCCACTCAAGAAGCCATATGGCTGAAGCTTTTATATTCAGAATTGGGCCTACATACAAGGCCACCAATCATATTTGGGGATAACACAAGTTCTCTTCACCTTGCAGCTAATCCAATTTATCATGCTAGAACAAAACACATAGAGGTTCACTACCACTATGTGAGGGAGAAGTTACTTAGCAAAGAAATTCAATTGTCATATGTGTCTACTAATATACAATGTGCAGATTTGCTTACTAAAGCTCTGGATGGAAGCAAGCTATGCAGATTTAAATCCATGATTGGATTGCAGGAAATAATTGAAGACTAGAGATGAAGACTTGAGCCAAAGTGTTTGCTTACTAAAGCTTGAACCCTTGAAGGATGTATTTACATGAACCTTGAACCATAGGAACCAATGCTTAATTGGTTATTACTTTTTATCCAATGTAAAAAGTCTATATGACTTTATCAATCATGTAATCACACCTACTAGAGAAAGTCGTGGAAATTTGAATGGTTGTAATAGAGAGAATATCTCCCTAAGTTTAGTAGAGAGATTGAAGGAAGCCAAAACTTGAATTCAAATTCAAACTCCTTAAAAATTCTTATAAAAGGCAATGGAAAAAAGTCGCGGTGTGTGACACTCCTCCCGAGGCATTTCTGAGTGAGTTGTTGAGTGTGTATGAGCTACACTATAGCCTACACCTCTGAGTACCATTGAGCATCACATTACATGCCAATGGGAATGTACAATCATTAGATTTAATCAATATACTTACATTCATATTCTCTGGTTTCTCTGAGTCATCTACCTCAAGTCTGTCAACTTCAAAAGGGCATATCTCAAGATCTACTAAACCAAATTGGATGATTCAAAGTGCATTGGATTCAGCTCAAAGTCTAAAATACACCTACAAAGTCTCAAAGCCATTGGATCAACCATTGCAGAGAAATCCTAATCGAGATGCTCACTGGTCTGTGACTGTAAGTCTCCTAAAAAATCGGGGGTACACCTTATTTTGCTAAAGTGATTTCTCTGAGTGTGATTTATCATTTTCCTTCATTCCACTTGCAAATGGAAGCTTACTAGGCTAATAGAATATCTCTAGAAGGAATTTTGCTAATTGTAACTACACTGGTCACACTGAGCATAACACTGAGCAGGTATCAAGACCAAAATAGAAAGTTTTCAAGTCTTGTGATTTACAAAGTAATCTATTTTGATCAAGTCATTACTCAAACCTTTTCCAAAGTACATATAGCATATTTTGGTGTCATTTGGAAGCTCAAGGAGTCTACTAAGCATATCTGGAGTCAAAGGAGGGCAGGTGTGAAGCAGGTTTTGCAGCACCAGCTTGATCTTCTGAGTGCATCCAGCCATCACATCCAACAGTAGATAGATAGATAGATAGATAGATAGATAGATAGATAGATAGATAGATAGATAGATAGATAGATAGATAGATAGATAGATAGATAGATAGATAGATAGATAGATAGATAGATAGATAGATAGATAGATAGATAGATAGATAGATAGATAGATAGATAGATAGATAGATACATAGATATATAGATAGATAGATACATAGATAGATAGATAGATAGATAGATAGATAGATAGATAGATAGATAGATAGATAGATAGATAGATAGATAGATAGATAGATAGATAGATAGATAGATAGATAGATAGATAGATAGATAGATAGATAGATAGATAGATAGATAGATAGATAGATAGATAGATAGATAGATAGATAGACAGATAGATGGATAGATAGATAGATAGATAGATAGATAGATAGATAGATGGATAGATAGATAGATAGATAAATAGATAAATAGATAGATAGATAGATAGATAGATAGATTGATTGATAGATAGATAGATAGATAGATAGATAGATAGATAGATAGATAGATAGATAGATAGATAGATAGATAGATAGATAGATAGATAGATAGATAGATAGATAGATAGATAGATAGATAGATAGATAGATAGATAGATAGATAGATAGGTATATGGGTAGATAGATAGATAGATAGATAGATAGATAGATAGATAGATAGATAGATAGATAGATAGATAGATAGATAGATAGATAGATAGATAGATAGATAGATATGTTGGTGCAAACAAGCCTTCACACTTGGCATTGATTTGTACCTTGAAGACTCAACATAAAAATTGGACATTGATAGCTTAACATTGGATATCAACCTTGAAGGTTTTACAAGAGTTTGGATTAATTCATGAAGACTTCATTTGAAGGAAGAGCATAGGAACACATGCCTATGCTTAGTTATCTTTTACCTCATGTAAAAGTCAATATAACTTCATTTTTCATATAATCACACCTACCTTCAAAAGTCGTGGAATTTGGAAGGTATGAATGGAGAGAATATCTCCATATGTTTAGATGAGAGATTTGAGGGAGCCTACATTTGAATTTGAAATTCAAACCTCAAGTGATACCTTATAAAAGACTAGGAAAAAACTCGCGGGTTAGTCTCTCTCATTCAGTTCAACTCCCGAGGTTATCACTCATTGTAACTGAGTGTGTGTTAGTGCTACTTTATAGCCTACACCACTACACCTCAATTAGCTATGCTTGTCAAGCTAATGAGATTGTACAACCATCTAAATCAATAGTATATACACATTTACCATCTCTGATTTTCTCTGTGTCATCTTTTCCAAGTCTGTCAACTTCAGAGAAGCATATCTCAAGATCTACTGAACCAAATTGGATGATTCAAAGCTCATTGGAACCAGCTCAAAGTATTCTACAACACTATAAAGTTTCAAGTCATTCCATTCAGCCATTTGGGAGAAATCGCTGACGAAGCAGTCTCTGGTATTTTTCTGTGTAGATCCTAAAAAGTCGGGGGTGTCTCTGATTTTGCTAAAGACCATTCTCAGTGCATAGTTTATCAATTGGAGTGATTTAACTTGCTAATGGTAGTTTGTTAAGTTAATTTAATACTCCCAGAAGGAATTAATCCAATTGTAAGTGTGCTGGTCACACTGAGCTTAAGACTGAGCAGGTATCATTACAGGAATAGAAAGTTTTTGGACTTGTGAAGGTTCAAAATCATCTGTTTTGATTTGGTTATTACACAATTAATTTATAAAACACATATATAGTTTCTTGGTATCATTTGGAAGCTCAAGGGGTCCACTAAGCATACCTGGAATCAAAGGAGGGCTGGTGTGAAGCAGGTTTAGCAACTCCAACCTCATCTTCTGAGTGCATCCAGCCATCACATCCAACAGTGGTATCAGAGCATATAAGGTAATCATGGGTGATGGTTTCCCTCCCTTCATTGACAAATTAGACAGGAACAACTACCAAGCTTGGTCTCTGAGGATGAAGACCTATCTACAAGGGAGAAGCTTGTATGGATACATATCAGGAGATGAGGAGTTGCCCTCATTCAAGACCAGAGGCCTACCTACAAAGGATGAACATGAGAGGCTCAACCAATGGTGTGCAAAAGATGCTTTGGCAAGGTCATATCTTCTAAACTCTATTTCTGCTTTCCTTCTACCTCATGTGAGGAATTGTAAGACTTCCCAAGAGACTTGGGAAACCTTGTCAACATATTTTTCATCAAGCACAAGGGCCAGAAAGAATCAGCTATGGATTGAGTTTACAACTCTTAGGAAGCAATCAAAACAATGTGTCTCAGATTTTGTCACCAAAGTCAAAGACATTGCAGATCAACTTGCAAGTGTTGGAGAAGAAATTGAGGAAGAGCAGATAGTCAGACAAGTGATCAATGGACTAAAGGCAGATGACAAGTGGGAGAGCTTTACCACTGCAATGGACTTGTACATGGACATCCAAGCACCTGATCTAACAACTCTGATTGGAAAACTCTTTACACATGAAGCAAAGATCACAAAGAATGGAGAGCAATCAAAAGGTAACAATCCCTCTGCCCTATATACTGATAAGAAGACTAAAGACAAGGGTAAAAGCAAGAAGGTTGATGAAGAAGGCTCTACCTCCCAAGCAAACTATGCAGGGAGAGGTAGATCTTCTAGAGGTAGGGGTAGAGGAGGTAAGTCAGGTAGGGGGAGACCCTACAATCAATCTCCATGCAATATTTGTGGCTTGTCTAACCATACTACAGATGAATGCTACAAAAACTACAAGAACCAAAGAGGAAGAGGTCACCAAAGAGGAGGATACTCTCAAGGCAGAGGCAGATTCAATCAATCTCAAGGCTACCATGGCTACAACAATAATTACAACAATAGCTACAATCACAATGGCAATTATCAAGGTGGATACAGGAACAGGAAGGATTACAACAATTATGCAGAGGATCAAGATGATTCCTTGTTGATCATGAACATGACATCTAAATCAGGTATCAATGATGATCACTTATTCTATATTGATTCAGGTTGCTCTAACCATGTAGCTGGAAATGTTGCCTTACTCTCTGATTTGGAAGAACCCAAAGGCAAGCACCAAGTGCAGACAGGTGATGACACTAAACATTCAGTTGTTAAAGTAGGCAATGTCAAAACAAGTGATGGTAATCAGAATTTACTAAGCAGAGTGTTGTATGTTCCAACAATCACCAAGAATCTGATGAGTGTAGGTCAGATTGTTGAAAAAGGTCTACAGGTCAGGTTCACTCAACATGGTGCATATGTGGAGGATCCAAGACATGGATTCAGAAGGATAGCCAAGGGAGAAAAATCAGGTAGATTGTTTACCTTTGAACTTGAAGACACTAAGAGTATTGCTTTGTACAACTATAAGGATCAAACCCTATCAGAATTGAAGATTTGGCATAAGAGATTAGGTCACATTAGAGAGAGGACCTTAAAGCAGATGAGTAGGGATCAATGTGTGCTTGGGATACCTAATGTATCCAAGCAACATATGATATACAAGTGTGGGGCTTGTCAATTTGGTAAGTCACACAGATTGCCCTATACCAAGAAAGGTTTTATGCATGAAGATTATCTGGAATCGGTGCATACAGATGTTTGGGGACCTAGCAAGGAGCCATCCATATCTGGATCAAGGTACTATGTGTCCTTTATTGATGACTATAGCAGGTGGACTGTCTTATACTTCATGAAACATAAGGATGAAGTATTTAATTGTTTCAAAAGGTATCTTGCATTAGTTGAAAATCAAACAGGTAGACATTTGAAGAGGCTAAGGTCAGATGGTGGTGGAGAATACTTCTCCAATGACTTTGAATATTTCTTGCAGGAAAGAGGCATCAAGAGGGAGATTACTACAAGGTACTCACCTGAACAAAATGGGGTAGCTGAGAGAAGGAATAGACTCATTGTAGAGACAGCTAGATCTATGTTAAATGAAAAGAAATTGCCAAATTATCTTTGGGCAGAGAGTGTATCTACTGCCACATACTTAATTAACAGGTTGCCATCAAAGACACTTGATGGAATGACACCCTATGAGGCTTGGCATGGTAAGAGACCATCTCTGGATCATTGCAAAATCTTTGGGTGTGTTGTATATGTGCATATTCCCTCACAGGTAAGGGGAAAGCTAGACCCTAAAGCTGAAAAGTGTATCTTCATTGGTTATGATTTGAATCAGAAGGGATACAGGTTTTATAACCCCTCAAATAAAGGCTTCAAGGTAAGCAGAGATGTCATCTTTGATGAAAAAATTATTCATGGTATGAAAATGAGTGCAGGAAAGTTAGCCTACCTTATGATATGGAAGAAGACTTTCCAAAGCTTATCAGGCAAGAACCAACTCAGAAAGAGGACACAAGCTCAGATGATCGAGACACCATCAACATTGAAGAATTCAAGGCTTGGAAATCCAAAGGGAAGATGAAGATGAAGCAACTAGAAGACAATCCAGAATCCTCAACTCAAGCTATGAGGAGATCTCAAAGGGAAAAGAAGAAACCTATTAGGCATGGGTATGATACTTCACTTGTAACCAAGCACTCTGTATATCTTGCAAAGGATCTCTTGAATGAAGAACCAGGTACATTTGAAGAAGCAATCACTAAACCAGAATGGAAGGAAGCAATGGATGAAGAAATGGAGGCTCTCAAAGATAGTGATACTTGGGACTTGGTACCCAAGAAGGACTCCATGAAGGTGATAGGATCCAGATGGATCTACAAACTCAAGAGGAACTTAGATGGTACAATAAACAGGTATAAAGCTAGGTTGGTAGCCAAGGGTTTTGCACAAACCCAAGGCATTGATTATGAGGAGACATTTTCTCCTGTGGCCAAGATGCCAACTATGAGAGTTATGGTGAGTGTAGCTGCATCCAAGAATTGGAACATGTACCAATTGGATGTGAAGAATGCATTCTTGAATGGATGGATATCTGAAGAGGTCTACATGTCACAACCACCTGGCTATGAGGATCCTAATAAGGTAAATCATGTTTGTAAATTGAAAAAAGCTCTGTATGGATTGAAGCAGGCACCTAGAGCATGGAATTAGAGGTTGACAACCTATCTCCTAGATCAAGGATTTGTGATGAGTAAAGCAGATACTTCATTGTTTATAAAAAGGAACAATTCAGAGGTAATATACTTGTGTGTCTATGTTGATGACATCATTATTACAGGAAATGATGTTCAGGGAATAAGACACATCAAAGGACAAATGATGAAGGAATTCAAGATCAATGATCTTGGATTATTGAAGTACTTCCTAGGACTTGAATTAGTCTACACAAATTCAGGTATCTTTATTACTCAGAAGAAGTACATTCAGGACATGGTCAAGAAGTTTAATTTGCAGGAAGCTAAAGTCTCAAACATTCCTATGGAGGTCAACCACAAACTCAGTGCACATGAAGGAGAAGAACTCAAAGATATTACAGGTTACCAAAGTTTGGTAGGTAGTCTTAATTATGCTACCTTAACCAGGATTGATATATCATATGGTGTTAGTGTACTTAGCCAATTTATGCACAAACCAAGAGTACCTCATTTGGAGGCAGCAAAGAAGATAGTAAAGTACCTAAAGGGGACACAAAATCATGGTCTGTACTTTCCATATTCATCAGACATTGATATTAAGGTATACTCAGATGCAGATTGGGCAGGTTGCAAGGATGACAGGAGGAGTACATCTGGTTACATATGCTTTGCAGGTCATAAACCAATTTCTTGGTCATCCAAGAAACAACCCACAGTAGCTCTATCATCTACTGAGGCAGAGTACAGAGGGCTAGCCAATGCCACTCAAGAAGCCATATGGTTGAAGCTATTATATTCAGAATTGGGCCTATACACAAGGCCACCAATCATATTTGGTGATAACACAAGTTCTCTTCACCTAGCAGCTAATCCAATTTATCATGCTAGGACAAAACACATAGAGGTTCACTACCACTATGTGAGGGAGAAGTTACTTAGCAAAGAAATTCAATTATCATATGTGTCTACTAATATACAATGTGCAGATTTGCTTACTAAAGCTCTGGATGGAAACAAGCTATGCAAGTTTAAATCCATGATTGGATTACAGGATATCATTGAAGACTAAAGATGAAGACTCAAGCAAGTGTTTGGCTTGAGGGGGAGCTGTTGGTGCAAACAAGCCTTCACACTTGGCATTGATTTGTACCTTGAAGACTCAACATAAAAATTGGACATTGATAGCTTAGCATTGGATATCAACCTTGAAGGTTTTACAAGAGTTTGGATTAATTCATGAAGACTTCATTTGAAGGAAGAGCATAGGAACACATGCCTATGCTTAGTTATCTTTTACCTCATGTAAAAG
>CM035444.1:14907974-15007974 GCA_020310875.1 Ceratopteris richardii | reverse complement strand
ATGATTTACAAATGTAGTGCTTGTCAATTTGGCAAGTCTCATAGGCATCCATTCACAAAGAAGGTATACATTCATGGAGATATATGAGAATTAGTCCATACAGATGTATGGGGGCCAAGCAAAGAATCATCAATCTTTGGATCCAGGTATTATGTGTCTTTCATTGATCATTGTAGCAGATGGACAATACTATACTTGAAGAAACATAAGAATGAAGTGTTTTCATGCCTTAAGAAGTATCTTGCATTAGTAGAAAATCAAATAGCAAAGACTTCAAAGAGGACAAGGCCAGATGGAGGGGGAGAATATTTCTTCCATGAGTTTGATTATTATCTTAAAGAGAGAGGGATCAAAAGAGAGATTACAACCGGGTATACTCCAGAGCAAAGTGGAGTGGTAGAAAGGAGGAATAGAACCATAGTGGAGGCTACATGATCAATGGTAAATGAGAAGAAGTTTCCCAATTAGCTATGGGAAAAGGCTATGTCCATAGCCACCTATCTAATCAATAGAATCCCATCAAAAGCATTAGATGGGATGACACCATATGAAGCATGGAATGGAAGAAGACCTAGCCTTGATCACTATAGGATCTTTGGGTGCATAGTATATGCACACATACCTTCACAAATCAGAGCCAAATTGGATCCAAAGTTAGAGAAATGTATATTCATTGGCTATGACCTTAATAAAAAAGGTAATAGATTATATAATCCAAGAAATAAAGGTTTTATTAATAGTAGAGATGTTGTCTTTGATGAAAACAAATCTTGGTTTGAAGATGATTGCAGGGAAATTAATTTTCCCTTTGACCTAGAGTAAGACTTTCCAACATTGTCAAAAAGAGGAATGAGCATACACATGAAGACTCAAGTGATTCTGATGATGATCAGAAGACTCTAAGAATAGAAATAAATTCTTGGAACTCCAAAGGCAAAGATAAAGTGTAGGAGTTGAGAGATGTTGCAGAATCATCTCAACAAACTATAAGGAGGTCTATTAGAGAGAACAAGAAGCCAAAAAGTTATGGTTATGACACCTCCTTGCTCATTAAGCATTCCAATTACATTTCTGAGGAAATAAACTTAGAAGAACCATCAACATATGAAGAGGCTAAGAAGAATTCAACATGGAGAGATGGCATGGAAGACGAGATAGAAGCTCTACAAGAAAATCAGGGAATTGGTTCCCAAGAAACCACCTATGAAGGCCATTAGATCAAGGTGGACTTAAAGAGTAAAGAAGAAATCTGATGGATCAATAAATAGTTACAAAGCAAGGCTTGTAGAAAAAGGGGTTTCTCAAACCCAACGTATTGATTATGAAGAGACATTCTCACCTATGGCAAAGATGCCTACAATTAGAGTACTCACGAGTGTAGAATCTTCTAAGAATCGGAATATCTATCAAACAGATGTTAAAAATTCTTTTCTAAATTGTTGGATTTTAGAGGAGGTGTACATGGCTCAACCTCATGGCTTTGAAGATTAATCATTTCCAGAATATGTATGTAGGTTGAAGAAAGCCTTGTATGGCTTGAAGCAAGATCCTAGAGCTTGGAATCATAGATTGGTCACTTATTTGTAGGATCAAGGATTTATGGTGAGCATGGTAGGTCCTTCCCTCTTCATAAGGAGGAACCATTTAGAGGTCATATACCTCTATGTACATGTGGATGACATAATCATTATAGGTAATGATATAGATGAAATCAAGAGGATCAAAGCTCAGATGAAAGAAGAATTCAAGATCAATGATCTTCGCATTCTCACATACTTCTTAGGTTTGGAAGCAGTGTATACAAAGAAAGGTATGTTCCTAACTCAGAGAAAGTACATTGGAGATATGCTTGCCAAATTCAAGATGGAAAATACAAAGGTTGTAGGTACACCCATGGAGGTAAATCAAAAGCTAAATGCTCATGAAGGTAAAGGTAATTGCAAATGTGACTAGCTACCAAAGCTTAGCTAGAAGCTTGAACTATGCTACTCTAACTAGATTAGATATATGTTATGAAGTTAGTGTACTAAGTCAGCTCATGCACACTCCAAGGAATCCTCACATGGAAGCAACCAAAAGAAGCCTAAAGTATTTGAAGGGCATAGTTAATGAAGGGTTATACTACCTTTATACCTCTGATATAGATGTCAAATTGTTTTTTGATATAGAGTGGGCAGGCTCTAAGGATGATAGGAGAAGCACATCAGGATATCTTACCTTCACAAGTACCAAATTGATCTCATGGTCATCAAAGAAGAAACCTAAAATTTCTCTTTCATCAACTAAAGCTGAATACAGAGGACTTGTAAATGCTACTCAAGAAGCTATGTGGATTAGGACCCTATATTCAGATTTAGGGTTAAACACTTCTACTCCACTCATATTTGGAGTCAACATTAGTTCATTGCATCTTGTTGCTAACCCTATCTATCATGCCAAGACCAAAGATATTGAAGTTCACTATCATTATGTCAGAGAAACGATCATGAGTAAGGATATACAAGCCTCATATGTATCCACCAATCAACAATGTGCAGATATGATGACAAAAGGATTGGATGGAAAAAAATTAAATAGGTTCAATTCAATGATTGGCTTCAGGAAATCATGAAGACTTATACTCAATTATTTGCTATAGTTTAGATTAGTATAGCTAGATTAAAATGTATACTATCTACTTATCAAGTTACCCCAACTTTGGTTTAGCCAATCTCAAGATATGAAGTGAGGAAGGTAATTGTGTCTGCACACCTTCTAGTTCCTAAGAATATCGAGATGACCTCCCTGACTTGCTAGATTCATTAATCAGTGTGTGGTGCCTCTAAATTCATGGAATAACTTGCTTTAGTTAGCTATGCTCTCTAATTAGAGATGTGCAAAAGATCTCTAGTCAATTCATACAAGTTTGGGAGCTCTGAGGAAATTACTAAACACTTATATTCTTAAAATAGAAGGTTTCTTCATATTTCTAGTACATGCAAGTTATCTGTTTTGATGCAAAATTTTTGGAATGATGTTTCAAAGCACTTGGTGGTTCTAAATGCATTTATGTTAAGCCAAAGGAGCCTACTAAGATCTCTAGAGCTAAATTGGCAAGTGTAGAGCAAGTTTTGTGCAACACCAGCCCATCTATGGAATAGACCAATCCATCTCCTCACAAAGTCTGCGAGGAGATGGATTGTATGGATTTAGAGATGAGATAGTGTTGTAACCTTCTCTACACCTACCAAATTAACTCCAAGGATTCTTAATATACTTTTTTATCTTCACATTAATGCATTTGGAACAACCAAGTGCTTTGGAGCATCATTCCCAAAGGTTTGCACTAAAATAGATAACTTGCATATGCAGGGAATGTGAATAAACCTTCTATTTTGAGAGTGAAAGTGCTCAATAATTATCTTACATCTCACAAAATGCTATGAATTCACTAGATAGCTTTTGCACACATCTAATTCGAGAAAATGGATAACTAAAGCAAATTATTTCATGAATTTAGATGCACTATACACTGAGAAATGAATCTAGAAAGTCAAGGGGGTGATCCCGACATTTTGGGATCTAGAAGATGCGAGACATAGTCATGTAACTAACACAAGTTAAGGTATTGAAAATGAGTGAGTAGACATAGAGAAATTGGTTTCACAAAATCACTATAATGATGAAGATGCTCAGAGAACAATAGAAAGAGATATACTTGAATAAATATATCAAAATGTATATGCTAATGAACATATGATACAAGTAAGTGGAGTGGACTAATCATACATGAAGTGAGATCAATGTGTGCTCACTGATGTAGCTCAATGACTCTCAGAATGACTCCGTTAGCCTATGACTAAAGGCATGTCTATTTATACTCATAATATGAGTTTGAATTTGAATTTTCCCTCACCTAAAAGTGATCCTAAACTTTAGGCATGGTTTGAATTGATTCCTCCTACCACAAGAGACATGGGTTCAACTACCTAACTTCACGAGATTCCATATTCTTTTTGCTTTTACATTTATCCAAGGTAAATACAATCAAATTCATAAGTAGGTGCTCATGTAAGGTTCTCTCTTGTCAAGAACTAAATGAGTGAGTAGTCATAAATAATTAGCCAAGCACTTATGCTTGATAATTGCACCAAAAACTCCCCCTCAAGCCTAAGATGCTTGACTCTTCAATCCTTCATGATCTTGTGTAGTTGAATCATTGTTTTGAACCTGTTTAATTTGCTTCCATCCAATGCATTTGTCATCATATATGCACATTGTTAATGTGTGGATACATGTGAGAGTTGTATCTCCTTACTCATGATCTTTTATCTGACATAATGGTAGTGAACCTCTATATGTTTGGTCTTAGCATGATAGATAGGGTTAGCAACAAGATGTAGTGAAATAATGTTGTCTCCAAATATATGTGGAGTTGAAGTATTCAACCCTTAATCTGAATATAGGGTCTTAATCCACATAACTTCTTGTGTAGCATTTGCAAGTCCTCCATATTCAACTTCAATTGATGAAAGAGCAACTATAGGTTGCTTCTTGGAAGACCATGAAATTAATTTGGTACATGCAAAAGTAAGATAGCCTAAGGTGCTTGTCCTATCATCTTGTGAACCTGCCCAATCTGCATCAGAGAATAGTTTGGCATCTATATCAAAAGTATATGGATAGTAAAAACCCTTCATTGATTGTACCCTTCAAGTATTTTAGGATTCTCTTAGATAATTCCAAGTGAGGCTTCCTTGGATTGTGCATGAACTAACTTCATACACTAACTCCATAACATATATCTATTCTAGTTAGAGTAGCATAATTCTAACTTCCAACTAAGCTTTGGTAACTAGTCACATCTTAAATTAACTCACCTTCATGAGCACTTAGCTTCAGGTTTACCTCCATGGGAGTACCTACAACCTTTGTGTTTTCCATCTTGAGCTTGGTAATCATATCTCCAATGTACTTTTGCTCAGTTAGGAGCATACCTTTCTCTATATATACCATTTCCAAACCTAGGAAGTATGTGAGAAGGCAAAGATCACTAATTTTGAACTCTTCCTTCATTTGATCTTTGATGCTTCTGATTCCATCTGCATCACTTCCTATAATGATTTTATCATCCACCTATACATAGATGTATATGAATTTTGAGTGGTTCATCTTGATAAAGAGGGAAGGATCTGCCTTGCTTACCATAAAAGCTTTATCCTCCAAGTAAGTGACAAGTCTATGATTCCAAGCTCTAGGAGCTTGCTTCAAGCCATACAAGACTTTCCTTAACCTGCATACATATTCTAGATATGATTGATCTTCAAATCCAGGAGCTTGAGCCATATACACCTCCTTTGAAATACAATCATTTATAAAAGCATTTTTAACATCCGTTAAATAGATATTCCAATTCTTGGAAGATGCTACACTCATGAGTACTCTAATTGTGGTCATTTTTGGCACATGTGAGAATGTCTCTTCATAATCAATACCTTGGGTTTGAGCAAACCCTTTTGCTACAAGCCTTTCTTTGTACCTATTAATTGAGTCATCAAAATTCTTTTTTACCTTGTAAATCCACCTTGAACCAATTACTTTCATAGATGGTTTCTTGGGAACAAATTCCCAAATTTGATTTTCTTCGAGAGAATCTATCTCTTCTTCCATGGCATCTTTCCATTATGGCTTCTTCTTGGACTCTTCATATGTTCTTCTGATTTTGTATCCTAAGCTATATAAATAGAATGCTTAGTGACCAAAGAAGTGTCATAACCATACCTTTTTGGCTTCCTTTTCTCTCTAGTAGACCTTGTTATAGTTTTTTGAGATGATTCAGCCACATCTCCCATCTCCTATACTTTGGCTTTGCCTTTGGAGTTCCAAGTGTTGATTTCCCTTCTTGGAGTCTTCTGGTCTTCTTCATAATCACTTGAGTTTTCATATGTATGATCATTCCTCTTTGAGAGTCTTCCTCTAGGTCATAGGGAAGTTTGATTTTCCTACAATCATCCTCAAACCAAGATTTTTTTCTCATCAAACACAACATCTCTACTTACAATAAACTATTTATTACTTGGATTATATAACCTATAACCTTTTTGATTAAGGTAATATCCAATGAATATACATTTCTCTGCCTTTGGATCTAATTTGCCTTTGATTTGTGAAGGTATGTGTGCATATGCTATGAACCCAAAGATCCTGCAATGATCAAGGTTGGTTCTTCTTCCATTCCATGCTTCATAAGGTGTAATCCCATCCTATGCTTTTGATGGGATTCTATTGATAAGATAGGTGGCTATGGATACAACCTCTACCCATAGGTAGTTCAATAACTTCTTTTAATTTAGCATTGATCTTGTAGCCTTGACTATGGTTCTATTTCTTCTCTCTACCACTCCATTTTGCTCTCCGGTATACCTGATTATAATCTCTCTTTTGATTCCTTTCTCTTGGAGATAAGAATCAAAGTCATGGGAGAAATATTCTCCCCCTCCATCTGACCTTAGCCTCTTCAAAGTCTTTCCTATTTGATTTTCTACAAGTGCTAGATATTTCTTGAAATAAGAGAACACTTCATCTTTATGCTTCATAAAATATAGTGTTGTCCATCTGCGACATTCGTCAATAAATGACACATAATACCTAGATCCAAAGATTGAAGGCTCCTTGCTTGGTCCCCACACATCTATATGGACTAGCTCCAATAGGTCTCCATGAATGTATCCCTTCTTTGTGAATGGTTGTCTGTGAGGCTTGCCAAATTGACAAGCACTACATTTGTAAATCATGTGTTGTTTGGTAGACAAAGCACACTATGATTCCTATTGATTTGCTTTAGAGCCCTTTTACCTATATGAGCTAACCTTTTGTGCTAAATTTCCAATTATGATAATGTTTGACTACCATAATTGAAAAAAGCTATGTTCCTAGTGACTTGGAGCTCAAATGTAAATAGTCTACCTAATATTTATCCTTTTGTTATCCTCTTGAATCCTTGATGTGGATCCTCAAAAAATGCTCCGTTCTTTGTGAATCTGACATGCAATCCTTTTTCAACAATTTGACCTATGCTTATGAGGTTTTTGGTGATGGTTGGCACATACAATACCTTGCTCAATTTATTCCTTGTGTCCTCCAGGTCTGAGAGTAGAGCCACATTCCCTACTACATGATTTGAACCTCCTAATTCTATATAGAATATATGTTCATCTGCTTTATCTTGCTTCACAATCATATTCATAAGAAGTAATGAAGCCTCTTGAGTTTGATCATCTGCATAATTGTTGTAGTCTCTCCTTCCTTTGTATCTTCCTTGATAATTATTGTTTTTTTATGAGTTGTTGTAACCATTTTTGTTGTTGAATCTACCTCTTGAGCTTCCATATACTCATTTTTTGTAACCTCTACCTCTTTGATTTCTAGGATTCCTAAAATAATTCTTAGTGATGTGATTAATTAAGCCACATATGGCACATGGAGAGAGGATTTGAGATCTGCCCTTGCCTTGTCTTCCTCCTTTGCCCTTTCCCTTGAGCCTCTACCTCTTCCTACAAAGTTTTCTTGAAAGGTACTACCTTCATCATCATACTTTTTACCTTTACCATTACCATCTTTATTCTCGTTCTTATCTGTATATAGGGTAGAGGATTGATTACCTTTTAAGTTGTCTCCATCCTTCATAAGCTTTTCCTCATGTGTGAACAATTGTCCCATGAGGGTGTTGAAATCAGGAACCTGCATGTCAATGTAGAGATCCATGGCTGTGGTGAAAGCTTCCCATTTTTCATCTATTTTTATTCCATTGATCACTTTCCTTACTATTTTCTCTTCGTCAATGGCTTCTCCAATGGTGCCAAGCTGATCTAATATGTCCATTTTGGTGACAAAATCAATCAAACTTTGCTTGGGAATCTTCTTGAGTGTGGTGAACTCCATCCATAGTTGATTCTTCTTTGCCTTTTTACTTGATGAGAAGAATGCTTCACAAGCATTCCAGTGTTCTTGTGAAGTCTTGCAACTCCTGATGTGTGGAAGTAAAAAAATCAAAGATTGAGTTAAGAATATATGACCTAACTAGAGCATCCTTTGAGCACCATGTTGTTAACCTTTCTTATTCTTCTTGAGTTGGTTGTCCTTTGCTTCTAAGGATTGGCATCATCTCATCTCTAGTTAATGAACATTGGTATGCTACTAGACACTACAATCTAACTAACACAAGTTAAAGTATTGAAAATGAGTGAGTACATGCAGAGAAATCGGTTTCACAAAATCACTATAATGATGAAGATGCTAGAGAGAACAATAGACAGAGATATACTTGAAGAAATGTATCAAAATGTATATGATAATGAACATATGATACAAGCGAAGTGTAGCGGAATACTCATACATGAAGTGAGATCAATGTTTGCTCACTGATGTAGCTCAGTGACTCTCAAAATGACTCCTTTAGCCCATGACTAAAGGCTTGTCTATTTACACTCATAATATGAGTTTGAATTTGAATTTTCCCTCACCTTAAAGTGATCCTACACTTTAGGGATGGTTTGAATTGATTCCTCCTACTGCAAGAGTCATGGCTTCAACTTCCTAACTTCAAAAGATTCCATATTCTTTTAGCTTTTACATTTATTTAAGTCAAATACAATCAAATTCATAAGTAGGTGTTCATGTAAGGTTCTCTCTTGTCAAGAACTAAATGAGTGAATAGTCCTAAATAACTAGCCACACACTTAGGCTTGCTAATTTCACCAACAAAGTCACCATTGGTGGTGTTGGATGCATGCAAGGGAGGACTTCAATGATCAAGGAAGATACAGGTTCCCCATACTTCTTGGGAGATTACCCATCCTAGTACTGTTCACCCCAAAGTTTGCTTAACCAACACTCTTGGCACTAAGCTACACTTGTGGTGCTTGAGGAAGCGGAAAGACTAAGGTTCAGATTACCTTGAACCATTTTTGGGCCCTCAAAGGTTCATGCTTTGCTTTTAAAGCTTGTTTGAGGCATTTTTGGAGTCATTATTGGAGCCATCTTGGAGCACTTTCATGCATAGTTCTCTTTACACAAGTTCAAGAACATCAAGAAGAGTGTTCTTTGTACTTCTCCAACAAATACTATGTTTTTAGGAACACTAGTAAATCTACAAGTTTCTTGAAAGGTTCTTAATCATGGTGGAAGCAATGACCACAAATTTAAGCAAGTTTTTTGATCCTAAATAAAACATTTGACGGATACTTGCAAGTGTTTTTGGTGAGTGTTTGGGCTATAAGTTTAGCCTTTTAGGGCCATTTTACTGCATATACTGAGCATATACACACTTTGTATGCTTCTGTGGATATTGTTTATGTACATCTATGTGGTCATTGATATAGCAGTTATGTCTTTGCTTAAAGCCTTTGATGTTGATAAAGAGGGTTGTGATGAGGTTTTCTTAGGTGGGAG
Source organism: Ceratopteris richardii (assembly GCA_020310875.1). NCBI lineage: Eukaryota > Viridiplantae > Streptophyta > Polypodiopsida > Polypodiales > Pteridaceae > Ceratopteris > Ceratopteris richardii. The sequence continues at coordinate 14,998,545 of CM035444.1, read as the reverse complement.
ACACCTAGATGTTGGGCTCTCTTTGGTGATGCAAGTGGATGACTTACCCAACCTTTCCATAGGAGATGTATGCTAGTTGTTCATAGGTGCTTGATGAGCCTAGTTTGCTTCTTTCAGTTAAGTGGTTATATGCAATGGAGGTAGTGATTCATTAGGTAGGCTTACATGTCACTACTTGCAGTTTAATGAGTTTTTGACACTGGTCATATGCTCATTTTCCAAAGGAGACTCTCATAAAATCTTTCCACATTTTTGTTTTCCAACTATATAGTATCAATTTTACTCCTTGACATAGTTATTGGTGTGAGCACATACATTCTCAAATGAACATTTTGGTTGATCAATGTTATCCATTAATCCATTTTTTTAGGGAGACTCTGTTGATTTTTTCCTAGAATATGACACTTGATCATTCTTTCTTGAGCCTTAGTGGTGTTTGGACTATTAAGCTCCATTTTCATTCCACCTAGTTCTCTATCATCATGGCACCAACAATCTTAGGCACATCTAGTGGATCTAGGTCTAGTGTCAATGTTCTCAGAAGGAGCTATAATTTTTAGGGAAAAGACCATTTTTAGATCCCAAAATTTGGTGGTAGAAACTTATGAAGGGGGATGGTGGATGCAATCTGAAGATGAGTTGGTGCTGCTACAACCGGCTTCACACCAGCCAATTGAGACATCAGAGCTGATTACTAGACCCATTGAGCTTCTTGAATCGACCAAAATATCAGCCAAGCACTTTGGAACATGTATCTCAAAAGTTTAAGTCAAGACAAACTAGTTGCAAGATGACTAGCTCCCAAAACTTGCTATTTTTGTACATACGCCTACTGGAAAAAATAATCAATGCTCTCAACCTGGTAGAAATTAGAACAATTCCTTTTGGACATAGAAAAGAGACTTAGATAGCTTGCTAATCCAAGTTAGAACACTTCAAATGATAAACTGAGCAGTGAGAACCAGATTCATCAATATTAGGAACATGCCCACCATTCTCGGGGCTCTACAGAGATAGACCAGTGAGTAGTAAAATTAAGACATCTTCCAAAGTATATATCCAATGATGATGAAAGTTTGTATGCAAAAAGTAGACAGAGAGAGAAATCCAACACACATTAAAACTCTGAAAATTGTTTAGTGCAGCTCGAGATATGAGCTTATGAAGTTACTGCTCTGAGTGAGTATAACAGAGAACAAAACAGAGAAGTAGAGATGGATGAATGTATAAATTCACATATGATTACAACCACATTGGCAACGAATATTTGCACAATGGGAGTATAATGATAGAGCTATGGAGTAAGCTCTTCAATCGCTAGAAAATGACATGAAGTGGTCATGTACAAGGCTTGCTAATCACCTCTTCCTTCTTGCTCTTTTTTGTAGCTACTCTTGAAGGGAGTTTTGAATTCGAATTTGAATGGTTGCACCTAAAACTGATCCCCAAAGTTAGGAAATATTCCGTCAGCTCACTAATTTGTGGTTTTAGATCGTTAGAGCCATGAGTTTGCTTTTTACATCATGGATGAGGTAAGCCATTCTTTTTCTTTTTCTTTTTCATAATTATAAGAGATAAAATGTACTCTTTTACAAGAGGTGGTCACATGACTACACATATGAACATAAATCAAATAATATCAAGCATGTAGGCTTGGGTAAAATGCACCAACAAATCCCCCTCAAGCCTAACATGCTTGGACTTCAAATATATCTTCAATTGTCCTTGATTTCGTGCAAGCCAATCATCAACTTGAATCTACTTAACTTTGTACCATCAAGAGCTTTAGTCAACATGTATGCACATTGCATATCTGTAGAGACATAGGATAATTGAATATCCTTGCTCATTAGCTTCTCCCTTACATAATGGTAGTGGACTTGAATATGCTTGGTTCTAGCATGGTATAACGGATTAGCTGCAAGATGTAGTGAGCTTGTGTTGTCACCAAAAGTGTGAGGTGTTGAAGAATGAAGTCTAAGATCTGTATACAAAGACCTTAATCACATGATTTCTTGAGTTGCATTAGCCAAACCTCTATATTTGGCTTTAGTAGAAGATAATGTGATGGTTGGTTGCTTCTTGGATGACCAACAAATGATTTTTGAACCTGCAAATGATACATACTCGGATGTGCTTCTTCTATCATCTCGAGATCCGGCCCAATCCACATCTGAGTAGACCTTTAGCTCAATATCTGAAGTAAATGGATAAAACAAACCTTCATTCATGGTCCTCTTTAGGTACTTGAGGACTCTCTTGGCTGCTTCCATATGTGCTCTTCTCAGCTTATGCATAAACTGACTCAATATGCTAAGACTATATCATATATCCACCCTTGTGAGTGTTGCATAGTTCAAACTTCCAACCAAGCTTTGATAGCTTGTGATGTCTTCAATTGGCTCTCCTTCATAAGCACTAAGCTTATGATTTTGCTCCATAGGTGTACCTGCACACTTGGTATTTTCTATCTTGAACTTGACGAGCATGTCATGCACATACTTCCTTTGTGTGATATATATACCTGAACCTGTGTAGATTAACTCCAATCCAAGAAAATAAGTGAGTGGTCTGAGGTCACTTATTTTGAACTCCTCCTTCATTTGAGTCTTTACCTGTTTGATTCCTTCAAGATCATTGCTTGTGCTAATAATATCATCAACATACACACATAAATAGATCACTTCAGATCCATTTCTCTTTATGAACAAGGAGGTATCCGCCTTGCTAGCTTTGAATCCTTGATCCTGCAAATAAGTCACCAATATGAAATTCCAAGCTCTTGGAGCTTGCTTCAATCCATACAAGGCTTTCTTTAATTTGCATACATAGTTAGGATGATGTGCATCCTCATATCCAAGAGGTTGTGCCATATACACTTCCTCTGAAATCCATCCATTTAGGAAGCATTCTTTACACCAAGTTGATAGAGCTTCCAATTTCTAGATGCAACAAGACTAATAAGAACCCTAAGTGTAGTCATTTTTGCAACAAGAGAGAAAGTCTCCTCATAATCAATACCATGGGTTTGAGCAAACCCTTTAGCAAATAACCCTGCTTTATGTCTATTTATACTTCCATCTCGATTCCCCTTGATTTTGTATATCCATCGAGATCCAATTACATTCATAGATGGCTTGTTAGGTACAAGCTCCCAAGTGTCATTCTCCTTCAAGGCTTCCATTTCTTCATCCATTGCATCTCTCCAAGCTTTCTTTCTTTGTGCTTCTTCGAATGTGGTAGGTTCATTGGTTGAATCCTTTGCAATGTAGATTGAGTACTTGGTGACCAAAGAAGTATCATAACCAAACCTCTCTAGTTTCTTCTTCTACCTTGAAGACCTTCTAAGTGGTTGATGTGAGCTCTCGGGTCCATATGTAGCATCCTGCATCTTTGCTTTACCTTTTCTCTTCCATAGCTTTCGTCTTTCCAAGTCTTCTAGGTCGATCTCCGAATCACTTTCTTCAATCTGCTTTGGCTCCTTTGGTTGAAGTGAATCACTTCTCTACTTTGGGATCCAATTTCCCTCTTACTTGAGAAGGAATCTGAGCATAGGCTAAGCATCCAAAAATTTTACAATGCTCTAGACTAGGTCTTCTTCCATTCCACACTTCATATGGAGTGGTTCCATCTAGTGACTTTGATGGAAGTCTGTTTATGAGATATGTGACTCTAGACACAGCCTCTACCCATAGGTAGTTTTGCAATCCCTTTTCATTGAGCATGGACCTTGCAGCTTCAACAATAGCTCTGTTTCTCCTCTTTACTACACCATTGAGTTCGGGTGTATACCTTGTAGTGACTTCCCTTTTAATGCCTCTTTCATGCAAGGAGGCATCAAATTTAGAAGAGAAGTATTCTCCTCCACCATCTGATCTGAGTCTTTTCAAAGTCCTACCTGTTTGGTTTTCAAAAAGAGCAACATACTTCTTAAAGCAATTAAAAACTTCATCCTTGTGCTTCATGAAAAACAAAATGGTCCACCTACTACAATCATCTATGAAAGACACATAATATCTTGAGCCTGATATAGATGGCTCCTTAATTGGACCCCACACATCCGTGTGCACTGGATCCAAAGGATTTTGATACACATATCCCTTCTTATTGAAAGGTTGTCTATGAGCCTTGCCGAGTTGGCAAGCTTCACACTTATAAATCATGTGTTTCCTTGTGATATTAGGCAAACCAAGTACACTTTGGTCCATCCAAATTTGTTTAAGTGTCCTCTCACCAATGTGAGCAAGCCTTTTGTGCCATATATCCAACTCTGTTAGAGTTTGAGATCCATAGCTAAACAAAGCTATGTTCTTTGTATCTTCCACTTCAAAAGTGAAAAGACTTCCTTTCTTTTCTCCTTTGGAAATCCTTCTAAAGCCTTTCCTTGGGTCTTCAACATATGCTCCAAATCTGTTGAATCTATCTTGCAATCCTTTTTCAACAATCTGTCCAACACTTATTAAATTTTTGGCAATTGTAGGGACATACAAGACTTTGCTTAAGAGGTTCATATTCCCATGTCTTCACATTACCTATCTTCTCCACTGAAAGCTTTGTGTCATCTCCTGTTTGCACTTCATGCTTGTTATGAGGATCTTCCAAATAAGAAAGTAAAGCCACATTTCCTGCTACATGGTTTGAGCATCCCAAATCAATGTAAAAGATGTGATCATCATCCTTACCCTTCTTCATTGATAGATTCATAATCAATAATGAATCTTCTTGACTTTGGTCCTCTGCATAGTTATTGTAGTCTCCTCTTCCTCTATGGCCACTTTGATAGTTGTTGTTGTAGCCTCCATTGTATCTGCCTCTATTTGCTCCATAGCCACCTCTATTGAATCCTCTTCCTCTTGAGTTCCTCAGGTTCCTGAAACATTCTTCAGTAGTATGATTAGATAAGCCACATATATTGCAAGGTTGAGATGATTGGAATCTCCCCCTGCCTTGCTTTCCACCTCTGCCTCTTCCTCTAGCTCTTCCTCTACCTGCAAAGTTTGCTTGGAAAAAGCTACCTTCATCTTCATTCTTCCTATTCTTTGACTTGTCCTTGATCTTAGCTTTATCAAAGAAAATCAAAGATTGAGTTTAGAATATAGGACATTGCAAGTGCATCCTTCAAACACCAATGAAAGTCCTTCCATTTCTTCATGTGATGGTTGCCCTTTGTTCCTCATGATTGGCATTGCTTCATCTCCGGATATGAATCCATATAGATTCCTCCCTTGAAGGTAAGACTCCATCCTTAGAGACTATGTTGGGTACTTGTTTTGATCCAATTTGTCAATTGTTGATGGAAATCCATCTCCCATGTTGCTTGACTATGCTCTGATACCACTATGAAGAGAGATGGTGGATGCAATCCGAAGATGAGTTGGTGCTGCTACAACCGGCTTAACAGCAGCCAACTGAGACCTCAGAGTTGATTAGTAGAATCTTTGAGCTTCTTGAATCCACCAAAATATCAGCCAAGTACTTTGGAACATGTATCTCAAAAGTTTAAGTCAAGACAGACTAGTTGCAAGATGACTAGCTCCCAAAACTTGGTATTTTTGTACATACACCTACTGGAAAAAATGAACAATGCTCTCAACCTGGTAAGAATTAGAAAAACTCCTTTTGGACATCGCAAATAGACTTAGGTAGCTTTCTAATCCAAGTTAAAACAATAAAAATGATAAAACTGAGCATTGAGAACCAGATTCATCAATATCAGGAACATGCCTACTATTCTCGGGGCTCTGTAGCGATAAACCAGTGAGCAGTAAAATTAAGATATCTCCCAAATTATAAATCCAATGACCATGAAATTTTTTACGTGAAATCTAGACAGAGAGACAAATCCAAGGCACATTACAATGTAGAAAAAGGTTCATTAGGGCTCGAGATATGAGCTTCTAAACTTATTGCTCTGAGTGAGTATAGCAAAGAACAAAATAGAGAAGTAGAGAATGATGAATGTATAAATTCACATATGATTACAACCACATTGGAAATGAATATCTCCACAATGGGAGTAGAATGATAGAGCTATGGAGTAAGCTCTTCAATCTCTACAAAATGACATGAAGTGGTCACATACAAAGCTTGCTAATTGCCTCTTCCTTCTTGCTCTTTTTATAGCTACTCTTGGAGGGAGTTTTGAATTCAAATTCGAATGTTCCACCTAAAAGTGATCCCCAACGTTAGGAAATATTCCCTCAGCTCAGTAATTCGTGGTTCTAGGTACATATAGCCACGAGTATGCTTTTTACATCATGGATGAGGTAAGCCATTCTTTTTCTTTTTTCTTTTTCACAATTACAAGAGATAAAATGTACTCTTTTACAAGAGGTGTTTACATGACTATACATATGAACAAATCAAATAATATCAAGCATGTAGGCTTGGGTAAAATGCACCAACAAAATCTTGCTCTATGGAAGAATCGTATTAAAGATTTCTTGATTTAGAGGAGACAATGGAAGCCAATAAATGGAATAATTGGTGAACATACTAAGGATGAATAGGAGTTCAAAACCGCTTCATTATGTGGTGTTGGAATTGTGATCTGAACTGGTTTCAGCCTTCGAATGCACTATCACAACACCTCTAAAGGCAAATTCATCTTTTTGTGCTTAACATGTATATTGGTTTTGGTTTGCTAATATAAGTGCCTCAAAGTTTGCTATAGGTTTAACAAAACTTGACAGGGTAGTTCTGTTCAACTTTTTGAGATACAATCATTTTTTTGCAGTAAGGTATTTTAGTCAGTGCCCATGGTTGAAAGCAGTGATGTATTTCATATGTTGGATACTCAGGATAAGTTGAATGGTACCAATTACCCATTATGGGCTTATATGATGCATCATGTTTTGGTTGCACAAGGACTGTGGAATATTAAGCAGGGTATTGAAAAACGTCCTATCACACTTGCAAATACAATTATTGAAGCTGATGCAAATGGCATTCAAGATAGTGATATTCTTCAGGTTCTTGTTTGTGCTATGGTTCCTACTATACCTATTATAGAGAAAATCCATTATGATGGTAGAGATTCTCAAGCACATGCATCGATAGCTGTGTCTATCAAGCATGCCATTATTCCTCACATTTGCTCTTGTAGAAGAGCAAAGAATGCTTTGTATACACTTACCACATTATACCAGGCAAGGAATGAGGCTCGTGTTGCCTACCTCCGAAAATAGTTGGAGAGTGAGAAAATGAATGAAGAAGATTCCATGGACAACTTTTTGACAAAGATCAAAGATTTGAAGGAGCAATTGATTTTCGTTGATGAAGTCTTGCTTGACAGTTCACTTTTGCAGATTGTTCTGAATGGTCTTCCAAATTCATATCAGAGTTTTGCTTCTACTCTTTGATTGATGATGAAAGGCAATCCAAATTCCTTAGCATTTGGGGAGATAGTCTCTGCTATATTGTAAGAAGATCAGTCTAGGCAGAACAATCCATTATGCATGTTGTAGATCAAGCTTTCATCGCTATTCAGAAGGGCAAAGGTAAACAGAACTCATCTACTAGTAAGCAAAAATCTGCTAATTCTACACAATCAAAGAACGATGATAGAGACAAGAAGAAAACATAGAATCAAAAATTGTTTTGCAAATACTATAAAGGAAATGATCATGTCATGGAAAACAAGGTTCCTCGCAACTGGCAATGCTGCCTAACTATCAATAAGATGGTGGTGGTAGAAGATTGACCAACACCCAAATAAACCATAAGGTGTTTAAGCCGCACACACTCAACAATCATTGTGAAAGCTACCCTATACTTAGCCTCACAACTAGAAGTGGCCATTGTAGGTTGCTTCTTCCTCGACCAAGATATGGATGAGCTACCAAGCATGAAGTAAAAACCACCAGTGGACACACAAGTTTCATAGAAACAAGCCTAGTTAGAGTAAAAAAAAGCATGTAAATCTAGTGGTAGTGATCCTCTCTTGGGATAAAACAATCCAAGTTTCCAAGTACCACTCAAGTAGCGAAAAATGTGCTTAAGCACCTGCCAATGCTTGACACCTGTGCAATACATAAACTTGCTCATCTATGAAACAACAAACTGAATATCTGGCCGAGTAATGCATAACTAAATCAAGCATCCAACAACCTCCTATAGAGAAATCCATCAAATGCATCCCTAGCATCATGAAGACTCAACTGTAGACCTATTTCCATAGGAGAGGCAATAGATTTGCAGTCCTCAAGGCCAAAACACTACAATAATGTGTCAATATATTTTGTTCGACACAAAGCTACTCTACCATCAACTTGCATAAATTGAATTCCCAAATAATGATGCAAACATTCCAAATTTGACATCTCAAATGAGGCATGCAAATCAGCCTTAGGCTTACACTTCAACTTGTATACCCACTTAGCACCAATGGCCTTCTTGTCAGGAGGCAAATCACACAAAGATTTGGTACCATTTTTCATAATAGCATCATATTTTTAGTGCATAGCAGCGATCCAATTTTTTGCATTTTGTGCATTTTGTGCATTTTGTGCTTCATCAAATAAAATAGGCTCATTCTCATCACAAAGACTAGAGGCAGCCATAACATAGCAGTCTAATGCAAGATACAAGATCTTGAACGAGTACAGTATGATTGAGGTGCATCTAATTTGCTACCTTGCAAAGTCTGCACCAGCCATTTAGGCATAGTTTTTGACTCCTGTATATCAGACCTGTCATCAACAAGTACATCATGTAAATCTGCATCAGAAATGGAATCATCTACATCATCATGTGGAAGCTGCAAAGGCTAAGACATTGCCTCATTTGGACCAACACTAGACTATCAACCTGTAAAAAGAGGTTGCAAAGCGTCATACACATCTTTGGAGCTAACTGATGTCTCCTTAGTACATGAAAGTAATGGATGAATTGGATCTTCCACAAAAACATCATGGCTAACCAAAATGTGCTTAGTCTGTGGATGAAACAGATCATGGCCTTTGCTTGCAAAATTATACCCAACAAAAATAGATTTCATTCCTTTATCATCCAATTTCCTACGTTTTTGTTCATGCATTAATGCATATGTCAAACAACCAAAGACACAAGAGTGAGCAACAAATGGGCTGGGACCATGGCAAGCTTCATATGGAGTGATAGACTCTAGTGCTTTAGTGGAACACCTATTAAGTACATATATTTTGCACACATAAGAGTCTCAAGCCAGAAACTATGTGGTAAAACCTGAGTCTTGACCATACACCTCACCACCTCCATGAGTGGCTTGTTCTTACCTTCAACAGCTCCATTATGCTGAGGTGTATACAACACTATGCAATGATGTTTTATCCTATGTTCATCTAGAAATGCATTAAAGTTAGAAGTCATATATTCCCCCCCTCGATTAGAACGGAAGATGCCCATTTTTACATGCTGAAAAATTTTCATTCGAAACCAAAAACTATTTGAAGCACATAAAATCTGTTGATATATTTAGGGAGTGATGTGTGTGAACATAGTAGGATGATCATGGCACTTTTTTCCCTCTTTAGGAAGTTCTTTTCCCCCAGCTTTTATATACGCCTTTAATCTTAATGGATCACTTATCTTTGTACATTCTAGTGGTAATACAATCAATATTGTGTTGTTATGCTCCAAGCTTCCTTTTCTTCCTTGTGCTGTTCATATGCTTCTGTAGGCCTCAAACTCCAACAATTGGTATTAGAGCAGGTTTCCGCTTCATCTAGGGCATTGTTGACACCCCTTTGATCATAGTCTCATAATTAGACAAAATTTGGTGAGCATACTCAAGGTGATTAGAATGTCAAAACCGCTTCGCTCTGTGGTGTTGAAATCGCGATCTGAGCTCGTTTCAACCTCTAAATGCACTATGGTAGTGCTTGTGCAAGCAAGTTTGTCTTTTTGTGCCAAAGATATTAAACAGGTTTTCACCAGTATAAGCATCTCGAAGTCTGCTACAAGTTTAACAAAACTCGATAGGGTAATTCTGTTCAACGTTTTCAGATATAATCATTTTTGTGCATCAGCATATTTTAGTCAATGGCCATGGATGAAAGTAGTGATGTATTCTGTATGTTGGTTGTTGAGGATAAGTTGGATGGTACCACTTACCCATTATGGGCTTATATGATGCGCCATGTATTGGTTGCAAAAGGAGTGTGGAATATTGTGTAGGGTCTTAAAAAACATCCTATTACACTTGCAAACATAGTTACTAATGGTGATGCAGATGGTGTTGAAGATGATGATGTTCTTCATGTTCCTGTTCGTGCTACGGTTCCTGCTCCACCTACTATAGAGAAAATTTATTGGGATGGCAAAGATGCTCAAGCACATGTGTTGATAGTCTTGTCTATCAAACATGCCATTATTCCTCACATTTGCTCTTGTAGAACAGTTAAGGATGCTTGGGATACAGTTATCACTTTATACCAAGAATGAGGCTCATGTTGCTTACTTTCGAAAATAGTTGGAGAGTGAGCACATGAATGAAGGAAATTCCATGGACAATTTTCTGACAAAGATCAAAGATTTGAAGGAACAATTGACTTTTGCTGATGAAGTCTTGCCTCATAGTTCACTTGTGCAAACTGTTCTAAATGGTCTTCTGGATTCATATAAGAGTTTTGCTGCTACTCTTTGATTGATGATGAAAGGTAATCCAAATGCATTATCATTTGAGGAGTTAGTCTCTGTTTTGTTGTAGGAAGATCAAACTAGGCGGAACGGATCCATATGCGTGTTGTAAATCAAGCTTTTTTGGCTAGTCAGAAAGGAAAAGATAAATGGATCTCTTCCACTCATAAGTAGAAATCTGCGAATTCTACACAATCAAAAAAGGATGACAGAGATGAGAAGAAAGTAGAAAAGGAGAAATTGTTTTACAAATCCTGTAAAGGAAATGATCGTCATAAAGAGATCTCCAAAACTGGTTGCTAAAGAGGCAAGGAAGAAAGAGGCTAGAATGGTTGTGGTAGAGGCGTCTACACGCAAAACAGAGTTTGATAATCTTGTGCAGAATGAAGAATGGGCATTTTCTAGCGTTTGTAGTTTTGAACCATCTTCACATGAACAATGTATGTCTGTAGTAGACTCGGATGTTTGCTGCTTTGATAGTGGGGCAACCAAACATATTACCTCACAACACAGTTTCTTCACTTCATTCAAGCTTGCCCCTAAAGGGAATACTGTCACATGCGCCAATGACTCCTCTTATCCTATCATGGAAGTTGGTAAGATTATTCTGACTACTGTTAATGATAGTTCTTTTACATTGTTGGATGCTTTATTTGTGTTAGGGATCAAGAAGAATCTATTATCAGTTTTAGCTTTAGCCAAGATTGGCTTGGTTGTGGAATTTGTTCATGATAAATGTACAATTCATGATCTATCAAATGGGGATGTCATTATTGGTTCTAGCATTTTATGTCCTGGCCTGCATGAGCTCATAGACTATCAAAAATCCATGAATGATTCAGCATGTGCAATACATGATTCTCAGGCTTTGTCAGATGCAAAGATTTGGCATGCATGCTTTGGTCATCTGAATTTTGCTAGTTTGCTATGCCTGTGGAAATCTAAAATGGTGTCCTCTCTACCGAGACTTGAGGCACCTATTAAACATGTCTATGAAGGCTATATTTTGGGAAAAATGCAATGTTCATCGTTCCCAAAAAATGGTTCAGTTTGAGCTACTAAAAAATTATAGCTTGTTCATACTGATGTTTGTGGTCCTATGCAGACACCCTCTTTTGGAAACCATCTTTACTCTGTGACTTTTGTTGATGATTTTTCCAGGCATGCATGGGTATATCCATTGAAAGAAAAGTGGGAAGTGTTTATGTACTTCAAATAGTTTTTGGTTTTGGCTGAAAATGTGTCAGCATGTAAAATGGGCACCCTCCATTTTGATCAAGGGGGAATACATGTCTTCTGATTTTAATGCATTTTTATCTGAATGTGGGATAAAACATCAGTATAGAGTTCCGTATACACCTCAATAGAATGGAGGTGATGAATGGAAGAACATGTCACTCATGGAGATGGCGAGGTGTATGGTCAAGAGTTAGGCCTTACCACATAGTTTGTTGCTTGAGGCTATTATGTATGCAACATATGTACTTAACAGGTGTCCCACTAAAGCATTGGATTCTATCACTCCATATGAGGCTTGGCATGGTCGCAAGCCATCTATTGCTCACTTGCATGTTTTTGGTTGTCTGGCATATGCATTAGGGCCTGAACAACAACGTAGGAAATTGGATGATAAAGCAATGAAATGCATTTTTGTTGGGTATAGTTCTGAAAGCAAAGGCTATCGTCTCTATCATCCACATACTAAATGCATTTTGGTTAGTTGTGATGTTGTTTTTGTCAAAGATGCCATTCAACCATTACTTTCATGTACTAAGGAGACATCAGTTAGCTCCAAAGACATGTATGCCACTTTGTTTCCTCTTTTTATAGGTAGATAGTCTAGTGGTGGTCCTAATGAGGCAACTTCTAAGCCTTTACAAGTTTCATGTAATGATGCAGATCATTCCATTTTTGATGCAGATTTACATGATGCACTTGTTGATGAGAGAGCTAATATTGAGGAGGCAAAAACTATGCCTAAATGGCTAGTGTAGACTTTGTGAGATAGAAAAGTAGATGCACCTCTGCCATATCATACTCGTTCAGGTTCTCATAATGCCTCTTTTGCATTAGATTTCTATGCTATGGCTACCTCTAGTCTTTGTCATGAGAATGAGCCTAATTCATTTGATGAAGCACAAAATTCTAAAACTTGGATGGATGCTACGCAATCAGAATATAATGCTATTATGAAAAATGGTACCTAGTCTCTATGTGACTTGCCTCCTGGCAAGAAGGCTATCGACACTAAGTGGGTGTACAAGTTGAAGCATAAGATTGATGGAACAATTGAGAGGTATAATGATAGGCTTGTTGCAAAGGGTTATGCTCATGAAAGAGGCATTGATTTTTATGAGGCCTTTGCTCCTACTTGCCGAATGGCTACTGTTCGTAGCATCTGTGCACTTGCAGCTCATCATGGTTGGAACATACACCAGTTGGACATCACATTTATATTTTTGAATGGTGAATTTCATGAAGAAGTGCTCTGTAGCTTTGTGCAAAAAGGGCATGAAAACCAAGTGTGTAGGTTGAAAAATTGCACTATATGGTTTGAAGCAAGCACCACGTGCTTGGTATGAAAAGGTACATGCCTATCTTATTGCACATGGTTTTGAGAATAGTCCAAGTGAGATCACCTTATATGTTAAGCATGCAAATGATGTGTTTCTGATCATTGTTGTGTATGCCGATGACATGCTACTCACTGATCCTCATGAGAAGCATACTGCTGATTTTAATGCTGACCTGCATGCCTCATTTGAGATGTCCGATTTGGGGCATTTACATCATTATTTGGGCATTCAATTTATGCAAGTTGATGGTAGAGTAGCTTTGTTTCAAACCAAATATATTGAAACATTATTGCAATATTTCGGCCTTAAAGATTGCAAACCTATTGCCACTCTTATGGAGACAGGTTTATGATTGAGTCTTCATGATGCTGGAGATGCATTTGATGCTGTTCCCTACATTTACATGCTTTTTCTAACTCTGATTGGGCTGGTTGCTATGAAACTCATGTGTCCACCAATGGTTTTTGCTTCATGCTTGGTAGCTCATGCATATCTTGGTTGAGCAAGAAGCATCCTACTGTGGACACTTCCAATTGTGAGACTGATTATAGGAAAGCTTTCACAATATCTATTGAGTGTGTGTGGCTCAGATGCCTTATGGACGATTTGGGTGTTGGTCAATCTTCTACCACCACCAACTTCACTTACAGTCATAGTGTATTGCGAGTTGCAAGGAACCCTATGTTCCATGCTCGCACTAAGCAAATTGCGGTGCACTATCATTATCTCAGGGAGAGGGTCTCTACTGGAGAGATCAACTTGGCATATGTGTGCACACATGAGAACATTGCAGACCTTTTAACAAAGGTTCTCCCTAAGGAGAAGTTCGAAGCTTTTCACAAAGTTTTGTGCTTACTTCCTTTTGTGGATTGATTCCACTTAGTTTTGCACTTCCTTATACGAGTGTCAGCTCCTTGTTCACCGCATCACTCCCGGGGGGGATTTGTTGATATATTTAGGTAATGATGTGTGTGAACACACTAGGACCACCTGGGCACTTTTTCCCTCTTTAGGAGGTTTTTCTCCCTTGCTTGTATAGATGTCTTTAACACTAACAAGTCACTTATCTTTATACATTCTAGTGGTAATACATTCAGTATTGTGTTGTTGTGCTCCAAGCTTGTTCTTCTTCCTTGTGTTGCTCACGTGCTTCCACATATCTCAAAATCCAACAAAATCTTTAGAATTTGCTTTCAATGGATATACCCATGCATGCCTGGAAAAATCATCAATGAAAGTCAATAAGTAAAATTATTTCCCAAAAGGTGTTTTCATAGGACCACAAACATCACTGTGAAGAAGCTGCAATTTCTAAGTAGCTTCTACTGAACCATCTTTTGGGACGGTGTCGTAGAGATTCTCATCTCTAGTCTCGCTTCTACTTGCTTCAAATCAGGATATTGTTTGGAACAAGAGTTCATGATATGATTTGTGGATGTCAGAAATATCTTCTCTCCCAAAGTCTTTAATACAAACAACCATAATGTCAAAAATGCTTCTTTTCGAGTTACAATACAATTTATCAAGATGAAAGTTTTGTGGTTCGACATAAAGATGCATATATTTGGCCCATTTGATTTGGGGATGACAAAGCAAGACATCAAAACAAACTCTACAATACCAATGGAAAAGCAATTACGGAGGGAACAATGGATTCTTTTGTCTAAGGGCAACTTGGACAAGATGATATAAGAGAGCTTGCTTCACAAGTAGTAGGATCGTATGCATAAGAAGTGAATTGACTCAATTCCAATACTTTGTTCATAAAAGAATGCTTAATATAAAAATAGTGATGGGCAAAGTTTTCTTCTCAGATTGATTGTAATCGCAGAAAAAGCATGGAAGGGGAGAAAAACGTTGTCGCATGCACAAAGGGAGTGGAGGCCAATCGACATGTTTGATTGGCAGAGAGGCACAGCCTCAACTGGAGCAGAATACCATCAAAGATACCCAAGTTCTTCTTGGCCGTCAAATAGCTGTTCACAGGATATATATATATATATATATATATATATATATATATATATATATATATATATATATATATATATATGCTATGCGTTGCGATGTACGGAGGGGGGGTTTGTATGCAGACACGAAAGGGAATCATCAAAAGAAGAGCGCTCAGTTGTTGATAGTGGGGAGGCAGCATGCATATGATGGAGCGAGAAGAACCATAATCGGCATCTAGTGTGAATGAAGGAGGACGCTCAATTCGCAATCTAGCAGAGATATCTGACGATGATCTGAGGGTTCAGCAGGAGGAAAGGAATGCTGACGAGGGAATTCGGACTGGGCGATTCTGGAAGGCGATCTCTCTGATGTTCTGTGCTTGATCATTTGATCGCTGAAGTGATAATCTTAAAATATATATATCTGATGAGCTGACAGTAGCGCACAAGGACAGAGGGAGCGGATTCGAAGTAGGAAGAAGAGGGGAATTTCGTCTGAAGATGGGCTTTTTCTACTCCATCGAATAACAGAGGGAGATATGCGTGTGGAGAAATATTATACAGAGGCCGATTCGAGCTGAGGGAAAGAAGGACAATTCGACGGGTATTTGTTTTTGCTGCCAATTCATGAGCATGAAAACCTCTCACGACGAAAGCTGCATCTGCGCTATTGGAGATGACACAGAATTGCTGTGGACGGGCAAGGACGACAATGTCTGACTGGAGCTAATCGAACAATAACCCTTTTGCTATTGCGGAAGGCCATGACATCACGTTTTCTCGGGCGGCTATCATCTCTGTGAGGAGGGATCGGCGCACATACCATCTCAGCCGAAACTGACAACCGTGAAGAGAACAATCCTTCAACTGATCTGCTGCCTCAATTCGGGTAAAGTTCGGAATCACTAGTCTCTTAATTTGTTGAATCACTAGTGTCTTAATTTGTTGAAACGCGCGGTATGCCTATATCTGTTTATGATCAGACTCTGAATCTAACATACCCGACGCCAATGATTTTTCCAACTAGCGCTGCACTTTATGTTTTCCATGCGTGCCTGAAGCTGAAAGATCTGACGCTGCACGTTTTTTTTAAATACGTCGAGACTTGAATGCGATCAGTTTGCATATCTGCATACAGAAAAGATAACTGTTTGTTTTTTTTTTCGTTTTGTGGAATGCCAATGACATATATGATTATAGGTAATCAAAACTATAAAAAAACTATTTTCTGATTCAAGTTACGATCGTGTGTTCGCATACAGATTGTATGCCCAGCGGTAGCGCTATGAAGAATTTGTTGACTGATTTGTTTGGTGATTTTGAATGCATTTGATTTTGCGAACGGCCGACGAAATTAGTTGTGTAATATTTTTGGTTCAGTAAACCATTTGTTCAAGACTTCATCAGGAGACCAATTTGTGAATCACCTTTTGGCAATTAGAAAGAAGCGAATGCAATGTGATTAGTGACATAATCAATGCTGCAATGTGATTAGTGATATAATCCATGCTGAAATCTGATTACGATCTGGAAACAACAATAGCAGACATTGACGGAAAGTCTATTGCGACACATGTTTCAAAGTGCATTGTGACTTATGTCCCATTAGCTTTGATATACGCACTTGATCCGTTTCTCTTTCTGAAGATTCTCTAGAGCATCCATCTGGTCACATACGATCTAAAACTGTAAATTCATCTACATGACATCGATGCTCTTTGACGATAGGTTAATGTTACTACATATCTATTTCGAGTTCTGATGTTCATGTGTATTTTAGTATAAGTCGACTGCTTTGGAAAACACAAAAAAAAAAACGAGATTGACGTTTTAATTTGTGCTATGATTATAGTAAAATGTTTTACAAAGCAACAACATCTCCATAAAGATTATAAGTTGCACAATAGCAAGATGAAGAACCGATGAATGTAAGAAATGTTTCGTGAATTGAACAACAATATGTCACTTTCACTTCGAGATATCATTGCTTAACTTGCGTTGCTATCCAATTTGGTTGCAATTAACTATATGAGTAACTCAAATTGACAAAGTAGAAATCTTGTGAATCAAATTAAACTATTGAAGCTACTAAGAGAAAAGAATTATTACTGATTGATAAGATCAATGAACATTGAAATTTTAAGGTTCAATTAACCTAAATGTTGTGTGGAGCTTTACATTAAGGTGCTAATTGTTCAACATAAACATATATGATGCGTATGATTCAATGTTTGATGACCCATAGAAGGATAGGATACATGAGTTAATAAACTCAAATTAAGAAACAAATACATAAATGATAATACTTTGAAAGTTCATAAAATATTTTCAATGAAGGGCACTTGGTTGAGATATAATTTAATTGCTAATGCTTATTGATATAACTTTCAAGATAAGGCGAGAATTTCCAAAGATTTAAATTATATGCCAAAAATTTTGATTTTGAACTGCTTAAATGTGTGAGTATAATTTTCTCTTTGAGTCTTCATACCTGAGCTTGCTCCAAGCACCCGGCGTGTGCCGTATTACTGGTGGTTGTCCTGATCCATCAACTATCGCTTTCGCTCCGACAATGGAGGAACATTGCATTTTGCTCAAAATATAGTCTTCGCAGACATGTTTACTAGGTGCCTCAAGTTTGGGTAGAGAGGACACTATTTTAGATTCTGGAGACATAGCATACTAGCAAAATTCAGATGACCAAAGCATGCATTGCAAAGCTATCTGGCATAAGGAATAATGACATCACCATTTGATAGATCATGAACTGTACATATATCATCAACAAATTTCACAACCAAGATCATCTTGGATAATGCTAAAAATTATAACATATTTTTCATGATCCTTCATACAAATAAGTCATCCAACAATGTAAAAGAACTACCATCAGTAGTAGTGAGAATGATATTACCAAATCCCATGATAGGATAAGAGGAGTTGTTGGTGCATTTGAGAGGATGCCCTGTAGGGGTAGGCTCAACTAAAGTGAAGAAATTACACTACAAGGTAATATGTTTGGTTGCCCACTATCAAAGTACCAAACATCTGAGTCTAGTGCAAGCATACACTATTCATGAGAAGATGGGTCATAACTACAAATAGTAGCAAATGCCCATTCTTTATTATGCATAACATTTGCAGACTTTGATTTAGGTGTGGAGTCCTCTACAACAACCATTCTAGTGTCTTTTTTCTTTGCCTTTTTCGCAACAATTTTTGGACAAATCTTTATGACATGATCATTTCCTTCACAATGGTTGCAAAACAATTTTTGATTTTCTATTTTCTTCTCATCTTCGTCATCATTCTTTGATTGTCCAGAATTAGCAAATTTCTACTTAATGCTAGATGAGCTCCATTTACCTTTGCCCTTATGACTCACTAGGAAGCTTGATTTGCAACATGCATAATGGACTTATTCTACCTAGACTAATCTTCCTGCAATAGAAAAAAGAATAACTCCTCAAATCTTAAGGCATTTGGGTTGCCTTTCATCATCAATAAAAAAGCAGAAGCAAAAATTTGATATGAATCTAGAAGTCCATTCAAAACAATCTACACATCTGAGTTGTTTGGCAAGATTTCATCAATAGAAATCAACTACTCCTTCAAATCTTTGATCTTTTTGCAAAAACTCTCCATGCAATCTTCTTCATACATGTGCTCACTCTCCAACTATTTCTAAAGGTAAGCAAAAAAAGCCTCATTCCTTGCCTAGTATAAAGTTGTAAGCATATCCCAAGAATCCTTTGCTATTTTGCAAGAATGAATGTGAGGAATAATGGCATGTTTGATAGACAAGGCTATCAATGCATGTGCCTACGCATCTCTACCATCCCAACAAAGTTTCTCTATAATAGGTGCAACAAGAACCACAACACGAATAGGAACCTAAAGATCACCATCTTCAATACCATCTACATCACCTTCAGTAATTGTATTTGCAGTTGTAGTAGGACGTTTTTCAATACCCTACATAATATTCCATAGTTCTTTTGCAACCAATACCCTATAATGGATAATTGGTACTATCCAACTTATCCTCAATAGCCAACATACATAATAAATCATTGCTTTTAGCCATGGTCACTAACTAAAATACCTTGATGCAGAAAAATGATTGTAGCTCAAAAAGTTGAACAAAATTATCTTCTCGAGGTCTGCTAAACTTGTAGCAGACTTTGAGGAGCTTATATTGGTGAACCCAAACCTGTATATATCTTTGGCACAAAAAGACAAAACTACTTGCACATGCACTACAATAGTGCATTTGTTCAAATGACAAAATTTCCTAATCACCTTGAGTATGCTCACCAAGTTTTGTGCGATTCTGAGAGGGTATCAATGATGTCGTGGATGAAGTGGTAACCTACTCTGATACCAATCATTGGAGTTTAAGGTTTGAGGATGCACGCGAACCGCACAAGAAGAACCATGGAGCACAACTCACGATATTGAATGTATTACCAAGGGAATGTACAAATATAAGTGATCCGTTAGGGTTATAGGCATATATACAAGTGGGAGGAAAAAACCTCCAAAAGAGGAAAAAAAGTGCCCTTCCAGTCCTAGTGTGTTCACACACATCACGACCAAAATATATCAACAAAGCAATGGTTGTGTGAAAATTTATTTTAGACTCTAATGATCTAGTTTCAATTCAAACTTAACCCCTAATAGTAGATGTCTCCAATGCTTAAGTGCATATACAACAATAAGAATTTCTAGATCATAAGTAAGATAGTTAAGTTCATGTTTTTTTAATTTTCTAGATTCATATGCAACCATTGTACCATCCTATGAAAGAACACATCCTATCTGACTACCACTTGCATCACATGCAACCACAAAAGTCTTTCTATTTCTAGCATTTTCAAATGATAATTTTCAATGACTTTTCGTTTCAATGATTCAAAGGATTTTTGATAGGCATCACTCGACACAAATCCTGCATCCTTTTTAGTAAAATCTATGAGGGGATTAGCTATCTTAAAGAAATCCTTAATATGTGCTCTTTCATATTGCACCAATCCTAAAAAACTTCTAACATCTCTTAGAAATTTAGGAACTAGCCAATCAACTATTGTTTTTACTTTATACTAGTCTATCTATATGAATTCCCACTTTAGAAATGACTCTTCTTAAATACACAAGCTTATCCTTAGAAAAGAAACATTTATTCTTCTTTCTATTTAATTTGTGTTCTTTAAGAGTTTGCAAAGTCTTCTTGAGATATACAACATGCTCATCATCATCTTTAGAGTATACAGATATATCATCAAGAAATACGAAGATGAATTCATCTAGATAATCATGAAACATATTATTCATCAAGCACATGAATGTACCAAGAGTGTTTGTTAATCCAATTGGTAAAATTGTAAACTTATAGTGGCCATAACATGTTTGAAAAGTTGGCTTGGATATATCTTTGTTTTGATCCTAATTTGGTGATAACCAGATCTTAAGTCAATGTGAGTGAATACAATTCACTTAATTGACCTAATAAGTTATCTATGTGAGAGAATGGGTACCTATTTTGAATTGTTCTTTTATTCAAACCCCTATAGTCAATATATAATCTATAAGAGCCATCTTTCATCTTCTAAAATAAAACATGTGCTTCCCAATGTGAAACACTTGGTCTTATCCAACCTTTCTTTAGAAGATAATCTAATTGAATATTAAGCTCCTTTAATTCATCTATGTTAAATCTATAGGGTGCTCTAGAATATGGTTTGCTCCCAGGGTATAGGTCGATGGCATGGTCAATCTGCCTAGGTGGAGGTATACCATGCAAATCTTCTCGAAATACATCTACATATTCTTTCAAAATATTTTATATATAATTCATAATATTTTCATTATTATCTTCCTCATGTAGATTGTTCACATACACTATAAATGTTCTACATCCATCAGATATACCTCTAATTATCGGCATAATAGAAATGAGAATAGGCTTAGGATTATGCGCATCACCTAGAATGTGGATAGATTCATCATTTAATCTTAAGATGATTGTTCTTTGTTCGCAATCAATTGTTGTAAAAATCTAAACTAATGAGTCCATGCCTATCATTGCATCATTTTGTTTCATTTCAATCACATGGAAACTCCCCGAAAAGCACCTATCAAAAAAATTAAATGCAAGGTTTTCAATGTATCCTTTTGTATAGTGTATTCATGTGTTGGCCATCTCCACATGGCTTATTACCTTGATATTTAGGGATATCCCTAGATTTTGTATCAATTTGAAAGATATAAAGCAATGCATACTATCTAAATCGATCTGAAATATAATTCTATGCATAGAAATCATACCCAAAATTGTAATTACAAAAGCCCTTGGGAAAGAACTAGCCACCATGCAATGTAAGGAGAGTTAGGGAACTTACCTCCATCATCTTCTTTCTCAATTTTTGCACCTTCCACAATGATGTTTATCACCTTCTATTATGCACGCCAAAAGATTGCCTTGTTCGGGTATTCATATGCCCGATGCCATTGCTTTTTGCAACGAAAACAAAAACTTAGTCTTTTTGCTTGCTCAATAAAATTAGGGTCTTGTTGCCAATGGACAGGTTGAAACCTCCTTAGATTTTCCACTTGAGTAGGATTCTTACCTTGATTATTAGAAGATGAAGTCTTCTTTGAATTGTTCATGTTTGTTGTGGCAGGTCTCTATGGCCTATGTCTTGTCACAATGAATCTTGTTCTATTCGCCTTCTACAAATTGAGCTTCTCTATCTTCTCAAAATTATTGGCCATCACAAAAACATCAAAAAAATCACACATTGAGATTCCTTTACTTGAAATCAAATCTCCTCACGAAGCCCTTCAATAAACTTTTTATTCAAAGCATCACCACTAACCTCCAATACATATTTATGAAGATGTAGGAACTTTTCTTTGTACTCATCAGAAAACAAGGTACACTTGTCGCTCTCATGTTATTGAAAATTGTAGAACTCCATCTTCTTCTCCATATGGTAGTGTTGGATAACAGTAACATTTTTTTGCTTACTCTCTAAATTCCTTGCATACAACCGGACCAAAATGCGTTTGGGTCTACATATAGGACTTCCCCCATTACTTTTTGATGTCAAGCAGGTGTAAGATCCTAACCTTTGCCTTCGAACCCTCACTAAATTGTCAAAGATCAAAGAAATCCTCTATCTCTTCAATCCATGCCTCCAGATCTTCACAACTCTTCCTCTCACCATTAAAATTATTCAATTTTGCCTTCTTGAGGAATTGGTTGAGGGCAAACTCACCCGACAAAGCGTCAACCTCATGACCATCCTCGAGAAATCACAATCTCATTCACACTCGCATTGTCAATCACATTCTCACTCTCACTCTCAGTGCGAGCATGGAACACAGGGTTCCTCCCAACTGCCAATGCACTCTGACTATAAGTGAAGATGGTGGTGGCAGAAGACTGACCAACACCCAAATCAGCCATAAGGCGTCTGAGCCACACACACTCAATAATATCTGTGAAAGTTTTCCTATACTCAGCCTCACAACTAGAAGTGGCCACAGTAGGCTACTTCTTGCTCAACCAAGATATACATGAGCTACAGTAGGCTGCTTCTTGCTCAACCAAGATATACATGAGCTACCAAGCCTGAAGCAAAAGCCACTAGTGGACACACGAGTGTCATAGCAACCAGCCCAGTCTGAGTAAAAAAAAGCATGTAAATTTGGCAGTAGTGATTCCCCCTTGGGATAAAACAAACCAAGTAGCCGAGTACCACACAAGTAGCGAAAGATGCGCTTAACCGCCTGTCAATGCTTGACACCTGGGCAATGCATAAACCTGCCCAGGTGTCAATGCTTGACACCTGGGCAATGCATAAACCTACTCATTTGTGAGACAACAAACTGAATATCTGGCCTAGTAATGCATAAGTAAATCAGGCATCCAACAGCCTGCTAATAGAGAACAGCATCAAATGCATCTCCATCATCATGAAGACTCAATCGTAAAACTATCTCCATAGGAGTGGCAATAGGCTTACAGTCTTCAAGGCCAAAACACTGCAATAATGTGTCAATATATTTCGTTTGACACAAAGCCATTCCACCATCAACTTGCATAAACTGAATGCCCAAATAGTGATGCAAATGCCCTAAATCAGACATCTCAATTGAGGCATGTAAATCAGCCTTACAATCAGCAATATGCTTCTCAATAGGACCAGTGAGTAGCATGTCGTCAACATATACAACAATGATCAGAAGCACATCATTAGCACGCTTAACATATAAGGTGCTTTCAATTGGACTATTCTCAAAACCATGTGCAAACAGATAGGCATGCATCTTCTCATACCAAGCACGTGGTGCTTGCTTTAAACCATATAATGCCTTCTTTAACCTGCATACTAGGTTTTCATGCCCTTTCTCCACAAAGCCACGGGGCTGAAAAACATACATTTCTTCTTTCTTGATATATTTAGGTAGAGATGTATGTGAACACACTAGGACTGCTGGGGTACTTTTTTCCCTCTTTAAGAGGTTTTTTTTCCTCAGCTTGTATATATGCCTCTAGCCCTAATGGGTTACTGATCTTTGTACATTCTAGTGGTAATACATTCAGTATTGTGTGTTGTGCTCCAAGCTTCTTCTTCTTCCTTGTGCTCTTCACGTGCTCTTCCAAATGTCTAACTCCAACAAAATTCATTAGATCTTGGCTAGCATAAAGATTAAATTTTTGAAAAACTCTTTCACACAATCCGAGAATAATTTTATCTCGACATCTTTCCGTAGTAAACCTGTACATCGTCCTGTTGGGCCAAGATGCAAAATCCAATAGAAGCATATCAAAATTCTTCTAAAACTCTTTCTAGTCTTTATTTCTTTATTTTCAAATATTAAAACATGATATTTTTATGCAAATATAGGTTTTAAGAAAAATAAAGAAGATTTTAAAGTACATAATGATGGGGGATGGTTCTAACACCCCAATGCAACAATGGAAGATGACTGCCCTCCACTAGGTCCACAAAGAGTGATATATGCTCACTATTTTGATTTTGTCTCTACACTTGTGTGGAGAATTGACATGAAACTTTGAAGACTTACTGTATACTATAAGAGATACCCAACAAGCTTGAAATCATCCCAAATGGATATTCCAGCAAGGAGAATCATCCTCTACCAAAGAAGCTACATGTTTGCAACACTGTCTGCCTATGTGCAGAGATATACCTTCACAAAGTTGGCAATTTCTCACAAGTGACTCAGACAAAGAACTTGAAACTTTGAAAAGTTTAGGGAACTATATGAGAGACCAAATGAACCTTAAAATCAATAAAAATGAGTATAATGAGAGAGCAAACAATGCTCTACAATCTGGTACAATCAGATTTGGAAAAGCCTAGATACACTTCTAGATAGAGAGGAGCAAAATCATGAGAAAATGAGGTAAGCAAGCAAGGGGGCTGCTTGTTGGAGTTTATGAATTCACTAAACTAAGTGGGAAACTCATGGAATGGATACAACTCAAGAACAAAAGGTCGGATGGGGCTTATATAGAGTTTTATATTTCCCACAATCTAGCAAACCACCCACCAATCAATGTAGGTGCACTTTTTGGTGGATGAATGATGAGAGTTGAATTTGATTGAGTTTGGTGGAGCTTCTAAATTGATTCTTCAACATTGGGTCCCCCTTTTTTATTGGTCCACTTGAAAAACTTATGGTTGAGTTCTTTTGCATGATTGAGACTTGATTTTCGACACTCCCCTTCAAGTCTCAATGCTTAGATCCTGCATTCTAATGCATGCCTTGAAGTGTTGTAGCTTTACTCCATCCAAAGCGTTGGTAAACATATCTGCATATTGTTCCTTTGTATTGAAATGTTTTGTATTGAAATGCTCCACCTTAACATGCTTTGACATGATCTTCTCTCTAATAAAGTGGTAACACACTTCTATATGCTTCGACCTTGCATGGAACACTGGATTTTGAGCCAAGCATATGCTACTTATGTTGTCACAAAAAATAGGTACTTGCTTAACCTACAAATCAAGATCAGGAAAGAACTTCTTGAGCCACATAAGCTCACATGAGACTTGTGCTAAGCCTTTATACTCAGCTTCAATCGATGAGAGAGCCACTATTGGTTGTTTCTTTGACATCCATGAGATGGTCTTCTTCCCTAGCATGATAACATATCCACTAGTGCTCCTCCTGCCATGTTTGGAACCTGCCCAATCAACATCATAATACACTTGTACATTTAATCCATCATCAAATGGATAATATAAACCATTATTCACTGATCCTTTGAGGTACCTAAGTACCCTTTTGGCTGCAACAAGATGAGGTACTCTTGGTGCCTATAAAAATTGAGAAAACACTCCAACTACATGTGCAATATCTGTTGTTGTCATAGTAGCATACAAGAGAGAGCCAATCATTGAACTATACATGGTGACATCCTTCACTTCTTCATCTTCATGAGCACTTACTTTAACATTTACTTCTAATGGATTTGAAATGGGCTTGCAATCACACAAGCCAAACTTCTTCAAAAGATCTAGAATGTATTTCCTTTGCATCAAGTATATACCTTCCTCTTTCTATAGTACTTCAATCCCAAGGAAGTACCTTAAAATCCCAAAATTAGAGATTTTAAATTCACATCCAAGCTTTCTCTTTATTTCCTTGATGTTGGCTTCATCATCCCTTGTAATGATCAAATCATCAACATATATACAAATGAAAATAATTTTGCTACCTTCGTTCTTCACAAAGAGGGATGGGTCTGCATGACTCTGATTGTATCCACATTTTTACCAAGTAGTCCACAAGTTTTTGGTTCCAAGCCCTTGGGTCTTGCTTGAGTCCATAAAGAGCCTTCTTAAGCCTGAATACATGATGTGGAAACCTCTCATATTCAAAGCCTTAGGGATGCTCCATGAAGACTACCTCTTCAAGCTCTCCATTTAGGAAAGCATTCTTCACATCCAACTAGTACATTTTCCAACCTTTTGAGGTTGAAATCTCAATCAAACTTCTTATTGTGGACATCTTAGCTACCCGAATGAATGTTTTCTCAAAGCCTATGCCATAGGTTTGAGCAAAACCTTTGGCAACCAGCCTTGCTTTACACCTAGAGATGCTCCCATCTGCACGCCTCTTTACCTTGTACACACAGTTGTTGCCAATGACTTTCATGTCCTTTGTTCTTGGCACCAATGAACAAGTATCATTTAATTCAAGTGCCTTGAATTCCTCATCCATGGTTTCAATCCATTCCATATGCTCATTTGCTTCTTCAAAAAAGTTAGGTTCTTCGCAAGCTAAAACTTGACTCATGTAGGCATAATGTCTTGCAATGGATGAATCATAACTTAACCTTTGAACAGGGTATTTAACCCTATTGGATGACCTTACCTCACCACTATGTGGTAGGAATATCATCCTCCTTGGTTTATATGCTTTAAATCATGGAGTTTCTAATTTTTCCATATCTTTGTCACTTGTAGATTCTATGTCTACCCATCCATGGTCTTTGTCATTTGCGTTTTCCTTTCCTTTGCTACTTCCTTCACTTGAATGAGCTTCCTTCCTTTTCATTCCATGCCAAGCTAATGTAGTACTCTCCTCTGATGGTGTGCTTGAAGTGGTTGGACCACTCATCTCCATGCTTTGTTGTTGCTCTTTGAACTTCTTATCGGCTATATATGCTTCATCAACCTGTAACACATCTTTGCTACCATACAAAGGCGGAAACTCATCAAATATTACATCCCTAGACACCTTAAAGCTATTTCCTCTGAAGAATATCGAAGAAATATACACCTATCTGCCTTTGGGTTTAACTTGTGTCTCAATTCTTGAGGTATGTGAACATAACACACACAACCAAATACTTTGAGATGTGAAAGGTTGGGTTTCTTACCACACCAAGCTTCATAAGGTGCAACTCCATGTACTCTTGAGGTTGGACACCTATTCATAATGTATATGGGTACATTTGTTGCATCAGCCCAATAAGAGTTAGGAACATTCATTTCATTCAACAAATCTCTAGCCACTTCTGCTATGTCTCTATTCTTCCTCTCTACCATTCCATTTTGTTGAGATGTATCCCTATAAGTGAATCACCTTTTGATGCCATGGTCATGTAGAAAATCTAAAAATGCATTTGAAAAAATACTCTCCCCCTCCATCTGATTTGAGAGTCTTTATATACTTGTTTCTTTCTCCACTAGGTTTTTGAACCTCTTGAAGTGCTAAAACACCTTTGACTTTGATTTCATCCCATACATCTGTGTATGAGATTCAACACTTCATTGCTTACATGTGCTCCCTTCTTGAATGGCAATTTGCTTTGTTTCTCAAATTGACAAGCATGGCACAAATGTTGCATATTATGAGATGTAAGATCAGGTAGACCACTCACCAAGCCCTTCCTTTGCATGTCCTTCATCATTTGTAAGTTTATGTGCCCAATTCTTGTATGCCATAAGTCGATTTTTACAATCTGTTTATTTCCAATTGACAAGCACACAATATGAGGGGTTGATGGCTTTACCTCCATGGTGAAGAGTCTTCCTTGCTTCTTTCCTTTTGCTATGAGCTTGTAGTCCTGCATGGGGTCTTCAACAAAACATCCTTGATCATTGAACCTCACTTTATAACCTCTTTCAACCATTTGACCTACCAAAACCAAGTTCTTTGTGATGGTTGGCACATGCAACACATCCTTCAACACCTTGGAGCTTTGATATCCATTCAATGCAACATCTCCCACATGTGTAATCTTGTGCTCAGTTTCATCCCCTATCTCTACATGTCCTTGAGTGATGGATGATTGTAAATTAAAGAAAATATCTTTATTACAACTCATATGGTTGCTACAACCACTATCAATGTACCATGTAAAATCTCAATTGACTCTTTCACTTGACCCATACATCATAAGCAAGTTCTGATTTTCTGAATTTGCTAAAGTACTAGCATAATTACCTTGGTTCCTTTTGTATCCTTGGTTGCCTTGTCCTTTGGACCAACAATCTCTTGCATAATGGCCTTGTTTTCCACAATTGTAGCAATCTTCATTGGATGCTTCTCTTCCATGTAATCTTCCTCCTCTTCCTCTACTACTTCCTCTTCCTCTTGATCCATAGCTTTTGTTGGAGCCTTCTTGGTTGCTTGAGCTTGAGTTTGACCTTCCTCTACATCTACCTTGGCAGTTTTGTCCACCTCTTTTGCCTTTGCCTCTACCTGCATAGAAAACTTGGGCTTGACTGCCCTTTGATTGTGAACCTCCTTGGCCCATCTCCTCGGTCACCATCAATGTGACTAATTGATGAAAGTCTGGTAGGGAATCCCTCACATAAACTGATATGGTGAATGCTTTCCACCTTTCATCCTCTCTCAAGCCTTTGAGAGTGTGCATGAGAAGATTGACATCTTTGATTGGGCTCCCAATTGAGCCTAGGGCATCTAAAATCTCCTTAACCTTCAAAATGTACTCACTTATGCTAGTACTTGGTGCTTTCCTAAGATTATTCAGCTCATTCTTGAGCTGAATTTTCCTTGCCTTGGTTGATGAAGAGTACAATCTCTCCAGGCTCTCCCAAACCTTCTTGGATGTATCCAAATCTTGTGTATGCCCTATCATGCTATTGCTTATGTGTTAGGATAGAATGAATATGACTCTCCTATCCCTTTCTATCCATTCATTAAGTGACTTGAGCTGCCCTTGAAGTGATGGATCATGTACATGATGCATTGCCTTTGTGCCACTCACTAATCCCCACAATCCTTTTCCCATAAGGTAGTTGCTAAATCTAAATTTCCATGGTTTATAATTGCCTTTCTTTAACTTCTCTATTTATGCATTGTACTCAGCCATATTGAGCTCTAAGATGCTCCTTTGGCTTTTCCTCAAGTGTTTGTATGCTTTACAAGGTGTGGATATTGCTTTTTGATAGCTACTCCCTTGCTAACCTTCGACTAGTTGAGATCTCGATCGATGTAGCCCCCTTTTGATGTCTTCTTGCTTTGATAAGTCCTCCATGTGCTTCCACGAGTTTTCTTGATTCCTTCAAGTCTTCAATATGATGCCACTAATGTCTCCAAGCCTCCAAAATGGCTCTGATACCACTGATGGCGGATGATTCCAACACCCCAATGCAACAATGGAAGATGGCTGCCCTCCACTAGGTCCACAAGCAGTGATATATGCTCACTATTCTAAACTTTTCTCTGCACGTGTATAAAGAATTAAAATGAAACTTTGCAAACTTACAATAGACTATTTGAGCTAACAAACATGCATTAAATCATCCAAAATGGATATTTCAGCTGGGAGAACCATCCTCTATAAAAAGGCTACCTATTTGCAATACTCTCTGCCTATGTGCAGAGATATACCTTCACAAAGTTGGCAATTTCTCACAATTCACTCAATCAAAGTACTTAAAACTTTGGAAAGGTTCAGGAAACTATATGAGAGACCAAATGAACCTTGAAATCAATGAAAAGGAGTACAATGAGGGAGCAAAAAAGTCTCTACAATGTGGTACAATCAAATATGGAAAAGCATAACTACACCTCTAGATAGAGAGAAGCAAAATCATGAGAAAATGAGGTAAGCAAGCTAGGGTGCTGCTTGCTGGAGTTTATGAATTCACTAAACTAAGTGGGAAACTCTTGGAATGCATACAAATCAAGAAAAAAGGTGGTATTGTGCTTATGTAGAGTTTTACTTTTCCTACAATCTAGCTAACCACCCATCAATTAGTGTAGGTGCACATTTTGGTGGCTGATTGATGAGATTTGAATTTGATTGAGTTTGGTGGAGCTTGTAGATTGATTCCACAACTTTGGATCCTCCTTTTTTTATTGGTACACTTGCAAAATCATGGTTGAGTCCTTTGTCATGATTGAGACTTGACTTTCAACACGTAAGCCATGATCAAGAAACCTATTCGATCAACATACTACCTTCAAAAATAAGTCAAACTAAACCTATAGAAATTACTTAGAATTTCGAGTAGCAATCTTCCCTATCGAATGATTTTGATGCCAATCATCATTTTATATAAATGTTCTCATGTTTGGATCCTATGCACCTAGCCAAAAATAGAACTAGCTCCACTATTGCATAGCTCCGCCTCATATAGATCGCATATAAAATCTCAGACGTGGTTTTGAAACCACATCTAAGTCATGAAAAATTATTTTTGTCTTTTCCTTTTTCATTTTCTTTTTCTTTATTTTACTTTTTATCTTTCTTTTTCTTTTTCTTTTTCTCTTTGTAGCAACCATTAATGTATTGTTCTTTTATATTTATTTCTTTTTTTTGCAACTTTTTTTTCAAGGGGAAGGGTCTAACCCCTAATCAAAGCTAAAGATATAGAGATGCACTAGAAGGAGTCAAGATTTTGCTTCCTAAGTGTTTTTAAAACTTCATACATCCTATTCATGTAAAATAATTCCATCTTTCTACTAAGAGCTTCAAGTAAAAGTGTCCTATCTAGAAATTCATAATGGCTATAGGGTATCTGACCCTACTCTCTCAAGTGCACACATCCCTACTAATGTTTCTAATAATTTCTTAGCACAATTGAAAACATTTGTCTATTTGCTCACGACATCATGAAATGCAGCATGATATGCATGAAAACAAAATATGTACAAAATAAAACTAAAGATGGACAAATCGAATAAAGTACATTCACTTGATTTAATGTTCTTTAGTAGCATCCGCATCATCATCATCTTCTAGTATATTTTGATCAATCGCATATCTTTAATTGTGATTCTTTTTCAACCATATTATTGTCCTTCAATATTTGTTAATCATGGCTTCTATT
The DNA here is from genome assembly GCA_020310875.1 of Ceratopteris richardii. Taxonomy (NCBI): domain Eukaryota; kingdom Viridiplantae; phylum Streptophyta; class Polypodiopsida; order Polypodiales; family Pteridaceae; genus Ceratopteris; species Ceratopteris richardii. The sequence goes on along the minus strand of CM035444.1, from coordinate 14,967,549 downwards.
TCTTGCAATAATAGATTCTTACTTCTCTTGCTTGATTTCAAAGTTTTAGAAGGTTTTGATGCCATTTCATATTTCCCTCGGGTTGCTTGATAATATCATCACAAAATTGTTTCTTTGTTTTGTTCACTTGTTTTTCATGAATTTCATGTTTTCTCTTTTCTTGTTCAATTTGGTTATTTCCTTGTTTGCTTTTATCAACATTCAATTTAGAAACTTTCTCTTGATCAAATATTTGCTCATTAGCTAGAAGCTTCGAATCAAATGAAACACAAATATCTCATTGTTCCTTTGATCTTACTTGAAGTTCTTTATCAAATTCTCTTTTATCTATTTCCATTTGTTCTTTCAATATTTTTACAATGTTTTGTTTTTCTACCTCTATTTGTCAACTTCTCTTTTCTTCAATAGCTTTATCTTGAATTTCAATTGGTAGCATACTCTTTTGATCATTATATTTCTTGTAGTTGTATACTTTTGATTTACATAGTTTTTGAAATGTTTTGGTTTGGTTTTTGTCGATTCGAAATATTCCTTCATCCCACCTCTTCCTATATTCAGATGTAAAGGTGATTGGTCTTTGTTTATATATTTAGGTAGTGATGTGTGAGCATACTAGGATCGTCGGGGCACTTTTTTCCCTCTTTAAGAGGTTTATTTCCCCCAGCTTGTATATACACCTATAACCCTAATGGGTCCCTTATCTTTGTACATTCTCTTGGTAATACATTCAATAGTATGTGTTGTGCTCCAAGCTTCTTCTTCTTCCTTGTGTTGTTTGCATGATTCTGCAAACCTCAAACTCAAAACAATTGGTATCAGAGCAAGTCGCTGCTTCATCTAGGGTGTCATCGACACCCCTCCAGTCATAATCTCAAAGTCACATGAACACAATGCTTGTGTAAAAAAAATTTTGCGCCATATATATATATATATATATATATATATATGGCATGTCCATTATAGAACCTCAAAGTCTGGTACAAGTTAAGTAGAACTTGATAGGGTAGTTTTGTTCAACGTTTTGAGATAAAGTCATTTCTTTGCATCAGGGTATTTTAATTAGTTGCCATGGCTGAACGTAGCGATGTATTCCATATGTTTGATTTTGAGGATAAGTTGGATGGTACCAATGACCCATTATGGGCTTATATGATGCATCATGTAGTGGTTGCAAAAGGAATCTAGAATATTGTGCAAGGTATTGAAAAATATCCTATTACACTTATAAATATAGTTACTGAAGTTGATGTTGAAGATGGTGAGATTCTTCATGTTCTTGTTCGTGTTGTGGTTCCTAATGCACCTACTAGACATCAACTTTGTTGGGATGGTAAAGATGCTCACACACATGCATTGATAGCCTTGTCTATCAAACATGCCATTATTCCTTATATTCTCTCTTGCAGAACAACAAAGGATGATTGGGATACACTTATCACTTTATATACTAGGAAAGGAATGAGGATCATGTTGCTTACCTCCGAAGAACGTTGGGGAGTGAGCACATGAATGAAGGATATTATGTGGAAAGTTTTTTGACAAAGATCAAAGATTTGAAGGAGCAATTGATTTCTGCTGATGAAGTCTTTCCAAAGAGTTCACTTGTGCAGACTTTTATAAATGGTCTTTTAGATTCATATTAGAGATTTCCTTCTACTCTTTGATTGATGATGAAAGGAAATCCAAATGCATTAACATTTGATGAGTTATCCTATGTTCTTTTGCAAGAAGATCAGTCTAGGAAAAACAGGTCCATTATGCGTGTTGTAGATCAAGCTCTCCTGGCTAGTGAGACGGGTGTTGGTGGAGATGGTGGATAGTCACAAGAGACGGTGGTGTTTCTAGATCCTGCTTCACACCTGCTAAGAATGATGGCTGGAGAGTGTAGTGGGCCACTTTAGCTAGCTAATGAACATAAATACTCATATATGTTGTGTTGAGATATCAAGCTCAACATGTGATGATCCAGGATGACACGTACGAGTTTTTCGTTTCTCTGACATGTATAGTGGTCATGCCGGTATATGTCAGGGATACTTCATTGAGCTTTATTAGATTTATCTATCGAGAGTGATGGCACATTTTGTTCCCTGCCAGCTCACTCATTCGCGGACATTAGGTTTTTTCCTTATGTACTGATCTTTATATATTGCACTTGTTATATTCTTGTTTTTAGGTCATTCTTGTACATTCCTTTTTATGTAATAGAAGAAGAAGAAGATTATTCTTCCTTGCCTCAACCTGTGTGTGTGTGCTTCTCCTTGAGAGTGAGAGTGTGTGTGTGAGCTCTCTTCCTTATCACCTTCCTCATGACATGGTATCAGAGCCAACGTGGCTGTAGAGAGCTTGTCGAGGTGTGGGGAAAACACGATTCACAAACGACCTCCATTTTCTATGAAAATTGGCAACCTCAAAATATTTTCAAAAGTTATCCCTTTAGGATCACTCATTTTTGTCAGATCGAAGTTTTGGAGCCATCTCTACCTCTATTTCGAGCCTGCAAGGTGGGGCCCGCAAGAAAAACAAGTCAGTTTCAGAAACTATAACTTGCATTGTGTTTGACAACACTCATATATTCCAGATCCAGAATTTCAAGCGATTCCGTGTACTGATGATACACGAAAGCTGTGTCTTTTTGAGATCGAATTGTCACGTCATAGTGCAACAACGTTCAAGCAGAAGTGTTGCTTGTAGTGTTTTGCAGTGTTGTGAATTGCTATAGAAATGGCAAACGCAGATGGAATGAGTGAGCTTATGAGTGATAAGCTGGACAAGAACAACTTCCATGCTTGGAGATTTAGAATGACAAATTTCGTGATGGGAAAAGGCTACTGGAAGTACATTGAAGGAGAGAACAAAAATGCTCCGCAATTACAAGAGAGGAATCGGACTGCAGAACAAATAAGAGCATATGAGGAATGGAATCAAGGAGCACAAAAGGTAATGTACTGGCTATCTGTTAGCATACAGGATAGCATGATTGGGCACATACAGGATGCCAAGACTCCGAAAGAGGCTTGGAACAGTTTGGTAGCAGAGAAATAGCAAGAGCCTTGATGGCTGAGAAGAATATACCTCATCGTTATTGGGCAGAAGCTATGCATACTGCTGTATACATCATGAACAGAACTCCGACTGCTGCTGTACATCAAGTTACACCTGAAGAGAAGTTTACAGGTAAAAAGCCAAACTTATCACATCTCAAAGTTTTTGGCTGTATTGCATATGTACATGTTCCAGATGAGTGGAGGACGAAGCTTGATCCAAAAGCAAAAAAATGTGTCTTCATTGGATACTCCCTTGAGCAAAAAGGGTACAAATGTTATAACCCACTCACACGACAGGTGAAGGTGAGCAGAGATGTGGTATTTGATGAAATGTCAAGCTTCTATGCACATGCCAAAGGAGGATTGAATCTTGAACCAAATGACAAAGAAAATGCTAAAAACTCAAGTGCAGAATCTCAAGTTTTGAGTGGACCGGATGCATCACCAAGCAATAGTTCCAACTCAAATCCATGGAGTGGAAGATTGTGTGGAACTTTCAATCCAGCAAATTCATCAAATACATCCAAGAAAGGTAAAGAAAAGCTTTTTGCTGGTAGTAAAACATGTGCAGGCTTTGAAGATGTTGATGGAGATTCAAGTGGTTCATATAAGAGTCTTGATGAGGAACTTGGATTGCCCTCTATGAAGACTCCAGGAGTAAGAAGGGCACATGCAGATGATACAAGGAGAAGTGACCCAGGACCAAGAATATCTGGGAGGATGCATAATTCAGTGCAACGATTGACATATGATAGTTACATGGCTCGCCATTGAGCCTACATGACAAAGGTAATACAAGATGCTGAACCTTCTTGTTTTGAAGATGCAATTGGTAATGGAGATTGGGAAAAAGCTATGGATGAGGAGATGGTTGCACTTTATGGAAATGATACATGGAAGCTTGTTCCATTGCCACAAGGAAAGCAACCCATAGGCTGCAAATGGGTTTACAAGGTAAAGCATAATGCTGATGGTAGCATAAGTATAAAGCACGATTGGTAGCTAAAGGATATGCACAAAAATATGGCATTGATTATGAGAAAACATTCAGCCCTGTAGCTAAAATGTCTACTGTCAGAACACTTGTTGCACTAGCTTTAGCAAAAGGATGGACTTTGCATCAGATGGATGTGAAGAATGCTTTCCTACATGGTGACTTACAATAAGAAGCATATATGGACCAGCCACAAGGATATAAAGATTCAAAGCATCCAGAATATGTTTGCAGGCTGCAAAAGGCTTTGTATGGGCTGAAGCAAGCCCCTCGTGCATGGCATGCATGGATTGCTGATTACTTAACCAGCATTGGGTTTTCTATGTGTGATGTAGATCACTCACTATATGCAAGGAAGGCTGATGATGGCATCACTGTGGCTATTTATTCTGATGACCTGATTGTAGGTGGTGATAATGAAGGAAGCATCAAAGAGGTAAAGCAACTTCTTATGCAGGAATTTGACATGAAAGATCTTGGTGTGCTACGCTATTTCTTGGGCATTGAGTTTATACATAGAGAAATATGTATATGGATGTTGCAAAGGCAATATGCCTTGAATATGCTTCAAAAGTATGGTATGGCTGATTGTTAACCAATTTCTATGCCATTAGATTAGAATTTGAAATTGGATACTACATTAGGTGAAGCATTGGAAAATGCTACTATGTACAGGAAAATTGTGGGAAGTCTTATATATCTCACAATTACAAGGCCTGATCTAAGTTATACTATTGGACTTGAAAGTCAGTTTATACAGGTTCCCAAGAAGCCACATTTGGATGGTTTGGGGCACACTCTACGTTATATGAGTGCTACTTTGGATTATGCATTGTTTTATGAGGTTGGTGTAGATTTGCAGGTTTATGGATACATCGATGCGGGTTGGGCTAGTAGCATTCAAGATAGAAGATCTACTAGTGGTTTTCTATTCTCACTTGGGAGTGCAGCTGTTATATGGAGAAGCAAGAAGCAACCCACTGTTGCTTTGTTGAGTACAGAGCCTGAGTATAGAGGTGCTGCAATGGCAGCATGTGAGGCATCATGGCTAGAAATGCTACTTGCAGACTTAGGTGTGGAAGTGGGAAAGCCTATCACTATTTATTGTGATAATCTTAGCAGCATACAATTAGCACGGAATCCTGTTTTCCATGCTAGAAAAAAGCATATGAGGTACATTATCACTTCATCAGAGAGAAGGTATTAGCAGGTGATATTGATCTTGTTTATGTGAGAATAGATGAGCAGGTTGCTGATATTTTCACCAAAGCACTTGGAGCTGAGAAGTTGAAGAAGTTTTGGGAGATGCTTGGATTATAGGATATGGCATTGAGCTTAAGGGGAAGTGTTGACATATCAAGCTCAACATGTGATGATCCAGGATGACACGTACCCATTTTTCGTTTCTCTGACATGTATAATGATCACGCTAGTATATGTCAAGGATACTTCATTGAGCTTTATTAGATTTATCTACCGAGAGTGATGGCACATTTGTTCCTTGCGAGCTCACTCATTCGCAGACATTAGGTTTTTTCCTTATGTACTGATCTTTATATATTGCACTTGTTGTATTCTTGTTTTTAGGTCATTCTTATACATTCCTTTTTATGTAATAGAAAAACAAGAAGATGATTATTCTTCCTTGCCTCAATCTGCGTGTGTGTGCTTCTCCTTGAAAGTGAGAGTGTGTCTGTGAGCTCTCTTCCTTATCTCCTTCCTCATGACATTTTGCTAGGAGGATGATCCACTAATCAGTGGATCAAAACAGATAGGTAGGAAGTTGATCCAAGAACAAAAACTTACTATTTTAGTTCCTACACCTGTTCAATGTTTTGAACAGTTCTCTGAGCACAACATCAATTGGCTTAATTCCTTTTGGGGAACTCTAACTAACTTAGTAAGCTATCAATCATGAGTGATTTCATCAAAAAGTGATGGTCTATACATAGAGAAAGATGTTTAGCAAATCATAGCATCATCTCACATTCGGCTGCACCAGTCATCAAACTAGTGAGAAAAGATATGTTAATATCTCACGATTCCAAGAAGCAATGCTAATGAAATTTTGTAGGCCTATAATAGACAATATGCTGGATGTTCCATGCTTTAAATCATGGCAAGTGATTAACTAGGCACTGAGAACCAGCTCTGACAATATCACTATTCTGATGGAGTTATAACGGAGAGGTGAAATGAGAATGTAATGATCATATATGTATTAAATCACATACAAATACAATGTCATTGGAAATCACACATTGTTAAATGTGTGAGAGGTGAATGAGCTATGGGGTAAGCTCTCACGTCACAATGAATGCCCTTCAAAATGATCTCATAGGCGCAAGATGTATGTGAGTCTTTTTGATCCTCTTCTTATATTTATTCTTGGAGGCAAAGTTTGAATTCAAATTCAAACATCTACCTAAAAGGTGAATCCTAAAGTATAGGTTAAATTCTCTCATCACTCAATAACCAAATGATTCGTGATTTTAGAGCTTCCTAACTCTATGTGGATGTGTATCACTTTTACAAGGATAAATGTGGAGGATTTTTACAAGAGGTTGATCATATGAAGCCTTAGATAAGTTATGCCAATAAATCAAGCATGAGCTAATTAACCAAGTATGTGGGCTTGTTTTTAATTGCACCAACCGCTCCCGTTCAAGCCTAACATGTTTAGTCTTCATTCCTCCTTGATTTCTTGCAAACCACTCATCAATTTGAACTTGTTCATCTTTGTTCCATCCAATGACTTTGTGAGTATATATGCACATTGTAAATGAGTTGACACATAGGATAGTTGAATATCCTTGCTAATCAACTCCCTTACATAATGATAGTACACTTCAATGTTCTTAGTCCTGACATGATATACATGATTAGCAGCCAAATGAAGTGAGCCCAAAGATTATTGGAGTGTAAGAGTGTATCTCTGAATCTGCAAATAGTTGCTTAAGCCACATAACTTCTTGAATTGCATTTTCCAAACCTCTATATTTTGCTTCTGTGGAAGATAAGGCCACAGTTGGTTGCTTCTTAGATGACCATGATATAAGTTTTGACCTGCAAAGGATAGGTACCCTGAAGTGTGTTGGAGTTAGACGTCTCCGAAAGCACATGAACAACACAAGGAAGAAGAAGAAGCTTGGAGCACAACACAGAATGCTGAGTCTATTACCACTAGAATGTACAAAGATAAGTAGCCCATTAGGGCAATGGGCTTATATACAAGCCGAGAAAAAAACCTCCTAAAGAGGAAAAAAAGTTCCTTGGCGGTCCTAAACTGTTCACACATATCACTACCTAAATATATCAACAAATCCCCCCTCGGAGTGATGCAGTGAACAAGGAGCTGACACTCATGTATAAGGAAGTGCCAACCTATGTGGAATCAATCCACAAAAGGAAGTAAGCCCAATGCTTTGTGGAAAGCTTCAAACTTCTCCCTAGGCAGAGCCTTCATAAAAACGTCTGCAATGTTCTCTTGTGTGGGAACATATGCCAAGTTGATCTCCCCAGCAGAGAACCATTCCCTCACATAATGGTAATGCACCTCAATGTTCTTAGTGCGAGCATGGAACATTGGGTTCCTCGCAACTGCAAATGCGCTCTGACTGTCTGTGAAGATGGTGGTGGCAGAAGACTAACCAACACCCAAATCAGCCATAAGGCATCGAAGCCACACACACTCAACAATCACTGTGAAAGATGCCCTATACTCAGCCTCATAATTGGGAGTGGCAACAGTAGACTGCTTCTTTCTCAACCAAGATATACATGAGCTACCAAGCATGAAGCAAAAGCCACTGGTGGACACACGAGTGTTATAGCAACCAACCCAATCACTGTCAGAAAAAGCATGCAAATCTGGCGGTAGTGATCCCCCCTTGGGATAAAACAATCCAATTAGTCGGGTACCACTCAAGTAGCGAAAGATGCGCTTAACCACCTGCCAATGCTTGACACTTGGGCAATGCATAAACTTGCTCATCTGTGAGACAACAAACTGAATATCTGGCAGAGTAATGCATAAATAAATCAAGCATCCAACAACTTGTTGATAGAGAACAACATCAAATGCATCTCCAGCATCATGAAGACTCAACCATAAGCATGTCTCCATAGGAGTGGTTTAAAATCTTCAAGGTCAAAACGCTGCAATAATGTGTTAATATATTTCATTTGACACAAAGCCATTCCACCATCAACTTGCATAAATTGAACGCCCAAATAGTGATGCAAATGCCCCAAATCAAACATCTCAAATGAGGCATGAAAATTAGCCTTAAAATTAGCAGTATAAATGTCATGAGGACAAGTGAGCAGCATGTCATCAACAAACACCACAATGATCAGAAGCACATCATTAGCACGCTTAACATATAAGGTGCTTTCAGTTGGACTGTTCTCTAAACCATGTGCAATGAGATAGGCATGTATCTTTTCGTACCAAGCACGTGGTGCTTGCTTTAAACCATATAATGCCTTCTTTAACATGCACACCTGGTTTTCATGCCCTTTCTACACAGCCATGAAGTTGAAAAACATACACTTCTTCATGCAAATCACTATTCAAAAATGTTGTTTTAATGTCCAATTGATGTAGATTCCAACCATGATGAGCTGCAAGTGCACATATGCTATGAACAATAGTCATTCAACAAGTAGGAGCAAAGGTTTCATCAAAATCAATGCCTCTTTCCTATGCATAACCCTTTGCCTAGCTTTATACTTGTCAACTGCTCCATCAAGTTTATGCTTCAACTTGTATACCCACTTAGTGCCAATGGTCTTCTTGCCAGGAGGCAAGTCACATAAAGACCAAGTACCATTTTTCATGATAGCATCATATTCAGATTGCATTGCATCCATCCAATGTTCAAAATTTTGTGCTTCATCAAATGAAATAGGTTCAGTCTCATCACAGAGACTAGAGGCAGCCATAGCATAACAATTTGATGCAAAAGAGCCACTATGAGAGCCTGATCGAGTACAAAATGACAGCGGTGCATCTAATTTGCTATCACCCAAGGTTTGCACTAGCCATTTTGGCATAGTTTTGGCTTGCTCAATATCAGCTCTCTCATCAACAAGTGCATCATGTAAATCTACACCAAAAATGGAAAGATTTGCATCATCACATGAAACCTGCAAAGGTTGAGAAGTTACCTCATTAGGACTAGCACTAGACTATCCACCTCTAAAAAGAAGCAGCAAAGTATCATACATGTCTTTGGAGCTAACAGATGCCTCCTTAGTACATGAAAGCAATGGCTGAATAGCATCTTCCACAAAAACAACGTCACCGCTAACCAAAATGTGTTTAGTCTGTGGATGATACAGATGACAAGCTTTACTTTCAGAAATGTACCCAACAAGATCGCATTTTACTGCTTTATCATCCAATTTGACTGATCATGAACTATACATCTATCATCAACAAATTTCACAACCAAGCCAAAATTGGCTAATGTAGAAACTGATAATAGATTTTTCTTGATCCCTATCACAAACAAAGCATCTCACAAAGTGAAAGAACTACCATCAGCGGTAGTCAAAATAATCTTACCAACTCCCATAATAGCATAGGAGGAGTTGTTGGCACATGTAACAATATTCCTTGTAGGGGCAGGCTCAAGTGAAGAGAAGAAACTGTGCTACGAGGTAATATGTTTGGTCGCCCCACTATCAAAGTACTAAACATCTGAGCCTACCGGAGACATGCACTGCCCATGAGAAGATGGGTCAAAACTGCAAATAGTAGTGAACACCCATTCTTCTTCTTGCACAAGTTTAGCAGACTTTGTTTTCGGTGTAGAGGGCTCTACAACAACCATTCTAACCTCTTTCTTCTTTGCCTCTTTAGAAGCCAGTTTTGGACAGCTCTTGATGACATGATCATTTGCTTTACAGTATTTGCAAAACAATTTGTGCTTTTCTTATTTCTTCTCATCTTTGTCTTCCTTCCTCAAATGTGTAGCATTTGCAGATTTCTGCTTACTAGTATAAGAGCTCCATTTTTACCTTCGCCCTTCTGACTTGCCAGGAAAGTTTGATCTGCAACATGCATAATAGACCTATTCTGTCTAGACTGGTCTTCTTATATATAGAACAGAGACTAACTCCTCAAATGACAAGGCATTTGGATTGCCTTTCATCATCAAATGAAGAGTAGAAGCAAAACTCTGATATGAGTCAGGAAGACCATTCAGAATGGTCTGCATGAGTGAGCTATCTGGTATAACTTCATCAGCAGAAATCAACTATTTTTTCAAATCCTTGATCTTTGTGAGAAAACTATCCATAGAATCACCTTCATTCGTGTGCTCACTCTCCAATTGTTTTTGGAGGTAAGAAACACGAGCCTCATTCCTAGCGTGGTACAATGTGGTAAGTATACCCCAAGCATCCCTTAGCTATTCTGCAAGAGTGAATGTGAGGAATAATGGCATGTTTGATAGACAAAGCTATCAATGCATGTGCTTGAGCATCTCTGCCATCCCAACAAATTTGCTCTATAGTAGGTGCAACAAAAGCGATAGCACGAATAAGAGTCTGCAGAATATCATCATCTTCGACGCCACCTCCATCAACTGTTTCTGCTATAATTGTATTTGCAGGTGTAACACGACGTCTTTCAACAGCCTATACAATATTCCATAATCCTTTTGTGACCATTACATGACACATCATATAAGCCCATAATGGGTAGTTGGTACCATCTAACTTATCCTCAATAGCCAACATGCGGAATACATCATTGCTTTTAGCCATGGCCGGTGACTAAAATACCTTGATGCAGAAAATTGATTGTATCTCAAGTTGAACAGAACTACCTAGATGAATTCTACCAAACCCGTAGCAAGCTTTGAGACGCTTATACTGGCAAACTGAAACTAGTATATACCTTTGGCAGAAAAAGACAAAATAGCTTGCACAAGTGCTACGATAGTGCATTCGAAGATTGAAACGAGCTCAGATCGCGATTTTGGCACCATAAAGCAAAGCAATTTTGATCTCTGAAACACCCTGAGTATGCTTACCGAATTTCATGGGATTTTGATACTACAACCAGAGAGGTGTAGACAACGCCCTAGATGAAGCGACGACCTGCTCTGATATCAATTGTTGGAGTTAGACGTCTATGGAAGCACATGAACAACACCAAGAAGAAGAAGAAGCTTGGAGCACAACACACAATGCTGAATGTATTACCATTAGAATGTACAAAGATAAGTAGCCCATTAGGGCAGTATGCGTATATACAAGCTGAGGGACAAAAACCTCCTAAAGAGGGAAAAAAGTGCCTTGGCAGTCCTAAAGTGTTCACACACATCACTACCTAAATATATCAACAAAGTGCTCCTCCTATCATCCTTGGAGCTAGCCCAATCTGCATTAGAATACATATTTATATCTATGTCAGAAGTGAAGGGATAGAACAACCCTCTTTAGATACTTAAGCACCCTTTTTGTAGCTTCCATATGAGGTTTCCTTGGTGCATGCATAAACTAGCTCAATGTACTTACTCTATAAGCAATATCTACTCTTGTTAGAGTAGCACAATTGAGACTTCCCACTAGTTGTTGATAACCTGTAACATCATCAAGTAGTTCACCTTCATGAGAACTTAGTTTATGGTTGAGTTCCATAGGAGTACCTTCAATTTCAGTGTTCTCCATCTTGAACTTTACCAACATATCATGTATGTACTTCCTTTGAGTGATAAATATACCATAATCTATGTATACAAGCTCTAAGCCAAGAAAGTACTTAATAAACCAAGATCACTGATTTTAAATTCTTCCATTAGTTGAGCCTTGACCTACTTGATTCCATTAGCACCATTCCCTGTAATAATGATGTCATCTATATAGACACATAAGTATATAACTTTTGATTTGTTCTTCTTAACAAATTAAAAAAATCTGCCTTGCTTGCCACAAAGCCTTGGTCTTGCAAATGAGTAAGAAGCCTATGGTTCCAAGCTCTAGGAGCTTGAGACCATAGAGTGCCTTTCTTAGCTTGCATACATAACCTGTTTTATCTTTATTTTCAAAACCTAGTGGTTGTGCCATATACACTTCTTCTGATATCCATCAATTTGAGAATGCATTCTTAACACCTAATTGATATAGATTCCAACTTTTAGAAGAAAAAATACTTACCAAAACCTTAATTGTTGGCATCTTTGCTACATGTGAAAAAGTTTCTTCATAGTCCACTCCATGAGTTTGGGCAAATCCCTTTGCCACCAACCTTGCCTTATACCTGTTTATAGAGCCATCTGAGTACTTCTTGATTTTGTATCCACCTGGATCTAGTTACCTTCATCCTTGGCTTCTTGGGAACTAGATCCCAAGTATGGTTTTCCTGAAGTGCTTCTACTTCTCTTGCATGGCTTCTCTCCACTCTTTCTTCTTCCTAGCATCTTCAAATGAAGAAGGCTCTTCTGCCATAGAGTCTTTAATGATATACACAGAATGCTTGGTGACTAATGATGCATCATATCCATACCTTATGGGCTTTTTGCTTTCTCTTTGTGATCTCCTCAGTGCTTGATTTGAAGACTCTGGTATGTCTTCTAATTGCTTGAGTTTGATCTTGCCTCTTGACTTCCAAGCCTTGAAGTCAATCTGTTCTTCATCCCCTGAGTCGATATCTTCTGCTAAGTGTTGATCTTCTTGAGTGAGGGTTAGAAAATCATTTTCCAAATCATATGGTAACTTGACTTTCCTACAATCATCTTCAAACCATGAATTATTTTCATCAAACGCTACATCCCTACTAGCTATAAATGCTTTGTTAGTGGGATTGTACATCATATTCCCCTTTTGGTTCTGATCATACCCAATAAATATATAGTTCTCAGCTTTAGGATCAAGCGTCCCTCTGATTTGTGAAGGAATGTGTGAATAAGCAATGCACCCAAATATTTTGCAATGCTCCAATGAGGGTCTCTTGCCATTCTATGCTTCATAGGGTGTCATACCATCCAAGGGTTTGGATGGGAGCCTATTGACCAAGTAGGTGGCTGTGGAAACACCCTCTGCCCATAGATAGTTAGGTAACTTCTTCTCATTCAACATAGACCTAGTAGCTTCAACAATTAACCTGTTCCTTCTCTCTGCCACTCCATTCAATTCAAGAGTATATCTTGTTGTTACTTCCCTCTTTATGCCTTTGTCTTGTAGAAATGAATCAAATTCATGTTAAAAATAATCACCACCTCCATCAAATTTGATCCTCTTCAAGATCCTTCCTATTTGGTTTTCAACTAGTGCCAAGTACTTTTTGAAACATGTAAATACCTCATCCTTATGCTTCATGAAATAAAGGATTGTCCATCTACTGTAATCATCAATAAATGAAACATAGTACCTTGAACTTGAGATTGATGGATCTTTGCTAGGACCCCACACATCAATGTGTACAAGCTCCAAATAGTCTTCATGAATGTATCCCTTCTTGTTGAATGGTGGCCTGTGAGCTTAGCCAAATTGACATACTCCACATTTGTATATCATATGTTGCTTGTTCCCATTGGGAATGCCAAACACACTTTGATCCCTGCATATTTGCTTCAAATTTCTTTCTCCTATGTGTCCTAGCCTTTTGTGCCATATTTTTAACTCAAATAAGGTTTGATCTATATAATTGAGTTGTGTTATGTTCCTTGTGTCTTCAATCTCAAATGTGAATAATCTACTAGACATCTCACCTTTAGCAATCCTTTTGAAGCCTTGTTAGGGGTGTTCCACATATACTCCATGCTTAGTGAATCTAACCTGCAAACCTTTCTCAACAATCTGCCAAAGCTAATAAGGTTTTTGGTTATAGTTGGTAGATACAGAACTTTACTCAAAAGGTTCATGCTACCATCAGATGTTTTGACATCTCCAATTTGCTTGACTATCATCACCTGTTTGTACTTCATGCTTCCCTTTGGGTTCTTCAAGGTCAGATAATAGAGCTACATTCCCAGCCACATGATTGGAACAACTTGAATCAATGTAGAAATGATGCTCATTATCTTTACCCTGCTTAGATGTCATGTTCATGATGAGTAATGAGTCTTCTTGCTCTTCAAATTAGTTTTTGTAGTCCCTTCTTCCTCTGAAGCCTCCTTGATAATTGTTGTTGTTGTTGTTGTATCCATGATTGTAGTTATGGCTCTAGTTGCCTCCACCATTGTTGTATCTACCTCTTGATTGCCCATAGCTACCTCTATGGAAGGATCTTCCCCTTTAATTCCTTGTATTCTTAAAGCACTCTTTTGTGTGTGGTTGTTAAGACCACAAATTTTGCAAGGTGAGTTGTTGTAGGGACTTCCCCTACCTTTCTTTCCTCCTTTTCCCCTTTCTCTAGCCGCTCTTCCTCTTCCTGCATAATTAGCTTGAGAGCTACTAGCCTCTTCTTCATGCTTCTTGCTTTTAACTTTATCCTTAGCTTTATTCTTATCTGTATAAAGGTCAGAAGATTGGCTACCTCTCAAGTTGTCACCATTCTTATTGAGCTTTGTCTCATGGGTGAAGAGTTACCCCATCAAGGTGTTGAGGTTAGGTATTTGCATGTCCATGTAGAGGTCCATTGCTGTGGTGAAGGACTCCCACTTATTATTAGCCTTGATTCCATCAATGATCTGCCTCACTATGTGTTCTTCTTCTATTCCAATGCTTGCAAGCTAGTCAACCACATTTTTCATCTTGGTTACATAATCAACCACTCCTTGCTTTGGTTGCTTCTTTAGAGTTGTAAATTCCATCCATAACTGATTCTTCCTAGATCTTGTATTTGATGAGAAACATGATGAGAGCACTTCCCAAGTCTCTTCAGAGGTCTTGCAATTCCTAATATGTGGTAACAAGGAATCAGAGATTGATTATAGTAGATATGACGTGGCAAGAACATTCTTTGCACACCATGTGGTCAACCTTTCTTGCTCTTCCCTTGTAGGTTGATGCTTGCTCTAGAAGATTGGCATCTCTTCATCTCCTGAGATGTATCCATATATACTTCTCCCTTGAAGGTAGGCTTGCATCCTTAATGACCATGCTGAGTAATTGTTCCTATCCAATTTGTCAATGAAGGATGGAAATCCATCTCCCATCTTGATTGTTGTTGCCCTAATACCACTGTTGGAGGAGATGGTGGATAGTCACAAGAGATGAAGTGATATTGCTAGATCTTGCTCCACACCTGCTAAGAATGATGGCTGGAGAGTGTAGTGGGCCTCTTTCGCTAGCTAATGAACATAAATACTCATATATGTTGCTTGGAGGATGATCCACTAATCAATGGATGAAAATAGATAGGTAGGAAGTTGATCCAAGAACAAAAACTTACTATTTTAGTTCTTACACCTGTTCAATGTTTTGAATAGTTCTCTGAGTAGAGCAATAATTGTCTTAATTCCTTTTGGGGAAATCTATTTAACTTAGTAAGATTTCAATAATGAGTGATTTCATAAAAAATGATGGACTATACATAGAGAAAGATGTTTAGCAAATCATAACAGCATCCCAATATTTATGGGCTGCAAGAGTCATCAAATGAGTGAGCAAATATATGTTAATATCTCACGATTCCAAGAAGCAATGATGATGAAATTTTATAGGCGTGTAATAGACAGTATGATGGATCTAGCATGCTTTAAATCATGGCAAGTGATCAACTAGGTAGTGAGGACCAACTATGAGAAGATCACTGTTCGGATGGGGTTATAATAGAGAGGTGAAATGAGAATGTAATGATCATATATATATTAAATCACATACAAATACAATGTCATTGGCAATCATACATTGCTCAAAGTGTGAGAGGTGAATGAGCTATGGGTTAAGCGCGCACTTCACAATGAATTTCCTTCAAAATGATCTCATTGGCTTGAGATGCATGCAGGTCTTTTTGATCCTCTTCTTATAGTTATTCTTGGAGGCAAAGTTTGAATTCAAATTCAAACATCTACCTAAAAAAGGTTAATCCTAAAGTATAGGATAGAGTCTCTCATCACTTAACAACCAAATGATTCATGATTTTAGAGCTTCCTAATGATGTGGATCACTTTTACAAGGATAAATGTGAAGGATTTTTACAAGAGGTTGATCATATGAAGCCTTGCATAAGTTATGGCAATAAATCAAGCATGAGCTAATTAACCAAGTATGTGGGCTTGGTTTCAATTGCACCAACAAGGGGCAAAGGTGAATGGATCTCTTCTACTAGTAAGAAAAAATCTACTAATTCTACAGAATCAAAGAAGGATAAAAGAGATGAGAAGAAAACTGAAAAGAAAAAAATGTTTTGCAAATACTATAAAGGAAATAATGATGTCATAAAGAGTTGTCAAAAATTAGCTACAAAAGCTGTAAAGAAGAAAGAGGCTCCAATGGTTGTTATAGAGGTCTCTACACCCTAAGCAAAGTATGCTAATCTTGTGTAGAATGAAGAATGGGCATTTACCATTGTTTGTAGTTATGACCCATCTTCACATGAACAATGTATGTCTACAATAGACTCAGATGTTTGGTACTTTGGTAGTGGGACAACCAAACATATTACCTTGTAGTATAGTTTCTTCACTTCACTCGAGCCTTCCCTACAGGGAATACTCTCACATGCATCATCAAATCCTCTTATCCTATCATGGGAGTTGGTAAGATCATTCTGACAACTGATGATGGTAGTTCTTTTAAATTTTCAGATGATTTATTTGTGCCAAGGATCAAGAAAAAGCTTTTATCAGTTTGGCATTAGCCAAGATTGGCTTGGTTGTAAAATTTTTTGATGAGAGATGTACAATTCATGATCTATCAAATGGCGATTTCATTATTGCTTCTGGCATTTTATGTCGTGGGTTGTATAAGCTCATAGACTATGAAAAATTTGTGAATGATTTAGCATGTCTAGTATGTGATTCTCAGGCTATCTGAGATGTAGAGCTTTGGCATGCACACTTCGTTCATCAATTTTTTTAATTTGCTACACCTTCAGAAATCTAAAATGTTGTCCTCTTTGCCCAAACTTGAGGCACTTGGTAAACATGTTTGTGAAGGTTGTATTTTGGGAAAAATGCAGTGTTCATCATTCTCGAAAGATGGTTCAGTTTGATGTACTTAGAAGTTGCAGCTTGTTCATAGTGATATCTATGGTCCTATGCAGACACCTTCTTTTGGGAGCTATCTTTACTTTGTGACTTTCATTGATGATTTTTCCAGGCATGCATGGGTATATCCATTGAAAGCAAAGTCTGAAGTGTTTATGTGCTTCAAACTATTTTTGGTGTTGGCTGAAAATAGTCAACATGTAAAATGGACACCCTCCATTCTAATAAAGGGGGGGGGGGATTTATGTCTTCTGATTTTAATACATTTTTGGTTGAACGTGGGATAAAAATTCAGTGCATAGTGCCATATACACCTCAAGAGAATGGAGTTGCAGAAAGGAAGAATAGGTCACTCATGAAGATGGTGAGGTGTATGGTCGTTAGACTTTACCACATAGTTTCTGGCTTGAGGCTGTTATGTGTGCAACATATGTACTTAATAGGTGTCCCACTAAAGCACTATAGTCTATCACTCCATATGAGGCTTGGCATGGTCGCAAGTGTCAGGCCACCAGAATATTATCTAGTAGATTAATTGTAATTAGGAAAAGACGTGCACTGAAAGGGTGTCGCACAAAACGTTGTAACACCTTTCTGATTAATAGAGTAGTGTGTGGAAGAGACGACAGACGTGTTGTCGGATTGTTCTGTCTGGGCGATCGACTGGAGTTGATTCTATCAGGAGTTTATCCAATTGTGGTGTCATCTGTATTATTAAAGGTTCAATATTGAAGTGAATAAGGTACTACGGTTAACATCTTATTGTGTTATGGTTGAAGTGCAGGTATAACAGTAATATTAAATGAATAGTAGAAGTTGCTGCGCATGTGGATATGGTAGTTGTTAGAAGTTATTATGCGCGGGAGATTAGTAGTTGAATCTATTGTAATTATAAGAAGATAATGAAGTGATTGGGAAAATACATAAAGGGCCTCTGTATTACAGACCCCAAACCATCTCAAGAACCCACGTATAGATTGGTTAATAATTTAGATTAACCATAAGATTAACAAAAGCCATCTGTTGCTCACCTATGTGTCTTTGGTTGTCTGGCATATGCATTAGTGCTTGAACAATAACACAAGAAATTGGATGATAAAGCAATGAAATGTATTTTTGTTGGATACAATTATGAAAACAAAGGCTATCATCTCTATCATCCATAGATTAAACACATTTTGGTCAGCCGTGATGTTATTTTTGTGGAAGACGCTATTCAGGCATTACTTTATGTACTACGGAGACATAAGTTAGCTCCAAAGATATGTACCACACTTTGCTACCTCTTTTTATACGTCGCCAATCTAGTGCTAGTCCAAATGAGGAAATTTCTTAGCCTTTACAGGTTTCATTTGATGATGCTAAGTACTCCATTTTTTATGCAAATTTACATGATGAGGTGATAAGAGAGATGATATTGAGGAGGCAAAAACTGTGATAAAATTATTGGTGAAGACTTTGCGTGATAGCAAATTAGATGCACCTCTATCATATCATACTTGTTGAGGCTCTCATGTAAACCTCCATACATATGTGTATCAAAATGTCTCGCCTTTACAATGGAACTCGATACATAGGGAACTGATGACCAATCCTGGATGCATGAGGACACCCAACTATGGATGTCTAAGGCAGCTAAGAGGGAGGACGAGAGAAGACTAACACGGAAACAAGGCTGTGGAACCTCTAGGCCAATAGAAGATCTAGCATATATGCCACAAGTATTCCCAAATGAAGAGTTCGAACCCCACGAATGGATGGAAATATTGGCCACATTAGATGTGTGTGTCAATGAGGAAGTTCTGACACTAAACAAGTGCAAAGATAAGGAAGGGTACAATGTAAGTCTATACATGGTTGTGCTACAAGAGACAAAGGAAGGAGAGTGGATAGAAAAGGAGTGGACAGAAGATTATGAAAGCATAGAAATGGAACCTGAAACTTCAAGAAAAGTATGGATGTTTTGCATAAAACAAAAATCAGATGTGTTCTCCATGTTCAAGAGACTTAAAGCATAGGTAGAAAAGGAAATAGGATGCTACATAAAGACCTTGAGGTCCGATGGAGGAGGATAATATTTCTCCAAAGAATTTTCAGATTTTCTTTATGAAAATGCCATCAAGAGACAATTTACATGTAGGTACATGCCTCAACAAAATGGAATAAATGAACGGAAAAATCAACATATCACAGAAGTTGCAAGATGCATGCTCAACGAGATGAAGATGCAACTAAACTATTGGGCTGAAGCAACTAGTACGGCTATTTATTTGATGAACAAGTGCACAATAGCTAGAGTGCATAATATAACTCTAGAGGAGGTTTATTTCGGTAAGAAACCTGACCTTACACATCTCAAAGTTTTTGGATGTGTGTGTTATGTTCACATCCCTCAAGAACTTAGGACAAAGATGGAGGCAAAGTCAGAAAAATGTATTTTCATTGGATATTCATTAGATCAAAAGGGATACAAGTGCTACAATCTGGTAACAAAGGAGCTACGAGTCTCAAGAGATGTGGTATTTGATGAGCTAAGACCATGGTTTGAAGAGAAAGGTAAAGAGAAGATTCTTGAAGAAGATTGCAAAGATGATCGAGGTGTTGTCCAAAAAGAATTTCAGCAAACAAGCACTCAAATGTTAGGTCCAAAAGCTTCTACATGACCGGCTGAGATATGATAGTTTTATTGCAAAGCATTTTGCATATATGACACAAGTGGTCAAAGACAAAGAACTGGATGCATTTGAAGAAGCATGTACAAAAAAAGAATGGCAGCAAGCTATGCAAGAAGAGATAAAAGCTCTCAAGGACATTCACACATGGGAGCTAGTTCCAAAGGTTGAAGGTATGAAGATTGTTCCAAATAAATGGGGTTTTAAAATAAAGAGAAATGTTGATGATTCTCTAGCAAGGCATAAAGCTAGACTAGTAGCAAAAGGATTCAAGCAAACTCATGGCATCGACTATGAAGAGACTTTCAGCCCGATTGCAAAGATGGGAACAATTAGAACCTTGATTGCAGTGAGTGCAGCAAGGAGATGGCCATTGTACCAACTTGACATAAAAAATGCTTTCCTCAATGGTGAACTTCAAGAAGAGGTATACATGAGTCAACCAATTGGATTTGAAGATTAAAAATATCGAGATTTTGTTTCTAGATTGAAGAAAGCTTTGTATGGGTTGTGGCAAGCACCACGTGCTTGGAATCAAAGATTGGTCGAGTACCTCACAAGGTGTGGGTATAGTTCAAGTAGTGGAGATCCCTCTCTCTACATGAAGAATGAAGAAGGCAAGCAGGTATACATTTGCACATACGTTGATGATCTCATCATAACAAGAAGTAATGTTGCAAGAATACAAGAGATGAAAAGAAAACTCGGTAAGGAGTTTAAAATTTCATATCTTGGTGAGCTGAAATACTCTTTAGGCATTGAGATAGTCTATGGGAAAGATGGCATCTACTTGATGCAAAGAAAGTACCTGTTGGATGTTCTTTTCAGATTTGGAATGAGTGAATGCAAACCACTCAACCTATGGACACAAATGTGAAGCTATGCTCAAATGATGGAGAGAAGTTACATGATGTAACTACATACAGGAGTATTATAGGTTCATTGATCTATGCTACGATCACAAGACCAGATTTGTGTTATATTGTTGGAGTTCTTTATCAATTTACGCAAGCTCCAACAAGTGAACATTTAAATTCAGCCAAACGAGTGCTAAGATATGTGAAGCACACAGTCAATCATGCCTTGTTTTATAGATATGATGAAGAATTGTAGATAAAGGGCTTCACTGATGCTGATTGGGTTGGTTTGAAGGACGATAGAAGATCCACTTTAGGTTATGTGTTCATGATAGGTAGCAAACCTATCACATGGAGCTTGAAGAAGCAACCTACTGTTGCACTATTATCTACAGAAGCTGAATATAGAGGATTAGCCTTTGCAACTTGTGAAGCTATGTGGATTAAGAAGCTCTTGGCTGATCTTGATGTGCTGGTGGAGACCATTCCAATTTATGGTGACAACATGTCAAGCATTCACTTGACAAACAATCCAATGTTTCATGCACAAAGTTGCACACATGTTTACAAAGTCCTTAGATGCTCCTAAGCTAAAGAGGTTCAAGGATGAAATCAACTTGCAAGATATGGCTGATGGTGCAAACTCACATATGAGCTTGATGGGGAGTGTTAAAAATGAAGAGGTAAGGTCATATATATTTTTTCAAAAAGGATTTTCTTCAAATGAAAGGAAAATAAAAAAATGAAAAATGGAAACATTTACTTCAGCAAGTAGTGGAGATCAAAAGAGAATCAATCAAAAGAGAATCAAATCCAAAAAAGCTGAACTAGAAGAGGAGTGGCTACTCAAAGTAGTGGAAGAGTTATGGAGAAGAGCTCTCAAACTCATCATGCGAGTTTTTGGTCACTTGGCTATAAAAGAAGCAAGGGAGGACACTCAAGAATAGAGGAAGAAGGCGTGGAAGTCCCCTTGTAGCTAGTTCATTTGGTTTGAGTCATTTCGTTGGCTTCACTCTCATAGACTATGTCCAGCCGCATACCAATTTTTGGGTAGTCTACTTGTGAGAGTCATATCTCTCAATATATGTATCCAATTTTAGAGTTTAAACATTCGTTGGAATGCTTATCTTGAGTACTTTTTATCTAGAACAGTTTTATCAAATTCTTTATGCTCTGCAAGTTATTCAATTTTTGGTGAAGTCCAGTTTTTAGCTTAACTGAGTGGACAGGTAGCCTGTTTTGAGGCAAAGAGTTTCCAACCCAAAACTACTCCAAATTGAGTGTTTGATAGCTCATTTGAAAGCTATAAATGTCTAGTTTGAGTGAGCAAGGTTTCAAGGTCATTGCTATTTTCACTTGGTACCCGTTTTCATTTGAAGGTTCAGCTTTGGCAAAAGTCTTGATCCTGAGAAGCTCTTCTACACTTTTCGTGGCGAATAGGAGAGGAATTCTCCATCAAGGGTGCCCATTGCCCCCTTAATTTTTGCTATTTCCACAGAGGGGTTGAGGCATCTTGTCCAACATCGCATGGATTTGGGCCATATCAAAGATCTCTCTCTCCCTTCCAATCATGGTCAGTTGATCATGAGGCTTTTTGAAGATGACATGAATGCATTTGTGCACAATGATGTGACCAACATTGAAACCTTCTAGAGATGCCTTGACACATTTTATGTGGTGTCTGGTTCTAAAATTAATCACACAAAGACTACTTTCTAGGCCATCATCGGTCTCCCCTCCCCAAACTATTAATTGACCATGGTTTCCAATCTATCCCCAGGGGTCAGGTCTTCTGCCTGCTAGGTATTCTGATGGGCATTGGTGTTTTGATGGAGCAGCAATGGAATTGGATACTTTACAAACTAGACCACAAGCTTGTGTATTGGATGGGTATGCAAATCAACCTCATCCCGATCATGCAGGTTGGTCTACTTAGTTGGAAGAACTTGGAACTTCTTACCCTTTTATTCTCCCCAATTTTGGTCTCCCCTAAAGGTTCAAATCTCGTGTGCTCCTTGTGGTTGGAACAAGTTCAATCAATTTGTTAGAATAAGTGAAGATTGGAAATGGTCGAGCAACATCAAACAAAATGACTCAATCTGGTTTTCGATCATGGGCATCAGAGGTGTGTATCCTTGGGACCTCCAAAAGGCTAAGAGATTCTGGAACAAGGGTTTTAGACATTGGAAACACCTCTAGAAACAAGAAACTAGATAGTGAATTAGATATGAGGACATAGACCCTGAAATAAGAGTGAACTACAAAGAATGGGCTCTCCTTCAGAGTAGATGCACTGCCTGGGAAAGATCAAAAACCCGACTCCTCACTGGACGGGAGTCACCAAGTCATGAAGGTCTTATTTGGCACAATGGTAATTGATTGTCCAAAATTCCCAGAATCAAGGTGAATAGAGACTTTCATATCACACTCAACAAGAAGTGGTGCCTAACTTGGACAAGGCTATGTTGGGATGTGAAGTTCATGTCTATCTGGCATCCCCTCATGGAGATCAAAAAGTTAGTCCTCATGTGGAAAATTCTCAACGATGGTATCTAGACCCATCTAAAGGCTAGCAAAATTTGTGGTGCTCCACCATGGTGCAAGTGATGCCATGAAAACATTGAGGATCTGAGTCACATCTTCTTCGGGTGCCCCATCCCCCTCCTACTCTGGTGGACACTTGGGAGTATTTTGAAGCTGCAAGAACAAATCACCTGGAAGCAAGCGCTTTTGGGTGAAGCGATTGATTTCTCTGTGGTGTTGTGGAACGCTATAAGAGGGGAAACCCTTTGGAAGATTTGGAGGGAGCGATGTGCCTTCAATTTTGGACCCCCCCTAAAGAGTGCTCGATAGATAAGTCTATGTTTCTCCTTGGCAAAATAATCTCCAACTCTAAGAGGTCCCCACCCTTTAGACATCACAAGGTTTTTCTGATCAAGAACAAGCTTAAACTAAAGTGGGCCCTGCATGAGGGGTACATGAGGGTTGTTACCCTCCTTTGTAAAACTCTCTAGAGCTGCAAGTTATGCCCCTGCTTTGTGGGATTCAAGGGGGTCTTGAGGGCACTAGTCATGTTCACTTCTATCTTGTTCTTTTTTTTTTTTTTAATTAAAGTCCGGGCAAGTAGGCCAAGGCCGAACTTCCTTAAAAAAAAACATTTGGTATCAGAGCATAGTTGACATACACCCTTAACAAGATAAGTGACTATTGACTTGAGAATGACGACAAGCTTGAGGGAATGTCTAATTATCCAATGTGGAGTTTTACAATGATGAATTTGTTGGAATCTAAGGACTTATGGAATATTTTCAATGGAACTTATCCTAGGCCAAGGCAAGTCAAAGAAGAAGCTACTTAATCTTGTAGAAGACCTACTATTCCTATTTCTACTCAAGAAGAGGTTAGTGAAGAAGAGGAAGTAACTACTTCATCATTAGGAATCCATACTACTACTAGATTACTTCCTATATAGAGCAATTTGAATGGGATTCAAGGGAGGCACAAGCACTTTCATATATTGCTATGGAGAAAAGTGGCATATTATACCCCAAATTAGGTCATGCAGAACCTCTTGAAATGCTTGGTTGCTGTTGGAGAATCTAAGGATACAACTTACAAATACAAGAATGAAAGTAGGTGAGTCAGTTCAGTCACACATTTTGAAGCTCAAAGATTTAGGAGATCAGTTACTTTATGGAAGAGAATGATAAAGCCATGTTATCATCATCAAAGGGCAAGAAGAAGAAGAAGAAGGAGAACACAAATAAGGAAAAGAAGAGTTAGCAAACTAAGAAGGAAAGTAATTCTTCTAATCCTAAACCTTATAATCCTACCCCTATTACTTCCCCTACGCCCAAAAAAAATCTATTTCTACATCTACTTCAAAGAAAGGAATTTGCCATTATTGTAACAAACTAGGTCATTTCATACTAGAATGGAAAACAAGGATTTTTAATGCGAAGAAGAAGGCATCAATTAATAATGTTGAAGATGAATCTAAACCTAAACCTTCAAAGGAAGAATATTATGCATGTGTTACTATTGAAGAAGTAGCTTTTGATCAAGCAACATTAAATGCAATCTCAGATAATCCTTGAATTTTTTATTCTGAAGCTACTAAACATATGATAGTTTTCAAAAAGATATTTTCTTCTCATACTAACTCTTTAAGTAGAAGAGTGATCATTGTGGATAGTCATGATCTGGATGTTGTTGGTGTTGGAGAAGTGAACCTAAACTCAAGAGTAGGTGGAAATTGCACAATTTCTAATGTTCTTTATGTACCAAACATGAGAACAAGTTTTCTCTCTATCTGTACTTTCTTGTTAGATGATTATAAATTTATTTTTAAGAAAGAGCCATGTGAGATCCTCTCACCTAATGAGGATCATTTTCTACTTCAAGGTGAAAACAGAAGTGGAATGTTTGTATTGTCTAAAATAATTAATGCTAATGTTGCTAGGTCTACTACACCTAAGGAGAACATGAAGTTATGGCATGCCAAATTTGGTCATATCAATTAGTGAGCTCTCGATCATATCAAAGATCAAGGTACGGTGGAGATTTTGCCTAGTTTTTCTTTACCAAATGATGCAGAGTCATGTGAAGGATGTCTTGAAGGAAAGTTTCACAAAGTTTCTTTCAAGAAGCATGGATAAGTCTTGGCCACAAGGAAGTTGCAGATCATACATTTAGATGTGAATGGTCTCATGAGAACAAATTTTATAAAAGTTTTCAGGTACTTTCTTTCTTTTATTGATGATTTTTCAAGATATTGGTGGATTTATGATCTTAAAGTGAAGATTGAGGTTTTTCCTACTTTTAAGAAATTCTTAGCTATGGTTGAAAACGAAAGTCAATCAAAGAGCCTTGTATAAAGTGAAGGTTGCATTTCAAGGTGGTCATATAATGTAATGCCAGAAGTGCAAGATGTTATGATCAGCATAGGCCCATATGTAGATGTGCGAACATTTTTATTTGCACCTTTGAAATCTTATGATGTTATACTTGGTATGCCTTTTCATCATCATTATAACCCACACATTGACTACCATACACATGCCTTTGACTTGAATTTAAAGGTCAAACTATTACTTTGTCTATGCAGCATGATTTCCAATCATTTCCATTCATTATTCATACTCAAGTAAAATGTGCATTTAGGAATGGATGCAATACATGCATACTTTTTTTCAATGTCATAAATGACTATACTCATACACTTCATGATACACATAAACCTTTCACGACTACTTATAAGGATTGTTTTATGTATGAGTATCCCTTTGAATTACCACCATCTCGAGGATCCTTTGACCATAGCATAGACTTAATTCTTGGTAGTTCTTCTCCTCATAAAGCACCTTATAGGCATGTTCCACTACACCAAAACGAAATAGAAAATCAAGTGAAAGGCTTACTCCATAAAGGACTTATAAGGCCTAGTTCTTCCCCATTTGGTCTGTTAATAGAGAAGAAGAATAGAATTTATCGAATGTGCATTGATTATAGAACCCTTAACAAGATCACAATAAAGAATATACACCCTATTCCTTGAATAGATGATCTTATATAAATTATGAGGAGCTCTTGTCTTTAGTAAAATTGATCTTTGTTGTAGTATGCCCTTGGGAGCCTAGACCCACACCACCTTACATGGAAGCAAGAAGGAAGGCTCAAGAATGACTCTCCTTTCATCCACCCCATCCTCCAACATGTTCAAGCCATTGGCCATCAGCCCGCAGCTATGCCACATGCTTGAAAACATGGAGAAATGGGAGTCAAGGATCCTAGTCACATATGTAAAATACAAGAAAGTTGCAACACTCTACTTACACACATAGGAAATGCTAGCATGCACACACACCTCACTCTCTCACACTCCAAGACTAAATACATATATGCACAAAGCCTTAAGAGAAAAGAGAGTTCTTCCATTGAAAGGATTTTACATGAGAGCACGTCGACCAAAAGCTCTCCTTTTACAAGAAATGAGCCTATATTTATAGGCTAAGCACATTCTCCCATGTGCTCTTTTTGACTAGTCAAAAAAGGAGCACATGCTCATATCTCTCTAAATCTTTGTAGAAATTCTCTAACAACCACCCACTTCAAGACAAACATGGGAGTTTTCTACGTGTGGAATATGGATGTGTGCAAAAAGGGGCTTTATTGATAAGGCTTCAATACCATAGTCTAAAGGAAATATAAAAAAGGGGCTTAGGAGAGTGTTCATATGGACATCTCCTAAATACAAAAAGGGTATTTTTATGAGGGCCAAAGGGTGCCTTTGCATGAGAGAACTTGTGGGCAACCCTTATAACAACACCCTCCTCCTCCTAGACTTTGTCGTCCTCGACAAAGCTAAGAAATGAGAATCAATCACAGTTGAACTGGTGCAAGTTTAAGTCTTTAAATCTGGATCACTACAATCCTCAATTTTGTAAGTCTTCAAGTCTTTCAGGCCTGCAATGCTGAGCGACACAATCCCCTTGGGGGCAGTCAGCCCAGCCTCCATCCAATGTTCCGTCTCTAGAAGCTCCAATACCTGAAATTTAAACATACACAACAAGTAGACTGAATTTGAAAAGAAGCAGCCCAGTACGGATTAATAGTGCCTAACTCTTATATCCCAGTGTTGCCAAAACCTGTTATTTCCAAGTGAGTGTGTGACATTTTGCAATGTAAAGCATGAGATGAATGTACCCTATGGTCCTGCCATCATTTATAGTATGCTCCTAGTCAACAAGCTTGCAATTTAACATGAGTGTTATGTGCTCATAAAATGAATAGCCAATAGTGCAACAAGATGACTCCTGTCATTCTACAAGCATAGAAGCAAATCATATATAAGAGGTAAGAAGGATCAATGCTGAAGTTCTGAGTGTGTTGACCTGCCATTCTTTATGAAAAAAAAAGCCTTAAATGAGCAATGTGAAACTAGAGAGTTACTTCCCTAGCAAAAAACAATCACTCATTCAGAGACTTCACACTTAATTTAGTTCAGGTCTGAAAACTTTCAACCCCCTATGTGCATGTTCTCCTGCAAATACACTTTAAAGAATGTGCTCTCATCATGAAGAACATTTTGAAGTATAGGCAGTATGCACCCAACCTAGGATTTTTTTTTAGAAATAGTCACTTGCTCTAATAAACAGTAGAATCAAGAGAGATGCATTTGCATGACATGTGTATCACTCCTTGGTGGGACACCAAACCTGCAACTTCAAGAATTTAACAGAAAGCATGTGTAACACTTGAAACCAAATAGCAAATAAAGCAGGAAGCACCCAAGTTTTGTCATTAATACATGCAATAGGTTTTCCCCTTTGCACAATACCAGAGTGAAGATCATACTTTGCTCATAGATGAAAGTCAAGAGTCCATGACATGCAAAAGACGACAAATGCACATGCCCTTCAAGAGGATAGATGCTTGAACCTTCCCACCAAGCCATGAAGTGCATTCAAGGATTCTTGATCACCAAGAATTAAGTTGTCCTCAAGGGGAAAGCTCCAATCTTGGACATCCAAACCTTTCATGTGTAGTTGGGAGTTCCAAACCATTCTCATATGGGTCAATCAAAAACTAGTATCCATGTACCCGAACCTGTGAGCAACTCCAAATCTCATCTAATATTTGTAGAAGAGCAACCCTTACCCTGACAAGAATTTCAAAGAGTTAACACCATGTTCCATCTGTTGGACGAAGGGCAAACCTGTAGCTTAGATTAGACAACAAAGGTATTGAAAATCTATTGTTTTGTCAGAAGCATACCATATTTAATGCATTTGTGCAAAAAATTGACATGCAGAACCATGAGCAAACCTCATTAGATCAGAGTAATATAGTCACACACTTTCCCACCACAAGTTTGGGGTACTAAAATATGAATAGTAACCATCATAGTATTTGTGACAACTATAAGTCCATTTTCGGATTCTAGAACAATAAAATGATGCACACCTCAAACAAATGATGCAGTGTTCTACATGTTACAAGGAGAGTAAGTCTGTACGCAAACTGTATGCAATATGGGAGAATCATCATAAATGGAAGAGTCCCTGATCTCTGGATGATATTCTACTCAAGCACATATTGATTACTTACCTTCTTCATACCTTGCTCAAGCAACAAGAGAGGGATCGCAAGGTCCTTGTTGATTATAATAGGGAAATCGAGAGTACTCAATTTAGTTAAGTGGCAGCAATCGACACACCATCAAAGGCCAGCCTGTATCTTACCATCGCTATAGAGTTGAGACTCTTGAGAAGAAAATCACACCACAGATTATCGTTTTCAACTTGTGGTTATCAACAACGGAGTATCCAGTACGAAGAGCTCATAACCCTCAAAAGCATATGTCTAGAAACATTAGTAAGCATGTAAACCACCTCATAAATGTCCATCTTCAACAAACAAAAAGGATGTTGGACCGAGCTTGCACGTCTCATGTCAACATGCTATATCCACTTATGATTTCAAGAAAGAGATCCTTAAGGGGGGATTGAAAGGAGTGCATGATGACATCAATGCTAGCACCAAGGACCAACCAGAAGAAGAAACTAGAAAACATTCCAAGCAAGAACATCCATGATGAGTCCATATTTATTTCATGAGGTATATACAACAGTGTTTAGTTATCCGCGTAGTGCCGAGATCCCAGAGGTCCTCCGGATATCCCTCTGAAGAAAAGATTTTAACAAAGTGTGGTAAAACAAGAGGAAGGACATAGGACCATGGACAAGCATATTGCGAACTGAGTAGGATCGACTGGGATAGATATGCAAAACTTGAAAACATGTTTCTTCATTGAAAAGCAAAAGTTCTTGTAACAAACTTAACACCACCAAAAAGAAGTTTGCATGTCTCAATGGACCGCAACAAGGAAAGCTACTATAGTGGTGAGTGTTTAAAGAAGTGTTACAGAACCAACACACAAACATCTTCAAAAGACACCTTTCTTGCGTTGAAAGGAGACATTTACAAGGATCTCAAAGATCACCTACAATGACTATAAATCTGTGATAGAATTCCATTCTAAACAGATATCAACAAAAATCGACCTTCATGGCCATGATCAACGATGACTGCTCCCCCCGATTGCAGTTGAGGCAAGAGATCATCAGCAAATCAACAATATCATCCGTTTTCATTGTAGCACTTGGTCGTAACTAGCAGAGAAAAGGCAGAGGAAAGGCAACCAAACAAGAGTCCATATACATATTGAATACAGGTGGAATATCTTCTTGATAAATAGGTGCATGACCTAGACAATCCCCCCAACATGAGAGTTGACGGCCTCGAAAAGACAGAGGGACACACAGCTTGGCACCTTCGTCTGACACAGTCATGGTAGGACTTAGCCAAAGCAAGGATGGAGCCACATGGGGGAAGCGATTCCGACACCAAAAGGGGCCAAGAAGGAAGGTGCGCAGGCATGGCCACACAAAACTGCCCACGAAGAAGAAGACAGATGGTAGGCCAGAACCGACGAACCCTTTGATAGCAGTCCATCCAAGAACACAGTTTCCGCAGACCATGGGCAATAAGGATGAACGAAGAGGAGCAGACGTTGCAACGACTAACCCAGAGCATGGGTGGCTTGAGCGCCTTACATAGAACAGACATTTTGGGAGAGCAAGCTCAACCCCGCCATGGGAACTCTACAGAAATGGGGGAGCTCGCACGAAGCTCCACTCCTCCAACATGAATAGAAAGTGCGCACGACTTGGGCATGAGATAGGAAGAGGGAGAGAGAGAGAGAGAGCGGAAGTGGCGAGTTGATTTCTCTCACCTAGCGTATGTTCCTATGCTCACATGAATTAAGGCAGTCCAATCAATGGAGAGGGAGGTTATCACCCACCCACGCCCCATGCGTTAAACTCCAGCTCATACACAAAAAGAGAGGGAAGCATTAAAGGCCTTCAACGATTTATCAAGCCAACGATTTATCAAATGGATGAAGGAGAAAGTCAACTTGTGGGTAATAAAAAAAAACTCCAATATTTTTTTTTACTAAAAATGAAGAGAGGGAAGGAAAAGAGAGGAAGCACTACCCATCCCACTTTCCAAGGAAATCACTACAACAGAGGTGACAGAGGTGGATAGTGATGCCTATTGTGTGTGTGTGGAGGTGTGTGTATATGAGAGAGGGAGAGAGAGAGAAGGGGGTAAGGGGGTGTTTTTGTGCAACCAACCAACATAAACAAAAATTAAACTACTAAAAGCAAGAAATGGGGAACTAATGGTCCAATGGAAGTCTGAAAGTGCCATGCCAACACACATATCCAAAGTGAATAAGCAGAAAAAGTTGTAAATCAATATCTTACCACATGCTCTTGAGCTCTCCAAGTGATGAAAGGCCGTTCTCCCCAGATGAACCACCGGGAGCTCGTATGAGAGTTGGCTTAACAGCTCTAACAATGGCAGAATATTTTAGGGATATGAATAAGCAAGATATTAATAGAAATATATTTCCAACCTGTGCAACGTTGGCGCTCGATTCAGTAGTACGGGATGGCCTCGCATAACTTCCCGAACCTCCTTTAGAACCGAACTTGGAGGTTTCCCGCTCCATACGGCTCAGAATAAACGAAGACAAGTTGGAAAAGGCTTCTTGCTCAAATGAAAATGTCGATCCATCTCCTCGTTGATCTGCTGAATCTATAGATTCAAGTAGTACTTTTTCACAAGGGTGTAATCCTACGGGATTATGCATATGTGCACGGGCAAGGTTCGTTCTAGGGGTTAGAAATCTCCTAAATTCAAGTTTTTCTCTCTTGAGAAGAGGCTGGAAACGGCTGCTAATACCCCATAAGCTGCGGAGCAAAAAGGAGGGATCCACCCAAGGAGGGACGGAACTTACCCGACAAGGAATTTCGCTACCTTAGGACCGTTATAGTTACGGCCGCCGTTCACAGGGGCTTCGGTCGCCGGCTTACCCGTCATCAAGTCACCAACTTCCTTAACCTTCCAGCACTGGGCAGGCGTCAGCCCCCATACAAGGTCTTACAACTTTGCGGAGACCATTACCTAGACATTCTAGTCTTGTCTTGGAATGCGCCGTTCGCTTCGCCCCGGGCTACAGCGTTTTCTTTAGCGCAAGACCCGGTCAAATTAAGCCTAACAGCGGGCTCCATGAAAATACATACCGCTCAACCAAATAAAAATAATAGCCAGTTGACCAAAATGAGCACTAAATATTTTACGGGATATATCCTCTAAATCATTGGTATGACTATCAAAATCATTCTTTTTTGCTATAGACTTGACATTTAGCAGAGGATTAACAATTTTGTACAATAAGCTTTGGTCATCAAGTAAGTTTCCGAAACGATGAAAATAAAAGAAATCGAGTAAATTGAAATGCTACGTTTACAACACGTAAACTAACGCACGAGCTATGCTAATACCGGGTTTTCGAAAACCTAACCGGTAAACTACGTTTAAGCGAAAACTAACGTAAACGTTCACCCGGTCAACGTTTAAGCTAATACAGTTTACGTGTTGTAAACATAATAGCTTAATCGAAAACAACACTATAGCAGCTCTATCTATATTTCTAAATAAAATGATTATATATTTTATATTATGGAAAAATTATGAGTTTAATTCTTCGTAAACTCTTTTTTTTTTCCAAGTGCGGCATGTCCCCATGGGGTTGAGGGTCTTTTCCTACCGATTGAAGTTCTTCCTTCACCACCTCCATGAGGATGATCAACAGGATTCATGGCTGAACCTCTCATTGTAGGTCTTTTTCCCAACGCGGAGCACCTTGCAGTTCGCTCGCTGCTAACTTCAGTAGCTAAAGTTTACAAAACCTTAAAGGCCCGAAGGGAAGACCATTACCCGAAGCTTTGACCATTCTGGTCTTGTCTTGTGCTAAAGTTTCCGTTTCCCATGTCCCCACGGGGTTGAGGGTCTTTTCCTACCAATTGACGTTCTTCCTTCACCACCTCCATGAATTTAGGGTCGAAGCTTAGTTTCTTTGTTAGAAACGTAATTAGCAGCTATTGAGATATTGGGACTACTTTATTTGAGTAGTCTACACTATCGCTGGCTTCCGCGCATACCGAGCTCATTGGCATAGTTACATAGAATAGAAGAATCGCATGAAATGCCGGAAAGGAGGTAATGGTACGAGGTTCAAAATGAATGAAACGCTAAGCCGTAGCGTCGGGCGGTAGTTGAGAATCTTCTCAGGATACTTCGGGATTACTTAATGCATTTCTTTTTCAGGTCGTTCTTTTTTTGTTTAATTGCTCGTGCCGTAAGGTGTTGGGTTAAGTCCCGCAACGAGCGCAACCCCAGTGTTTAGTTGCCACTAGAAAGTCTAGAACCCTAAACAGACTGCCGGTGATAAGCCGGAGGAAGGTGCGAAAGAGCCGTGAAGAGCAACAAAAGTCCATAAACCCCCTAATTGGCACCAATGCGTGAAGTCCCCTTGTGCTTCAGGACCCCATAATAGAAGCAGCGAATGGGCCAAGCTATTAGCAGGAGTAGATACTGCAGCCATCAAGAAATTGCAAGATAGAGCGTCGTTATTTCTTTTGTTCATCAAGAAAGCGTGCGGGCAAACAAGTACAATGCGGAACACCCGATCCCACTCCGACCTCGATATGTGAAAAGCGTTTTCTGCCATATGTACTGATCGATCTACAGGTTCGACTTTTCCGGTTAATCCATAAGGGTCTGATACCCAAATACCAGGACCAAACAAACCAGTTACATGAAACGCTCCGAAGGCAAAACAAAGTACTCCTGAAAGAATCTATGTTAAATCATCACTTGGCCGGTCTGTTGGGATTAGGGTCTCTAGCATGGGTGGGACATCAGATACACGTTTCACTTCCAATCAATCAGTTATTAGACGCAGGGCATTCCAAGACCAACATGGCTCTTTAGCTCAAGACCAACATGGTGTAGCTGTAGCAACCCTTCTTTACTACATGGTGTAGCTGTAGCCTACATGGTAACTTGGATGATACAAATCCTCGGGTCAGGGGACGATGATCACATTAGACTATCCATGTGTAGAAAAAGTTCACAGTCCAGGCACAACGGCGCAAATGTCGCTATATGGCATGTTTAGTAGACTGTCGTTTCGTCTTGGTGCTGCTGCTGAAAATAAAATATGGTTAAGCATAGCGCCCAAACCCAATAGGTTTTCTTTAGCCATTTCCCTAGTGCTAAAGTTATTGGTGCTTTAGTTTCTTAGGGAAACGCAAGGCAATCCTGAGCCAAATCTTGTACTACCTTCGTGAAAAAAATAAGATTTTTTTTTGGTCAGGTAAAGGGAGGGAAGACCATGTTGGCGCTGACCATGTTGGTCTTGTCTTGCGCGCAGCGAAGACCTTGCTCGAAGGAGCGGCGATGAAGGCCCGACCGACGACTCATAAAGTTGTGGAAGCTAACAAAGCTTTTGCTCATTTCTGTTAGTTTTGTTTAGATTCGTTCCAATCCACAACAAAAAATTGTGGATTGGAACCAGGGCGCTAACCAATTTTCTTTCTTTTCGTACATTAAGATTTTGAATTTGTCGTAGTAAGTGATTGGCAACAAAGGGACCTTTTTTTTATGAACCCGGGTACAACATCACGTTTAGCACCTGGAAAAGGTACAGCAACGCCGCCTAGCGGAAAAAAAGGCTAAAAGCGAAGAAGAATCGATTTTACCTGATATAACCTTAGAGACAACATCTATGAGGAGCTATAAATGTTTTAATTGTATTTGCTGTAATGATTACTGATCAATCAGTCAGTTCTGACTCTGCGAAACGCGGCATAGGATATTCCCCCCCCCCCTCCCCGGTCGCCCATGCATGGAGGTGCCGTTTTGATTTAATAGTTTTCACTTCAATTTGATCTTGGCTAGGGCGTTCTTTAAAACTTACATGGGAAGATAGACTCCTCGACTGCGGTTGCGGGTTGGTTTGTTTTACTCTCTTGTATCCATAACCTTTCCGAAAGCTAGAGCGTAGCTTACCATTTCATTGAGTACCTCATCATCAAAGAATTTTTTAGGTAAAAGTAAACGACTTAAGAGAACAAAAGATAAAAGAAAGTAGGTATATGGTGTATTGCTTAATCCGAAATTGAAACCCGATTCATCTATTAATCGTTGGCCTAATCTTTCTTTGGATGAGGAGGAGCAAGAACGATTAAGCTATTACGTTTACAACACGTATTAGCTCCGGGGTAAAAGGAAAAACTTTGTTTGAAATGGCTGAATACCAAGAAAATTTAAATTATGTTTGTGATTTTTCGGTGTGTCTCTATTCAGTGCTATGCATGGTTCTTTGGTAACTTCTAGTTTGATTAGAGAAACTACTGAGAATGAGTCTGCTAATGCAGGTTATAAGTTTGGTCAAGAAGAAGAAACTTACTTTAGCACCTATTGGAGCTAACACTTCGCCCCATAAGGTAAACATTTTCTTTAGCACCTAAAGGAGCTTAGCTTCGCCCCAATAGGCAATGGCGTGGTTCACTAGAAAATCCCCAGCAGGCAGGCGTATTAGCTAATACTAATAGTAAACGAGCGAAAACTAACGTCAACGTAGAAGCTAATACCTACCGGTCCTTAACGGAACTTACCCGACAAGGAATTTCGCTACCTTAGGACCGTTATAGTTACGGCCGCCGTTCACTGGGGCTTCGGTCACCGGCTTACCCGTCATCAGGTCACCAACTTCCTTAACCTTCCGGCACCCTTTACGGTACCCGAAAACCTAAAAGTAAGCGTTTACCATTCATTCCCTTAACGGTCAACTTTAGCCGCTAAAGAAGACCGGGTCTTGCGCTAATTCGCTGTAGATTCCAAGACCATAATGGTCTTCCCTCCGGGCCCACGCATTAAAAATGCAATTTTATTATTTGTCTAACTGGTATGTGGAACCTTCCAGAAACGAATCAACAATTGATGAATTCACTGTGTTTTCGCACCTCCTAAGGATACTAGCACCACCATTGATATACACCGGAATAAGCAATATTAACTGGTCCAGCAGCTCCCCCTCGGGTATAAGCTTCGACCACCGGTTGACCAAAGTGGGGATCCCAAATAGCATGAGCAAGATCTTCTTTCTATTTCTTTATATTACTGACGCGAAAGCAGAAAACTCAGTGCGTTTTGGTAAGAAAACAAAGTAGGTTAATAGAGTGAGCATAAATCTAAATACCAAGTTATCTAAGAGATGAATTTTTGACTTTCTTGAGTAGTTTATCATTCACAATCCTTGAATCAAAGTTCTTTTTTTTCAATCTCCTAGGTTAGATTTGAACAAGTTTTTTTTAGTTTCTTTTTATTTTATTTTATTTTCATGGCAGCTCTGTTCACACCTCCATATATCTGGTGTTAATTTGTTGTTTGTTTACTTGTCTATGGGTTAATCGAGTTCACCCTCTGGGTTAATCGAGTTCACCCTCTTCGTAACTTTGAGTATGCAAACCATGAAACAAAAGTTCGTATAGATGATACACATCTATACGAACTGTATGATTTAACTGTATAGCAATATAGCAGAAAATAGGGTTTGCTAAATTAGTTTATTAATTGCTTGAAATAGAATTGATATTATTGAAACTTTTTTTTTTTGCAACTAACTATAGCCGCCCAGATCGTTACGCCTTTCGTGCGGGTCGGAACTTACCTGACAAGGAATTTTGCTACCTTAGGACCGTTATAGTTACGGCCGCCGTTCACCGGGGCTTCGGTCGCCAGCTTACCCACCACCCTAAGAGCTCAAGTAGTAAAATCACAAAAATTGGGCCAAGAACGAGCCACCGGGACACTTGGAGAGCGCAGTACGACGGGGAGTTGTATGCTGCGTTCGGGAAGGATGAGTCGCCTCTAAAAAAAAAATC
Source organism: Ceratopteris richardii (assembly GCA_020310875.1). Taxonomy (NCBI): domain Eukaryota; kingdom Viridiplantae; phylum Streptophyta; class Polypodiopsida; order Polypodiales; family Pteridaceae; genus Ceratopteris; species Ceratopteris richardii. Next base: position 14,931,007 of record CM035444.1, on the reverse strand, counting down.
TATTAATGCTCCACTTCAATGAGATACTCAATACAATAGTGGTGTAGGTGCGATTATTCACTATCCGATCATCAGCAGTGATGCAATCGCCGATTACCATTGATAAAGAATAGGTGCATGCTGGCTCAAGTCTACAGCATTTCATTAAGGTAAACCTCTAAGAGCACGCACGCTAGGCCCCTCCCTAGAAGTCCATATAATTGAACTGGACTCCCGCACATTCATTATTGAAGTTGACTAACCCGAATTATCCCCAGACAACCAGACGTAGAACACCGTGCATTGACCGATGATGAGGACCCATACTTACAACAATTGGATCCGTATGTTTAAACCGACTATTCGTAAATTGCTTATTGACCAATTAGAATTACCAGCCAGAGCTTTTAATTGTCTTAAAAGATCTGAAATACACACAATTGCTGATTTGCTTAATTATAGTCGAGAAGATTTATCACGAGGTCTTTAAGAGACAATACATGATGTTTTAGTAAATCTAAAAGAGATTGTACTTAAGCGTAAATGGTTAAGCTATTACGCTGCGCGTAAAACCTATACGGGAGTTGACCGGTTAGGCTACAACGTAAACGCTTAAGGCCTGCCATAAAGTAATGTGTTTCTAGTGCCAATAAAAGGTAACCCAACCAATAGTATTAAGCATCCAAAAAACGGTAAGTCTTTGACCCTTCCGCCTCTCACAAGGACCGTCTTTCACCACTCTAGACTTACCGTCCGGCTTAGGCGGTAGGCTTAGGCTGGGTATTAGCTAAAGAAAGACGCGAAAGCGCAAGTCTATGGGGTCGCTTTTGCGACTGGATCACCAGCACCGAAAACCGTCTTTACATCGTCAGACTGTAAATCTGTTGAAGGTTTTCTATGTAGGTTCGAATCCTGCCTCTCCGATTAGGTTCGAAATCTAATACAGAGGGGTTCTTTTCTGTAACTGCGATAAAACGCTGTTTAAATGCACCCGGATAGTTTTTTTTGTTAACGAAAACAACTCATTCTAGTTCCAAATTCATTTGACTAGATTACATATGTGGCTTTGCTTGGACCATGCTATCCATGAGGGGTATTCTGCTATTAGCGCATCTCGTGCCATGAATTACCATTACTGAGTCTACGTCTGAGTACGTAAATGATTGCAGACTCTTTTTTCAATGGGATAGTAGAGCGTCGCGCATTGTTGCTACAGCGTTTCCCGTTACGGCATTTTCTTTAGAAACAACCGTTTCCGTTTCCCGGGACACTTTAGCACCAATAGGACACTTTAGCGCCTTATCCCTTACGGGAATCGAACCCGTTTCTTCGACATGAAAAGATGATGTCCTAACCACTAGACGAAAGGGACTTGGCAGGATTGTGCTTGACTTGGCTTTCTCCTTCCATATTCAATAGAAAAATGATATTCGTAATAGAAAAATATCTTTTATATATACTATATATATATATATATATAGATAAAATAAACCACTCACCTATACAGAGCCGTGCTGTAAACAACTTCATTCCGAGAATAGAAAGGGGTTTTTTCATCGGGAAATGCAAATTCCAGTTTATTTACTCCTTAGTTTATGGGGAGGAGCGGTTCGAGTCCGCTTATCTCCAACCTGCGATCCAAGTCGATGGAATCGCACACAAAATTTCCGGTGGAGCGGTGAAATGCGTAGAGATCGGAAAGAACACCAAAGGCGAAGGTACACGTCTTCTAAATCCGCTGGTTCGATCTTGAACCATCCGGATAGTATTCGATGTAACTAGCAGCAATGCCGTGACAGATGCGCTTGTGGAAACTATCAATCTATTAATAATGAAGACACTTCTTCTACCTTTTGTATGCTGAAGGATCATCAGTTAAGGACCGGTTCAAAAAACCTTCCCTGCGAGCTTTATCTAAATAATATCGAACGATTTGTTCCAAGGTTTTATCTGTCGCTTGAAGTTCATTGATTCGATAGTGGAACATATCTGTTTTTACTAGTCTACCAACCAATTTTTCGTTGGAGTCTCTTTAAGATAAGAATGAAGGCATGGGTTTTGCTGGATATTTCGTTCAGGTTGCATTTTTTTTGTCAAAGGTCTGGTTTTCGAGGCGCTCATTCAAGATTATTTATTTAGAACAGCAACACTCATGGTCTTCTTTAGCGCATTCCCAACATGGTCTTCGCTGTAGCCTACATGGTCTTGTTTTGCTTAGTTGACCTATACCAAAAGTTTAGCTTAGCTTCTAACTTGGTGGACAACCTGCAGGTTACCGAGCGCTAATTCAATGTTGGGTAAGGCACCAAAAGCGCGTTTTTTTTCATTATATAATTATGCATTCAGATAACTAAAAATCTTCTTTTTTTTTGTGTCTACCCACGGTCCAGTCTGCATGTTCTAGGTTCTTTATTTATGAAAAAAAGGTTTACATCGATAGCTTGGTATATCCACAATACGTTGGTTTACTAAAATATGTCGATGATTAACCAGTTGTCGTTTGAAATTGATAAAATCAATCATTTTAGCAACAATGGCATGAAATTTGCTTTTTTATGTACTACAGGATTTTTGACTACTCGTTTGAAATTGGAATTAGCGCAATTTACAGAATTAGAATCTTTTGCTCAATTTGCTTCTGATCTCCATAAAACTACTCAAAATCAATTAGCTAGGGGACAGCGATTGCGTGAGCTTCTTAAACAGCCTCAATCAGCGCCATTATCAGTAGAGGAACAAGTCGCTACTATTTATGCTGGAGTGAACGGATATTTAGATGTGTTAAATGTTGACCAGGTTAAACGATAAGTTGAGTTTTACCCGGACTCCCAACTAAAAATAAAATAAAAGTCTTTTCCTCCTGGAACAAGTTCAGGTTACGACTACGGATATTCGGCGAAGTCTCTGATTTGAGAACCCGAGATAAGGTCACGGCAAGACGAGCCGTTTATCAACATGATAGGTGCTAACTATTACGCTTAACCCTTAAAGGTAAACGCCACGCCTTAACGTTTAAGCTAATACGTTTACAACACGTATTAGCCCGAAACCGTTTACAACTCAGTATTAGTAAGCTCCTATCGGGAGTTGGGCGCTAAAGAAGACCGGGTCTCAGGATGAACGCTGGCGGCATGCCTAACACATGCAAGTCGGACGGGAAGCATCCTCGTGGTGTTTCTAGTGGCGGACGGGTGTCTGGGACATTTTGGTTTAGAACTTCCAGAAGGTTGGGGCGATTTCTTATTTCACCTAGCCCTCCCTCTCATGACGGGTTTGGGAGCGGGTGCAATGACAAGTCCCTTAGGCGCGTATAAGTCGTGTAATAATACCACCAAAATCTTATCCCTATCATGTCATCATAGCAACCCCACAAACCAAACCCCTTCCCTAATTCGTATTGACACCAATTAGTGATTTTTATTCCCCCCCTTCCTGGAGCCGTAGTAGAATAGTTACCGAAAATGACACATCTGTGTCCGCTGCGGAGTATATGTGTTTGTAAAGTTCTACTATAGCGTCCTCTGTTGATCCAATAAATTACAAATTGGTAAATTGGGACGAGCGAGTAGCTTCTTCTTGGGCAGATTCATCTGCAAACCCCGCATCTCCGCGGGGAACCTCTTTTACGATTGATCCTGATAGAAATCTCGGGACCGCAAGGGGAGAGATGCCTAAGGCAGGGCTAGTGACTAGAGTGAAGTCGTAACAAGGTAGCCGTACCGGAAGGTGCGGCTGGATCACCTCCTTTTCAGGGGGAGTCACTGCTTCTTTGGCACTTTGTTCTTGTGGCCGCCAAATCTAATATCGACCTTTCTTGGTTCATTGAGCAGTATAAAAATATTGGGCGAGTGATCAAAAGTAGTGTGTCCTCTTCTTTCAAGATACATTGGCCAACACTCAATATTTACCCCCTGGTTTTCGCTGTAGCCTATCGGGTTTAGCACAAAACCTACCCGGGTTTCGCTGTAGCTGTCAAATTGGTAATTCAAGACTAAAGGAAAGATAAATTGAATTTAAAAGAAAGTATTCCGCGTAATTTCACCTTTCTTTTTGGTCGATTGCTCAAAAAAAAAGAAAGAAGGAAAATCCTACTAGAATTGGTTTCAGCTGGCTCGCCAGAGCTGAAAAAATCCGGATGTTATTTGCACACCCTGGAATCCCCCGCAAGACCAACCACTCCGATAGCACTCATCCATAAACCTGTGACTGGCACAAATAACATGAAGAAGTTTATCCAAATAAAAAATGTTATTTATAGGTATATATATTTTTTGAAATAAAAAATATATATAAATAAATATATATTCATTTCAAATCGGGCAAGGAGGGAAGACCATTACCCGATTTGACCTGAATGGTCTTGTCTTGGAATGCGCTAAAGTTTTCTTACCCATAAGTAAACGTTTAAGCGAAAACTTTAGAGCAAAACAAGACCATGTAGAACGAAATATCCAGCAAAACAAGTCATTCAATTATTTTTTCTGTCCAACTTGTCGTCCAAATAAAAACAGACCTCTTTTTCTTTTTGTAATTTCAATGAATATATTATTAATAAGTGAAATAGTATCCACCAAGTAAGGAAGACTACCCTTGTCTTTTGTTTTTTCATCAAGGATCTCCCAGACTATCAGCTTTTACGACCAGTGACATCCTTCCGGGATTCTCGACTTCACCCCATAAGGCGCTAAAGAAAACGTTAAGGGAATGCGCTAAAGAAAACCACCTTTAAGGTAATAGCTTAGCTAATACCCTTAAAGGTAATAGCGTAGACTGAGTTGTAAACGCAAAGGCTTCTTGACTGAATGGTTAAGCTTCTTGACTACATGGTTAAGCTTCTTGACTGAATGGTGTAGCTTCTATCCATCTCTATGTGGCACGACATGAAAGGTGCTATGAAAAACACGTAACCGATCGAATTACATGAAATAGATAAATCGATCTGGCTAGGGAAGGCTACAGCGTAGAAAACCAGGCTTAAGCGCGATATTGGTCTTGTCTTGTCTTGGAATGCTTAACTTAAACGATAGGTAAATAGTAGAATAAGCAAGACCTTTTTTGAGATCTTTTTGAAAAAGAGCTAATGTAGCACCCAATAAAGCTGTTAGACCACCTACCCAAGAAATTATTGACATTGCTAAGGGTAAGCTCAATATTAACTTAAAAATTCGAGCGATAAAAAAGATACCCGCAGCTACCATTGTAGCTTGAAAGCAATTTGAATTCAATTATTATACCAAAAAATGTTATCGAAAGCTGACTGCAGCTTGCCAAACAAAAGCCAAAAGAAGATAAAAATTTCGGTTAGGGCGGGCATATGCCATACGTGAATACCCCCTGAAGCTACGGGAATTACACCAAGCTTCGCGCTCATATCTTTCATCAAAAGGGACTATACGGTAATGAGTTTTTGAAAACTCCCCGGCTAACCCCAGTAGGTAGACTTTCTATTTATATACATATATAACATATCTATCTACCAATTGGATCGAGAAGCCTGCGGACATTACCTACGGACATTAGTAGTAAGATAATTGAATTGCAAGATTTTTCTTTAGGTTTATTATTAGCCACAGGGTTTGCATTTTTTTTTCAAATGAAATGAAAATCAGCCGCAACAGAACCTATTTTTCGCTCGAACCTCAATAAAATAATTTTATCAAATAGATAAAACTACTAATCTCATGGAGAGTTTGATCCTAGCTCAGGATGAACGCTGGCGGCATGCCTAACACATGCAAGTCGGACGGGAAGCATCCTCGTGGTGTTTCCAGTGGCGGACAACTAAAAACCCTCCTATCCACATGTGATGTGTAAACAAAGAAAGCTGCGTAGCGTAGTCGGTGGCTAAGTAGGGATAAGGTGGCATTGCATACATGTGATGAGAAACTATAATTGTTAGAGATCCCAAACACAAAAGTGGTAACAAAATTGATGATTTGATTGATTTGCCTCAACATCTTTTGATGTTCAAGATAACTTAGGAAATTTGTTTTATTAGGGACGTTTTGGTAAACCCATGCATCAATTTGATAGAGTTTTCATTTATCTATCTACGTTGCTTTTTTGCAATCTGGCAAACACAGTAGCGTAGTGGGGCGCAAATTCGAAAATTTTCAAATGAATTTGCAAAAAAAAAATTGAGATTTTTGATATCGTTCGTAGGTGCAGCCAGCTCTCCATGAGGTAACTGAATGACTCGCCAAGGCAACGCACCTGACCAATTAGAAACAAAAATAGATAAAAACATCGTTCCAATAAATGGAACCCAAGGACGATATTCCTCTTCCCCCATCTGGGTCCGTGTTAAATCTCGAATAAATTCAAGAACATACTCAATAAAAGGTAGATATTAGAAAAATTTTGTAAAGAAAAACTGTCGTTCATTTGGACTGTTACACGGTAGCGGAGGATTTCCCGGAACGATTTCTTCGGTTTAGGCTTCTGGTTCATAGAAAATGCGTTCAAGCTAATACCTATTGGGTTTTCAAACTTCGGTATTAGCTTCGCTCCTTGAAGGACCGGTAGGTTTACTGTAACGGGAAACTCATCGGGCTACGCCTAATCGGGCCTTATGGAGCGTAGCTAATACCGTTAAGGTAAACGTAAACTATCGCTCCTATTGGCATTTCCAACACAATATCTTTTTATTTCACCGTGAAAAATACTCAATAAAACGATTGCTAGTAAAGGAGCACCGCCCTGTCAAGGCGGAAGTTGCGGGTTCGAGACCCGTCAATCCCGATCTAAGAAATCCTGAAAAACAAAAGAAGACATATTGAGTTTCTTTTTTTTTTTATATAGTATACCTTTGTTATTGAGAAGACCACCCAGACGAGAAGCTTATCCGGGAGATGTTTTTTATCTACATTCTCGACTTTTAGAGAGGGCTGCTAAGTTAAGTTCTCAATAGGTCAAAGCTAATACCGTTAGGTTTTCGATACCGTTAAGGACCGGTAGGAGCGAAGCTAATACGTTAGTTTTCGTTAAACTTGTTTTCGTGCTAATACGTTAGTTTTCACAGAGGCATACCGTCAGAAAAACTTCCTTGACCAATTGGGTAGATCAAGAAGACAGCGGTCGCAACTACAACTAGGGCTGAGTAAGCAACAGCAATCCAAGGACGGTGGAAGGAAAACCTATGACTATTGCTTTTCAATTTGCTTTATTTGCATTAATTGCTACATCATTTCTATTGGTTGTTGTCAGCAACCTCAATCTCGTTGGAATCTGGTGGTATTGGATCGAGTCAATTCAGAGAAGTTTTTTCAAAAGGGATTAGGCTCAAAAAACGGTTTCACCGGGAATCGAGTCTATCAAGACCAGGCCCCTTAACATTACATTCACAGAGGGGGCGGACGTAGCCAAGTGGATCAAGGCAATGGATTGTGAATCCATCACGCGCGGGTTCAATCCCCGCCCGGAAGTCTTGTAATAGCTAATAAATAAAAAAAAATAGGTAGGACAGAACTTTCTTTTTCCACTTTTTTATCTACGGTAGTACTGAGATTGGCCGCAATCTGTCGGTATCCATAGGCCGTCTTACGGCCGCTCGAAAAGAAACTACAGTGATCTTGAATAAGAAACCTACAGCAATGAATGAGATCCCCATAAAGATACCGCTAGATTGAGCACCAAGCTTTGTGAGTTCATATCCAATGAAAGTCTTGGCCGATTCTTCGAAGTTAGTGATTCCAGTAGACCCATAGATCATAGAACGATCTCTATTTATATATCAATGACCCTTAATGCATTTGCTACAGTTTCAGCATTACGTTAACCCTGTGTCAAATATATAACGGATTCAGGCGCTTTAGCCAAAACTAATCCTATTTCAGCTATTACCCTGTCTGTTACTATGTCTTCATACGACACCATAAAAAAAGGATTAGCTACTTTAGACTTGCACGGTATTGTGGATCGCGCGTGTTTGGAGTGGCAGGCTTCGGCAAAACGAAAACCGGTTGGGGCTAAAGTTTACCTTAAGTAAACGGTTTCGTCAACTTTAGCCGCCGCCTTAACGGTTTTCTTTAGCACCATAAGTAAACGTTTAAGCGAACGTAGTTAGGTAAACGGGCAAGACCAACCACTCCGATAGCACTCATCCATAAACCTGTGACTGGCACCTTCCTCTGTTATTTAGTACTTAACTATTGAGTTTCAGATACAGAGCAGAAATACCTCATAATCTTTTTGTGCCTCAACGGGATCAATTTCATCAGACACTTCTGCTTCATTGACTCAATCAAACAAATCTTTTTCAAGTATTTTTTATCATCAATAAAAGTGATAAAATATCTATTACCAGCCACCGATGGTTGTTGTGATGGTCCCCACACAGCCATGTGTATCAAGTTGAGGACATTCCTTGCCACATAGTTGCTCTTCTTGAATGGTTGTCAAGTTCGCTTTCCTAGTTGGCATGCTTCACAAAACTCATGTAGTCCAGCATCATTGAATCTTGGAAGACCTCTTACCACTTCATGGTTGCTCATGTCCTTGAGCTTGGGAATGTTGATATGTCCAAACCTTTTGTGCCACAAATCGATTTCAGCGATCCTCTTGTTTCCAAACTGAATATACATCACCTTTCCATGTGGTTGTTGAATGTCCAAAGTGAACATCCTACCTTCTTTCCTTCCTTGAGCAATGACCTTGAATCCTTCTTTTGGATTCTTTATAAAGCAACATTTTTCATTGAAGATAACATGATATCCTTTCTCTACCATTTGTCCTACTGAAATCAAATTCTTTGCAATAGTAGGAACATGAAGAACATCAGCCAATACCTTCATATCTCCAAGATTGATATCTCCAACATGCTCAATTGCGTGCTGAGTTTCATCACTGGTCTACACACATCCTTTTCCACTTGGAGCTTGTGGCTTTGTGAATAAATCTCCTTGGCATGTCATATGGTTGCTGCAACCTGAATCTATGAACCATTTTTTATCATCACTTCTTTGGTTGTTGTACTCATGCTTCATGGCAAGCATGGTTTGCTTGTCTCCTTCACTTGATGTACTTGCATAGCTATTTTGGCTCCTTTGGTTGAACCTCGACCTCTTCCTCTATTTCTTCCTCGACCTCTTGCATGTGTGTTGTCATTTGAGTTGTCCTTGTTGTCTTCCGAGTTGTGTTGGCTGAAATTTGTGTTGTTGTAGCTTCTTCCTCTTCCTCTCGAGCCTCCTCTTGAGTTCCTTCCTCTACCTCGTCCTGCATATAACATTTGACTATGGCTGTCCTTACCTTTATTGCCTTCTTCTTGTTGAGCAACCTCTTCAGCCACAAGATTTGGTATAATCTCGTCAAATGTTGGGAGAGGATCTCTATAAAGAATGTTTGTGATGAGGGGCTTCCACTTTTCTTCACTCCTCAAGCCATTGAGGGCTATTTGGACGATGTCTTCCTCTTCTATCTTGCATCCAACTGATGCTAGCTGATCTCGAAGCTCCTTGATCCTCAATGTATACCCACTAATGCTTTGGTTTGAGATTTTCTTCATGTTGTTGAGCTCGTTCTTGAGTTGCATCCTCCGAGACCTTGTTGAGGTAGCATACACCTTCTCCAATGCTTCCCAAACTTCCTTGGCTGTTTCTAAGCTTTGCACATGACCAATCATAGTGTTAGAAATAACTTGTGAGATGAGGAATATCACCCTTCGATTCATCTCTTCCCAATCAGCAAATTGTCTCCTTTATGTTGTAGTAATGCATTAGGGGAAAAAAGGAGCCCTGCATGGGCCTTGTAAGGATCCCTAACTTTTAGGGATTAATATTAATAAATCAAGGGATTAAGGCCACAAAGAAACCACTAGTGGTTTTTAGAATAAAATAATATATCTAAAATGTGTGCTTAGTCTAAATGGATTCATAGGCATTCACATCCCTTAGATCAAATATCATGGACGGCCAATATGAAAGGACAGTGTGCCTGTCAAAAGAGGACAAAAATTGTTCTAAAAGATGACCAGTCGTGGGTAATTGTGTCCATTGGATCATATCAAACAAACGACAAAGATCAGGGAGGGTGTGACTATCACAAGATGACAAAATAGTATGCATTGAATGAGCAATTTGAGTCTATTGACTAGCACAAAAGGACAAACACATAGGTGCATTCCATCGCGGGGTATATTTCTCACCGTCAGATGGCAATTAGATCATTCAAGGTCTAACGAACCGGCGCAAGTAGGGTTGAGCATGTTTTTTGGATGCATATCGTCCGTTCGATATGAGGCTCATCCAATGTCTTCCTTCAAAAGGCATCGTTTTTAGGCATGGTCTCAATCACATCCATCAGATCTTCCATAGATCCAATGGATACAAATGCAAGCGCTCAAATTCAATGGAGTTCAGACACTTTCCCCAAAAGATTCTTTTTGCAATGATTGCATTGATCTAATCCATTCAATCTCAAGCTAATCCAAGGGTGGAAATTCATAGATGCCTTCGCTTTTGGCGTTTAACCTTGGCCCTTAGATCTATGCTCAATCTAATGGATCTAAATGAATTTTGAGGTTTTCAAACCCATCCTCTAAATAAAACCCCCAATTCTAAATGGTTTTTGGTTCTTTGACCACACAAAAACAAGTGAAGCCTATGCCTAGCCTATGTGATTAAGGGACTAGACTGTGTCCACCACCCTCTTCTCATTGGTCCATGACTAATCACTCCTTAAGTTAAAAGGCCCATGCAGGGTTCATTTTTTCCCCTAATGGTTGGGATCTTGAAGGTCCACCGGGGTACTGATCATCTTAGTGAAATTTTTAATAGAGCTGAGGCCTTCAAGATATTGGAGAACAAAGTCTCATTCTAGCAAGTCATATGCCTTGTCAAAGTCGATTTTAAGGAGACCAAGTCTTGCACGGACTCTTCGACAAACTCGAGGCCCTCCTAAATGTCAATAATATCTTATAGAATTGATCTACCATTGATAAGTCCTTTTTGGTTCTCACTAAGCCACCACTTCAAGTGGTAACATTCTGTTGGCAATTACTTTTGCAAGAATCTTGCACCTAGTTTGAAGCATCGTGATCAAGTGCTAGTTTTCAATCCTATTCTTATCACCTCTTTTGTGGATCAGATTGATGACCCCATTGCTTAGGCATTTGGGAAGTGCGTCGAAAGCCAAGGTGTCTTGCCAAACCAAGAAAAGCAGAGTGGCCACCACCTGTCTAAAAGACTTGAAAAGCTCATTTGTGAGGCCGTCCAGACTCGGGCTTTTCTCATTGGGGAGCATATTGATAACTTCAAGGATCTCACTATCCATAATGGGTGTGTCAAGAATAGACTTCAGATTATGTAGTATTCTGGAGGGAGAGACTTGCAAGGTGTTTGCCATGCAATCCTGCTTGTGGGGAGAAAGGGGTGTCGAGACCTCGAGGAGTTGAGTAAAATGGTCGACAATAATAGCACTATTTTCTTCTTCTGTTTTGCATTCGACCCCATTGGAGTGAATCAAGAAGGGAATAGAGTCCCTAGCTTGCTTCCTCCTGAGGATGCCACACATCTCTTTGGTTGGTTTTTCAGCGTTATCTGCCCACCAATCTTTAAAGTAAACTTACAAGTTTCTTCCTTGTATCTTAGCATGCCTTTGATTATTCTTAGTCCCGTCTCGTATTGGTAGTTCCCTTTGTTCACTTCCTCCTCAAGGCACCATAGCCTCTGATAGAGCTTCTCTCTCTATCTCCACCAAACATTGTGAAGCATCCTATGATTCATGGCCAGGATTTGACGAGTCTTCTCAACTACCACCCTCGAACTTTTGGTAGGTTAGGCACCATTGACGAACACTAAGTTCCAAACCAGAGTAATTTCTTGATGAACAGACGGAAGAGAGAACGATGTCGGGCACACATGAAACCAAGGCACTTTCCTGAGTTTGGAAATCCATTTGAAGGTGAGAATAAAAGGGTAATGGTCTGAGATAGCAAGGTCTATGTGTTGACAGATGGTTGGTTGGCCCCACTGATGGATACATTTTTGCAAAATATAACTTCTATCAAGTCTAGCCTTCCTCAAGTTATCCTGAGACTAGAGGTTTGACCAGGAGAAGCTAGCCGTATCTTTAATCTCCACAAGGTCCAGATGGACTTTGATTTTGTCCTAGATATCCTTCTCCTAACCGTCAATGGTATGCCCCCTATTGTCCCACTAATCCAAAGGGTCCTCCACCATGTTGAAGTCCTTGCAAATCATCATGTTGTGGGAAAGAGAGTCCAAAGAGACCTATGTGTCAATCCTCTCTAACTCCTTGTTTGGGGCATACATGGAGACCATAGTGAACTAGAGGGCCCCCCCAAAGGAGGCAGCCATCCAATGATGATTGGGATCCTCGCAAGAATTGAAAAGTCTTCCGAACAAAAAGTTAGTTCAATAGCCGTGCCACCGGCCCCTCTAGGGTGTAAAGTGGTAACCTAGATGTCAGACGAGCAGATGCATTTGAGTCGCTTCTAAAGGTCCTCTCCATCATTTTTGATATCTTGAATACAAATGAAATTTGGGTTTAGGCTATTATCCCAAAGCCACTGGCCAATAATAGCCACTCTTGCGGGGTCTATCAGCCCCCCAATGCTGAATGATATGATAATCATTATTGATGGTTACCCTCTTTGCAAAAAGGGACCTTGTCTTTTTTCTCCTTGGGTTCGTCTTTTTTCCTCGAAAACGAGGGGTCATGACCACATATCTTACCCTTAAGAGGGCTCTTCCATAGCATTTCAAATGGTTGTTTCCACTCATGGGTGAATTTAGCACTTCTTTCGAGAGTTTTGATCCAATGATAGAGCTCTCACTATCCCCGTTGTCTTCATTGTTAGTGGTAAAGCCATCATCTTTGCTCATGGTATAGCCCTCTTGGTTATCTTCTTTTTTGGTTGCATTCTCAAAGGATTTAACTTCGGTTTCTTCTTCATAAATATTCCCTCCTGGATAGTCCATCTTGTTGATCTCACTTGGAAATAAATATTCCCTCCTGGATAGTCCATCTTGTTGATCTCCTTTTCCAAGTTGCAGTACAAGTTATTTAGAGGAGCGTGGGTGACATCGCACGTTAAATGAATAGTTCGTTCCTTTGTAGATGAACCCCCCCCCACATCCTCCCTTGAGGGCAGCGGTTGACCAATGGGAGCAACAATATCCTTGAGGAAGTCATACAGAAAAAAAGGCAGGTTGGGGAGCTCAACCCATAGCGGGTAGCATAGGGGTTTAGATTTCTTTGGGATGAAATCTGGGAACCACTTAAACGGGCATAAGGTAGACCTCCAAACTTGCCAAGTGCCCACATGTAGGTCCTGAAATGCCATCTTCTTGTTCTCAAAGACCAAAAGTAGATGGTTTGCCAACAAAAAATGGATTTGATCACAATCAAGTCACATATGCTCGAACTCCAAAGGGGGCATAGGGACAAACAATTGACCAATAAGGCATGTTTTCAATAATGCTTCTTGATTTGACAAGATAAAGTCTCTACTTAAGGATACCATTGGGGGAAGGGAATCTGTAGGACCCTCGAAAGCCATAGTTGAACCCAAAATCGGTGAGGGTCCTAAATTGCTTACCACCAAGGAGTGGAGCACACCAGCGTGGGATAAAGGATAGGGTGACCAGGGGTGACCATTTGGAGAGCCCACAAGCACACACTTAAAAAGGTTCACACCATTCTCCTTACCTCTTTTTATTTCAAAACTCACAAATCAAGATCTTGCTTTGCTAACTAAAAGCAAAGTTCTAAAAATCTTGTGAAGGCCACCAGCGACTTGCACCCTTACGACAGACATGAGAACACCCATTGTGGTCCAAACTCTTTATGAATGACTTTCTTTTTCACCCCACCCTCTTTTCACTCTTTTAAGCATCTTCTATTTAAACCTTTAATTTTGAACCTATAGGCCACCAATGCGAAATGCATTATAAACATGAGACGACGATCAACCATGTGTGAGGGCCACGATGGTCTCTTTTTCTTCTTCTTTTCTCATTTTAACACTCTCTAAACTTTAAAGATAGCTTTAACTAATCATTGGGCGTCAGCTAACCATCGCGATGGGAGCCCAAACAGTAGGGGCCGATGAGAAGTTCCATAATTGCGATGGTTAGGGCCAGCATGGGGCGATGGGAGGTTCCACAATCATGATGGTTAGGGGGAAGAAAGGAGCATCGCGATGATGAAGGAGGAGGCCGTACCTTCATGAAGATCCAATTGATGGCACACGATGGTCTGCCAATGTCCACCACCATGATGGCCTACAAGAACCACTCTTCGGGTTCGCCACAACACTTTATGACTCCCATCACCACACAAATAGCTTTGTTGAATTGTAGTCCATCCCAGCTGTTGAGTCCATGGCCAAAAGGTCCAACAATAGGGGGCCTCCTCTTACATCATCATACATATATTTACACATAGATACAGATACCTACATATGTCGACAAGCATATATACACACCTACAAACATACATACATACATACATACATACATACATTCATTCATACATACATACATACATACATACATACATACATAATATGCACATACATGAACAAGCATACACATACACACATACACAGACATGCATACATATATGAACTAGTAAAGTAATAATCACATCTTAAAAATAAACTATAATAAAAATCATTAGTAAACTTCATCCATATTTTTAACTTCAATAAAATAAATTAATTTAATAAACACTCTAAGACTATCAAGATTATGAACTCACACCATAGAGAAAATTAAAAACATAACGGATATGAGAATTATATATATATATATATATATATATATATATATATATATATATATATATATATATATATATATATATATATATATATATGTGTGTGTGTATGTGTGTATGTATGTATGTATGTGTGTGTGTGTATGTATATCTATGTGTGTGTGTGTCTGTGTGTTTATGTATGTATATATGTATATGTATCAATGTATATAGTAAAATGAATGTACACAATATAAATAATCAAGAGAATCATCAGTATCATGATCATCACTCTCATGTGATGTATCATAAGATGCATGGAGAGAGGGTTTTGTAACCTATGACGATTGATATTTTCTCTGTTGTGTTTATCTCTCTACCTCTTCCATATACTCCTCTCCATAATACTTGTGTATTACATAAAATAAACATAAATACATAAATAAAAAATATATATATATATATAACATAAATCGAAATAAAATAAACTATATCAAAGTTAATTGGACTCCTAAAATTATTTGGATGATCTCCTATGTTCTTACTCAAAGCATGATATCCAAAATAAGTAGCATACTCAATTCTCTTCTTTCATCCGATTATGACAATAATACTTATGTTGCATTGAAACAAATGAAAAGAGTTAATGATTAGATTTTTAAATAAAATAAAAAATATAATTTAGAAAATATGTACACTTACAAATGTAGCAGCAAAGCCATCACACCCCATATGACTTAAACATGACGTATGAACTGCTTCAATTCTTTTCTTTTGTATCCACCTGTGTTTACTAAATGAAACAAAATTATATTGATTAAATATTAATATTTACAAAACATATAAGATTTACAAATCACATTAATATTAAGTATTTTACATACCTTTTGCTGATGAAACATTTCTCGTAGATGTAGCTTTTTTTCTTAAATATTCCCACATCTTAGGCGATATGTCAAACCTTCTGTTATTTGTTTCTATTATGAAATATTTCTTGTAGTCTAAATTTTAAACCAAAAAAAGGAAACGTATACAATAAAACTTTAACTTTATAGACTTGCATACATAGACATACACACACATACACACATACATAAGCATACACACACATACATACACACAAATACACATACACATATACATACACACACACACATATACATATACATATATATATATATATATATATATATATATATATATATATATATATATATATATATATATATATATATATATATATAACACATACATACAAAATACAAACACACACATACATGCACACACCACACACACACACATACACAAACACATACACATACACATACACACACACATATCTTTAAAAGCCTTTCCACAGTGAAATAAATCATTTTGAACTTTTTGGTATACGTTGTGTAGATAATATTTAGAATGAATAATTAGGTCATTTTATGCATATAGACAGAATCTAGGAATAATAAGTATTATATCTCCCTCTAAACCTCATCTGTATCATGTTTTCTAGTTGAAAGTTGAACATGAATATGAAAGAATCAAGAACAACATTGTGTGAGAGAAATGTAGAGCCCACATAGGACAATGAACATTTTTCTATGAAAATTTTGTGAATGATTTTTTAAGTTCCTTGTTTGGGGATCTAGAGTTAGTTCACTATAAGATAGTGCCTTGACATTTTTTATCTCTAGAATTTCTAAACTTGTATGTCTAAAATTGCTATTTTAAGGCAAATTTGGAGCTAGGGCATCTTTAAAACTTCTGTGTAGATCAAAGAGCTAAACATTATTGACTCTCACAAGCATCTTAGAATTCCACACTATTTTTGAATTACTATTCGAATATGTGCTTTGATGCATAGGTGATCTCATCCACAGTTGTGGATGTCTTTGAATACGTCATTTTGTTGCTTTTGTTCTACTTTTGATAAGTGATGCTACAAAAAGAAACACACCACTACAAACACATGCTTTTTTGAGAGTTTGGCATGCAACAGAAGGAGATCCGACTTTTTCTCAATTTGATAGATCAGACACTTCCTTGATAAGGGACGATGGGCTCTATTTTGGGAGATATTTACTCCATCATGCAAGAGGAGCCTGAAAATTAGAGAATTGCCTTGTGATTGTGATTGAGAAAGAGATTGTGAATGAGAGTGAGATTGAAATTGTGAGTGTAAATGAGATTGATATGCATGCATGTATGTATACATATGCATATGCATGCATGCATGTATGCAAATGCATGCATGCATGTATGCGCATGCATGCATGTATGCATATGCATGCATGCATGTATGCATATGCATGCATGCATGTATGCATATGCATGCATGCATGTATGCATATGCATGCATGCATGTATGCATATGCATGCATGCATGTATGCATATGCATGCATGTATGCATATGCATTCATGTATGCATATGCATTCATGTATGCATATGCATGTATTCATATGCATGCATGCATGTATGTATGTATGCATATGCATGCATGTATGTATACATATGCATATGCATGCATGTATGTATACATATGCATGCATGTATTCATATGCATGCATGTATGCATGCATGTATGTATGCATATGCATGCATGTATGTATGCATATGCATGCATGCATGCATATGCATGCATTTATGCATTCATATATGCATATGCATGCATGTATGCATATGCATGCATGTATGCATATGCATGCATGCATGCATGTATGCATATGCATATCCCTCTCTCTCTCTCAAACAAAAATAAAGAAAGAAGATCGATGTTAGAAAACAAAAATATAAAGAAAGATAAAAGAGTGATATATGTCTTACTTAAATTGATGTAATTTTTGAATTAAGGTTGTCAAAATCCACTTGAAGTTCTCCTTCGTTGAATTTCCAAAGATTTGATCTCAAAAATCTCCTACGAAACTAAAGAGAGAAGATATTAGAAAAGCAAAAACATAAAGAAAAAAAACAGAGTGATACAATATGTGTGATTACTTACCAAAGCGTCGATCTATGAAAATAGAGGTGTGTTTAGAGAGAGAGAGAGGGAAGGAGAGAGAAAGAGAGAGAATTGTTTGAATCACAGTCAGCAAAATCCACTTGAAGTTCTTCTTTGTCGAATTTCTAAAGATTTGATCTCAAAATCTCTTGCAAAACCAAACAAAGAACATATTAGTAAAGAAAAAACATAGAAAAAGAAAAAAGAGTTTTACAATATGTGCGATCTACTTACCAAAACTTCAGATCTAACAAGATAGAGGTCTGTTTAGAGAGAGAGAGAGAAGGAGGGAGAGAGAGTGAGAGAGAGAGAGGGAGAGAGAGAGAGAGAGAGAGAGAAGGAGGGAGAGAGAGAGAGAGAGGGAAGGGAGGGAGAGAGGGAGAGAGAGAGAGAGGATGACAAACAGAGATCTCTGTTGTTGGCGTGCACAAACCCGAAAGGAGAAGCTCCAGATTCAAAACGCTCAGAATGACGAATTTCAGGTTCGGGCTCGGTTAAAAAGAGAGCGTCGGTATGAGCATCGATATAAGCGTCGATATTTGCAAAAGAATACCGACGCTTATACCGACGCTCATATCGACGCTGTCTTTCCGAGGCAAAACAGCTTTCCCAAATTCTGTGAGGGGTATACCGACGCCGACAGCTGACCGTCGGTACACTGACCGTCGGTATTCCCTCGATATGTTGTAGTGAAATTTATAGACATGCATGTCAATATGTATGTGTGCATGTAGTGGGCATGTGTAAATGTATGTATGTGTGAATGTGTACTTGTGTGATTATATGTATGTATATATATATATATATATATATATATATATATATATATATATATATATATATATATATATATATATATATATATATATATATATGTGTGTGTGTGTTTGTGTGTGTGTGTGTGTATGCACATGTATATCTATGTATATGGGAATATTGTATGTATGTATGTATGTATGTATGTAAGTATGTATGTATGCATGTGTAAATGTGTATGTGTGGATGTGTGTATCTTTGTGTACACCTATAGTTTGAATATGTGTATCTCTCTCTCTGTATCTATCTATTTATTTATATATGTATCTCTCTTTCTTGGTATCTAGATATTTGATCTTTTTAAATGATATAAAAATAATCAACGTTTGAATATCAAATATCTTTTTCTTTTGCTACACACTTAGATTCTGATCAATTGGAGGAAACCCATCACATCTCCTACTCGTGCAAGAACTAATTATTGTAAGTAAATTGAACTTTTGATTTTAATATTTGATAGATACATACATGAATGATATATTTTGGTATATTTTTTTAGGATTGTGTTATAATCAAATTCTCATCAATCAAAGGGTAGTGCACCTCCTCCTACCTATGCCGTGACTTCACATCTGATGTCCGATACGAATTATGATGTTTTTTACTATCAAGAGCATATTATATGTTGGTGTAATCATTTAAGTGGCACATATCAAAGACTACGAGTAGAATAGTTTGAACATGAGATGGATTATGGTAATTTTGAGTGAGAACCACCACTGATTGACATGAAAATGCTCGGATATGTATTGACTCCATAAGTTAATGTAATTATTTAATATTAAAATCAAATATATGTAATAAAATTATAATATATATACAAGAATATTTATTCGATGATGATTATCCTATTAATAATGTTAATATTGCTCATACACATTATAGACATGCCGTTTATCAATTTACAAGTTGCGGTTTCCCAGAATCTTGTATGTCTTGGTTTAGAGACTGAAATGGCTTGAGATTATCCATTACCAACTCGTGATCCTCCTCTAGTACAAAGGCATGATAGAAGAAGATATAGAGGATGGCATAGAGTACCACTTCCTTTAGATAGAGAGGTTTTTAACTTTTGGGTTAATCACTATATGCTTGCTCCCTCTAGTATCCCTAGTGTTGGTCATGTTCTCTTTATTGTAGATGATTTGTATGTGCCTCTCAACTCTGAACTCACTCTTATGTCATTTTGTGGTCCTATATATAGATGGCGAGATTGGCATGAACTTACATGCTACATTCAAATCAAGAATATTTACAGAATATTTTTTTATGTTATTCGTCTTGGGAGTAGAGGGATTACACATGTAGAAAATGAAAGATTATATATTGATCGAAGACCTTACACTCATGGAAACATAGCAAGTTTAATAAATATTATTTGAGGATATAATATTTTTGGACTAATTGCACATTTGAAGAGCATGAAAATGTTCATGAGTCGTAATACATGAGTAGATATGTAGCAAGATACATAGTTGTCAATGCTACTACTTCATTACATGCTAGTGATTTTGACAATAAAATTTTCTTGTCTATACATATGTATTTGAATTTGTGTATAGAATTTAATTTTCATTTATATATTGAATACCAATTTTTTTCAGTCATGTATGTAGATTCCATGTATGATATTGATTATCTTCCACCATGCCATTCAGAGTCAGCAGTAAGACTGCATCTATCTACATTTATCAAAAACATCGATGAGGTGGTTATGCAAAGTGATCTTGTAGAATATGAAAAATTGAATGAACTATATTGAAAAGAAGAAAAACAACAAGATGGTTATCACAATGGTGATGACATGGCATATTTTATCAAGGATTGGTATCAAAATTAAAGCCAAAGAGTTAATATTTTTAAAATAAAAAAAGTATATTCGACAAGGATGTGTAACACATACCTACAAAGGAAGTCGTTTGAAATGAATAGGTGCAATTTTACTTATTCTTAATAATCAATATCATTTTGGATGGAGTAATGTATCTGTTCAGAACTATTGGGGTATATTGTATTAGTTTTTTTTTCCACGTACACACACATACATATACACACATACATACACACACACACACACACACACACACATATATATATATATATATATATATTCATACTAATTTTTCTTTTCATGAACTTGCAAGATACCATTTGAAAAGTTTTTACCAAGCGAGAATATTCTTTCTACATCACATGAGATGAAGAAGTTATCAATAGTCTTGGCATAGATTATCATTATATACATGCATCTCACAGTGATTGTATTTCATATAAAGGTCAATATGTAAACTCTCTAACATATCCAAAATATAAATCACGTAGAGATATGGAGGAAGAAGGTAAACCTTCAAAGAAGACATTGAGACATTTTCCATTGGTTCCACGAACTAAGCATATACCCCAAAACCTAAAACTATCAAATCTTTTGAGATGGGGATTTGATCATCAAAACACTGATACAGTAATGCAAATTTCAATAGATAGTCCATCATTCCAACACATTGATTTTAGATGTTCTAATTATCCAAAAGAGCCATGCAATCTAAAGTTAGGTGTTGTATTAGATGGAGTTAATCCATTTTCAATGAAATATAGTAAATGGTCCTCATGGCCAGTGGTAGCCATCAACTATAATCTTCCAGCATATCTTAACATTAAAAAGGAACATTTAATGCTTTTACGTTTAATCCTATGAAAAAGAAAAGTCAAAGACATAAATGTATATCTTGATCTGGTCATCGACAATCTCCAAGAGATATGTAGAGGTATTAGAAGCATTGGTATATCAAAAATTATTAATCAAACATAAATAATGATTCATGCAATTGTGGCATGGACTATACACAATTTTCCAAGATATGGATTTTGTTTAGGAAATGATATAATATTTGCATTCTTATGTGAGCTAATGTTGGAAAAAATGTCAAAATATGTCCAAAATCCTCACACAATAGCCATAATATAGCTTCGTCTTAATAAATCCTACAACAAAAAGTCATGGGATAACTCGTTTAACAGTTAACCCACACAAGTTTGAATTCCCGTAGATGCAGTGACAATGCAAAAAACAATGATTTTTTTATGTTCATAGATATCAATTAGCAGCCAAAACGTAGAATCGTTGTGTTTAGTGACATAAGTTTTTCCTCCATTTGCATAAAGAGTTTTTGCCTAGGTTTTTCATGGCGATTTGGATTTTCAAAATTGCTTTGTGCTTGGGGCCTGTAAACT
Organism: Ceratopteris richardii; assembly: GCA_020310875.1. NCBI lineage: Eukaryota > Viridiplantae > Streptophyta > Polypodiopsida > Polypodiales > Pteridaceae > Ceratopteris > Ceratopteris richardii. The sequence goes on along the minus strand of CM035444.1, from coordinate 14,909,269 downwards.
ATAAAGACAAGGCCAAGGTTCACTTGTTCATCATAACTCAAGGACTACAAGCCTAGCATTGGTGATCAAGTCTACTAGGAGGAGAGTTTCTACACTTTTGGAGGAGGTGTGCTCTACTCTTGGAGTATCTAGAGGAGATTGTTTTAGCCAACCATCAAGATATCTTGCTGATATACTATGAGTAACAACTCGATTTTAGTCCTTGCTTGTTCATTCACTAATTTTTGATTCAGGGTTAATCAAAATAAGGGTTTATTGTAAAAAAATTCTAAACTGCTCATATTCTCCATATCCTCATACACACACACACACACTTTTCATACCTCTGAGGCACTTTGCACACAATCTCTTGTATGTAGTTCCTATTTCTTCCTAGATTCACACCTTGTCTGTTTGTATCACATACACACATTGTAATTTGACATTGGAATATAATTTAGTGTCGGTGAGCATCCTAGCTTATCGTTACACTTTGAAAGATCTTGTCTATTCTCTCTATGTCACACTTATCTCTTGAGTATTAAGGTGTGCATGCTAGGGTTCATGTGTTGGAAGATCCTTTGAACCTATGATTTATTATTATTGAGGTCCACCCCACTTCCAACATTTGGTATCAAGGGGGGGACGGGATGTTCCACAATTGCGATGGGTTGGTGCAAGGTGAAGAGGGACAACAGGAGGTTCCACAATCCTGATGGTCTATATATGTATGTGTATGTGTATGTGTTTGTGTGTGTATCTGTGTATGTTTGTGTGTGTATCTCTGTGTGTTTGTGTGTATGTGTCTATGTGTATGTATGTAAATTAGTTTATCAATGTATTATGTGTATATGCACGTGTATGTTAATTTAGGAAAAAAATAAATGTTTCAAAACAATTAAAATTGGACTCACAATAGTAAGCCATATACTTCAGCCAATGAAATTATTTGATAAGTTGAAATAGAGAGAGAGAGTATGTGTGTGTAAATGTGTATGTGCATGTGTATGTGTATGTTTATGTGTATGTATATGTGTATGTGTATGTGTATGTGTATGTGTATGTGTATGTGTATGTGTATGTGTATGTGTATGTGTATGTGTATGTGTATGTGTATGTGTATGTGTATGTGTATGTGTATGTGTATGTGTATGTGTATGTGTATGTGTATGTGTATGTGTATGTGTATGTGTATGTGTATGTGTATGTGTATGTGTATGTGTATGTGTATGTGTATGTGTATGTGTATGTGTATGTGTATGTGTATGTGTATGTGTATGTGTATGTGTATGTGTATGTGTATGTGTATGTGTATG
>CM035444.1:14750474-14902974 GCA_020310875.1 Ceratopteris richardii | reverse complement strand
CCTAAAGACCTAGACCTAAAACATGTATATGTGTGTCTACATGTATATATATATATATATATATATATATATATATATATATATATATATATATATATATATATATATATATATATATATATATATATATATATATATATATATATATATATATATACACATATATATATATATATATATATATATATATATATATATATATATATATATATATATATATATGTGTGTGTGTGTGTGTGTGCGTATGTGTTATGTGTGTATTTATGTATATGTGTATATGCGATTGTAAAAACCCTAAAACCCTAATCGTAAAGACGTAGACCTAAAACATGTATATGTGTGTTTACATGTGTATATCTGTGTATATGTATATGTGTGCATCTGTGTATGTATATGTAAAGACCTCGACCTAAAACAAGTATCTGTGTGTATGTATATGTGTGTGTACATGACACATGTATTTACGTATATGTGTGTATGCATATGTGTGTCTATGTATGTATGCATATGCTATTGGAGTTAGACGTCTGCAGAAGCACGCGAACAACACAAGGAAGAAGAAGAAGCTTGGAGCACAAACACATGATACTGTATGTATTACTAGAGAATGTACAAAGATAAGTAGCCCATTAGGGCAATGGGCCTATATACAAGCGGGGGGAAAAAAACCTCCTAAAGAGGGAAAAAAGTGCCCCGAAGGTCCTAGTGTGTTCACACACATCACTACCTAAATATATCAACAAATCCCCCTGGGAGTGATGCGGTGAATAAGGAGTGGGCACTCATGTATAAGGAAGTGCCAAGCTATGTGGAAATCACTCCAAAAAGGAAGTAAGCCCAAAGCTTTGCGGAAAGCTTCAAACTTCTCCCTAGGCAAAGCCTTCGTGAAAAGGTCTGCAATGTTCTCCTGCGTGGGCACATATGCCAAGCTGATCTCCCCAGCAGAGAACCTCTCCCTGACATAGTGATAATGCACCTCAATGTGCTTAGTGCGAGCATGGAACACAGGGTTCGTCGCAAGTGCCAATGCGCTCTCACTGTCAGTGAAGATGGTGGTGGCAGAAGACTGGCCAACACCCAAATCAGCCATAAGGCGTCGGAGCCACACACACTCAACAATCACTGTGAAAGCTACCCTATACTCAGCCTCACAACTGGAAGTGGCCATAGTAGGCTGCTTCTTGCTCAACCAAGATATACATGAGCTACCAAGCATGAAGCAAAAACCACTGGTGGACACACGAGTGTCATAGCAACCAGCCCAATCTGAGTCAGAAAAAGCATGCAAATCTGGTGGTAGTGATCACCCCTTAGGATAAAACAACCCAAATAGCCGAGTACCACCCAAGTAGCGAAAGATGCACTTAACCGCCTTCCAATGCATGACTCCTGGACAATGCATAAACTTGCTCATCTGTGAGACAGCAAACTGAATATCTGGCCGAGTAATGCATAAGTAAATCAAGCATCCAACAGCCTGTTGATAGAGAACAACATCAAATGCATCTCCAGCATCATGAAGACTCAATCGTAAACCTGTCTCCATAGGAGTGGCAATAGGCTTAGAGTCTTCAAGGCCAAAATGCTGCAATAATGTGTCAATATATTTTGTTTGACACAAAGCCATTCCACCATCAACTTGAATAAATTGAATGCCCAAATAGTGATGCAAATGCCCCAAATAAGACATCTCAAATGAGGCATGCAAATCAGCCTTGAAATCAGCAATATGCTTCTCAATAGGACCAGTGAGCAGCATGTCATCAACATAGACAACAATGATCAGAAGCACATCATTAGCACGCTTAACATATAAGGTGCTTTTAGTTGGACTGTTCACAAAACCATGTGCAACCAGATAGGCATGTATCTTCTCATGCCAAGCACGTGGTGCTTGCTTTAAACCATATAATGCCTTCTTTAACCTGCACACCTGGTTTTCATGCCCTTTCTGCACAAAGCCATGGGGCTGAAAAACATACACTTCTTCATGCAAGTCACCATTCAAAAATGTTGTTTTAATGTCCAACTGATGTACATTCCAACCATGATGGGTTGCAAGTGCACAAATGCTCCGAACAGTAGTCATACAACATGTAGGTGCAAAGGTCTCATCAAAATCAATGCCTCTTTCCTGCGCATAACCCTTTGCAACAAGCCTAGCCTTATACCTATCAACTGTACCATCAGGTTTATGCTTTAGCTTGTATACCCACTTAGTGCCAATGGCCTTCTTGCCAGGAGGCAAGTCATATAAAGACCATGTACCATTCTTCATTATAGCATCATATTCAGATTGCATGGCAGCCATCCAATTTTCTGAATTCTGTGCTTCATCAAAAGAAACAGGCTCATTCTCATCACACAGACTAGATGCAGCCATAGCATAGCAATCTGATGCAAAGGAGGCACTATGAGAGCTTGAACGAGTACGATATGACAAAGGTGCATCTAATTTGCTATCACGCAAAGTCTGCACCAGCCATTTTGGCATAGTTTTTGCCTGCTCAATATCAACTCTCTCATCAACAAGTGCATCATGTAAATCTACATTAGAAATAGAATGATCTGCATCATCATATGAAACCTGCAAAGGCTGAGAAGTTTCCTCATTAGGACCAGCACTAGACTGTCCACCTGTAAAAAGAGGCATCAACGTATCATACATGTCTTTGGAGCTAACAAATGTCTCCTTAGTACATGAAAGCAATGGCTGAATAGCATCTTCCACAAAGACAACATCACGGCTAATGAGAATGCGTTTAGTCTGTGGATGATACAGACGATAGCCTTTACTTTCAGACCTGTACCCAACAAAAATACATTTTACTGCCTTATCATCCAATTTTCTGCGATGTTGTTCAGGCACTAATGCATATGCCAAAGAACCAAAAACACGCAGATGAGAAACAGATGGCTTGCGGTCATGCCAAGCCTCATATGGAGTGATAGACTGCAGCGCTTTAGTGGGACACCTGTTCAGTACATATGTTGCACACATGACAGCCTCAAGCCAGAAACTATGTGGTAAAGCCTGACTCTTGACCATGCACCTCGCCATCTCCATGAGTAACCTGTTCTTTCGTTCAGCAACTCCATTCTATTGAGGTGTATACGGAATTGTACACTGGTGTTTTATCCCACGTTCAGCCAGAAATACATTAAAATCAGAAGACATATATTCCCCCCCTCAATCAAAACGGAGGGTGCCCATTTTACATGCTGACAGATTTTCAGCCAAAACCAAAAACTGTTTAAAGCACATGAACACTTCGGACTTTGCTTTGAGTGGATATACCCATGCATGCCTAGAAAAATCATCAATGAAAGTCACGAAGTAAAGGTAATTCCCAAAAGAGGGTGTCTGCATAGGACCACAGACATCACTATGTACAAGCTGCAATTTCTGCGTAGCCCGAATTGAACCATCTTTTGGAAAGGAGGACGCTGCATTTTGCCCAAAATACAGCCTTCACATACATGTTTTCCAGGTTCCTCAAGCTTGGGCAAAGAAGACACCATATCAGATTTCTGTAGGCGTAGCAAACTAGCAAAATTCAGACGACCAAAGCGTGCATGCCAAAGCTTTGCATCTGACATAGCCTGAGAATCATGAACTGCACATGCCGAATCATTCACAGATCTTTCATAGTCTATGACTTATACAGCCCACGACATAAAATGCCAGAAGCAATAATCACATCGCCATTTGATAGATCATGAACTGTACACCTATCATCAACGAATTTCACAACCAAGCCAATCTTGGCTAATGCAGAAACTGATATCAGATTCTTCTTGACCCCTGGCACAAATAAAGCATCTGACAAGGTGAAAGAACTACCATCAGGAGTAGTCAGAATGATCTTACCAACTCCCATAACAGGATAAGAGGATTTGTTGGTGCATGTGACAGTATTCCCTGTAGGGGCAGGCTCGAGTGAGGAGAAGAAACTGCACTGCGAGGTAATATGTTTGGTCGCCCCACTGTCAAAGTACTGGGCAAACATCTGAGTCCACTGCAGACATGCACTCCTCATGAGAAGATGGGTCAAAACTGCAAACAATAGTAAACGCCCATTCTTCTTCCTGCACAAGATTAGCAGACTCTGTTTTTGGTGTAGAGGCTTCTGCAACAACCATTCCAACCTCCTTTTTCTTTGCCTCTTTTGCAGCCAGTTTTGGACAGTTCTTTATGATATGATCATTCCCTTTACAGTACTTGCAAAAAAATTGCTGCTTTTTTTATTTCTTCTCATCTTTATCCTGGTACTTCAAATGTGAAGCAGTTGCAGATTTTTGCTTACTAGTAGAAGAGCTCCATTTTCCTTCGCCCTTCTGACTAGCCAAGAAAGCTTGATCTGCAACACGCATAATGGACCTCTTCTTCGTGGACTGATCTTCCTGCAACAGAACAGAGACTAACTCCTCAAATGATAAGGCATTCGGATTGCCTTTCATCATCAACCGAAGAGTAGAAGCAAAACTCTAATATGAATCAGGAAGACCATTCAGAATGGTCTGCACAAGTGAGCTATCTGGTATAACCTCATTAGCAGAAATCAACTCTTCCTTCAAATCTTTGATCTTCGTTAGGAAACTGTCCATAGAATCACCTTCATTCATGTGCTCACTCTCCAACTGTTTTCGGAGGTAAGCAACACAAGCCTCATTCCTAGCTTGGTACAATGTGGTAAGTGTATCCCAAGCATCCCTAGCTGTTCTGTAAGAGCGAATATGAGGAATAATGGCACGTTTGATAGACAAAGCTATCAATGCATGTGCCTGGGCATTTCTGCCATCCCAACGAATTTGCTCTACAATAGGTGCAACAGAAACAGCATCACGAAGAGGAATCTGTAGAATATCATCTTCGACACCAACTTCATCAACTCCAGCACCTGTATTTGCAGTACCTGTCGTTACAGGTGTAACAGGACGTCTTTCAACACCGTGCATAATGTTCCACAATCCTTTTGCAACCAAAACATGTCGCATCATATAAGCCCATAATGGGTAGTTGGTACCATCCAACTTATCCTCAACAGCCAACATACGGAATACATCACTGCTTTCAGCATGGCCGGTGATTAAAATACCTTGATGCAGAAAATTGACTGTATCTCAAAAAGTTGAAAAGAACTGCCCAGACGAGTTTTGCTAGACTTGTAGCATTCTTCGAGATGCTTAAACTAGCGAACAGAAACTGGTATATACCTTTGGCACAAAAAGATGAAATAGCCTGCACAAGCGCTGCGATAGTGCGTTCGGAGGCCGAAACACGCTGAGTATGCTCACCAAAATTTGTGCGATTCTGAGACTCCAAATGGAGGAGTGTCGACGGCACCCTAGATGAAGCGACGACCTGCTCTGATACCAATTGTTGGAGTTAGACGTCTGCTCTGATACCAATTGTTGGAGTTAGATGTATTACTAGAGAATGTACAAAGATAAGTAGCCCATTAGGGCAATAGGTGTATATACAAGCCGGGGGAAAAAAACCTCCTAAAGACGGAAAAAAGTGCCCCGACGGTCCTAGTGTGTTCACACACATCACTACCTAAATATATCAACATATGCATGTGTGTGCATATGTGTGTGTGTACATGTATGTATGTATATGTGTGTATGCATATGTGTGTATGTATGTATGCATATGCATATGTGTGTGTATGTATATGCGTGTGTATGTAATATGTATGTGAGTGTGTATGGGTATATGTGAGTGTATGTTTGTTTATATATATATATATATATATATATATATATATATATATATATATATATATATATATATATATATATATATATATATATATATATATATATATATATATATATATATATATATATATATATATATATATATATATATATATATATATATGAGTGTGTATGTATATGTATATATGAATGCATGCCTGCAAGAATATGCATGTGTGTATGTAATGTGTATGTAATGTGTATGTGAGTATGTGTATGCATATGTGTATGTATGTGTGTGTACACATATGTGTCTATGTGTATGCACGTGAGATTGTGTATAATACATACATATCTATGTGTATGTATGTGTATGAATGTGTGTATGAATGTATGTGTATATATAATATATACATATCTTTGTGTATGAATGTGTGCGTACGTATGTGTGTGAATGTATGTATGCATATGTGTGTATATGTGTGTGTATGTATGAATGCATGTGCATATATGTGTGTATGTATGTATGCATGCATATACATGAGTACATGTGTGTGTGTATCTCTCTTTCTCTCTTTCTCTCTCTCTCTCTCTCTTTTATCTCTCTCTGTCTCTCTCTCTCTAACAAAGAACAAAACAATCATTTACATCGTTGTGTGTCTATGTATCTCAATCTTTTTTCTTTCTCTCTCTCATTCTCTCTCTCTCATTCATCTCTATCTCTCTCTCTATTTAGGTTTCTCTAGATCTCTCCCTCTCTCTCTCTCTCTCTCTCTCTCTCTCTCTCTCTCTCTCTCTCTCTCTCTCTTTCACGGTATGTTTATAGAGAACAGAGCAATCACTTACATCGATGTAATTCTTTGGATCCTTGTCGTCAAAGTCCACTTAACATTGTCCCTCACCGAATTCCAAAGAACTGACGGCAAAAAGCTCCTACAAAACTAAGGAGAAGAGAAATTAGAAAAGAGAAAACAGAGAGAAAGAGAAAGGGTCCAAGAGTATGCATGATACTTACCAAAATTTGAGATCTTGCGAGAGAGAGGTATGTGTGTGCACAATATGATCACAATGCAGGTCATGCGTGCAAACTCAATAGTACCAAAACTGAGTTCAAAATGTGAGCAAATGTCGAATTTTTGCTCTTGGGTCTGGTTATGTTAAACATGCCGTCGGTATGCACGTCAGTATAGGCAACGATACGAGGGACGATATGAGCACCAATATTTCAAAGAAATTACCAACATGCATACGGACACTCATACCAGTGTGCATATCGGTGCACATACCGACGCTTGTACTGACGGCATTGGTTTCTGATATGTATACTGGCCATTTATTTTTAATGGCTATACTGACGATCAAATGACCGTTGGTATGGCTTGCATGCTTTTTTCACTAAAACATATCAGCCGTATAGCGAGGCATTTACTGAGGAAATTGAACTAGCACCTTTTTGTCGCGATGCCGATGTACTTGTTAGCATAAGCGTCGGAACAAAAACGATGGTATAGGCATCGGTATAGGCATCGGTATAGGCATCGGTATAGGCATCAATATGAGCATCAGTATGAGCATCAGTATGAGCGTCAATATTTCTAATGCTCATACGGACGCTCATACTGATGCCTATACCGGCGTCTGCTGGGTGTACTGTCATGCATATCGGTGACCATCTTGGGAGTACCGTCGCTCATATCGATGACCATATCTGCAAAATTGTTTTTGGGCAGAGTGTGTTGTCTTTTGCTACAACAACATTACCATGATGTTGTTTAACAAAAGACAATACACTCTGCCCAAAAGAAACCAAGTACATGTGATGTGTACTCTAATGGCAACTGAAATAGGATTTGATAAAGCAAAATACTATCAGACACAAAAGAGATGATCAAAATGAACCATGTACAGAAAAATTTATATGTTTCATAAATGAAGCATGTGCAAAAGTGTGGCAAACCACTATCATATATGAGGAAAATACAAAATGTAGCAAAACACTGCCATATAAAAATCAAATATAAATTTATGGTGCACCATTGCCATATATGAGCCAAATACAAAATTGTGGCACACCACTATAATACACATGCACAGAAGGATCAAAACATCCATATCAGCAGTCCTGCAACAAAGAACATTCATGAAATGAGATAAATTCACATGAGATTATAAACAACAAGTAAAAGCCAAGTTTCTAAATTCATCACTTGATCGCAAATGCTCCCATGAAACGACTGCACCGCGTCCCTCCAAGTCCTCCAATAGTGCAATCAATCCATGACAATATCCATAAGCCTCCTCCATTGGTGTTGGAGGATGAACCATTGCAGCTCTTACAACAAATGTAGAAAACATTAGATAAACATACATGACACGCTTAACACAAACAAATTCAATAAACCTAATGGTATTTAGAAATTTGTGATGCATAACGCCGTATCCACTGCTGCCCAGATGTAACAGTCTAATCATATCTAAACATGTGGTTGCAGCATCTCGCTATTGGCAATCTTGGTCAGGAGTCTGTTGTTGCTCTTCGCAAATCATATCCCACTCCTCAACATCTAACCATACAGGCTTTGGTAAGTCTGCTCTAAAAGCATCATGAGCCTCCGATCGTCGATGGGAGATAACTTCACGTGCGGTGTGTAGAATCCACTCTGAAATGACAAGATGATGCCCATGTGCTGGTCGAAACTCCTGATAGATAGTTTCTGTGATATAATTTTTTGATCTTTATCTTGTTCACTCCATTTCAACGTGATAGAGTGTCCAAATTGTATGGAGGAAAGCTATCGTATATGATGATGCATGATCTTTCCGGCTGCATCCATCACTGGAGCTCCATCACGGATACTATACACCTTGGAATCATCATGGTCATGAGCACCCCAAGGTATATGTGATGTTCCACGTGGTGTACCACGTGGCATACCTACATCTAAGGTACTCGCTCTAGGAGTAGAAGTGGGCTACACAATGTCCGTCCCACTACCTCCACAATAGCCCCCTCCTCTAGAGCTACCTATAGATCCACTCCTAGAACCTCCTGCTCCAAAGCGTGACCTCAACCTATGAGACGGGCCAGCACCTGTATCGCGCTGAGATGTCGAACGCACACGTCTACTACTAGAGCCACTAGGGGATGGCTGAAAAGATGGTAGTGATGGAGTCATAAAGCTAGGAGACATACCTCCCACGGGAGTAGCACCACCCACATGAGTGACGCTGGCAAGAATGACACCGACGGGAGGGACACGAGCGGGAGTGAGGCCGGGGGCGATTGCCACCACGAGCGATCCACTACTATGACATAGCAGCCATATACATGGGAGGTACCTGAGATATGAACTCTAAAAACTGCTCCTCTGTCATGGAATGTCGAGTGACTGGAGTACTGTCTCCCATCATGCTATGTAACAAAAGAACGCAGAGTATTAGCATATGATAATAGAGATAATATAGAGAAATGGTAGTGTACAAAAAACATAGCAAAAGAATAAACAAAAATTACTACGTACAAGTGTTTGATTCAAAACTCCTCTATTCTAGCATCCTCTTCGAGATCCAATGCATAGAGAATACCTATCTCTATATTAGTGACTTTTAAATCTCTTGGTATACTAGCTTCTTCTTGATCATCATCTCTTGCTTCATCCTGTATCGCGTCTTCTTCTAGGACCTCTTCTTCTCAAGCAATGATCTCTTCCTCCTCGACTATTGAATGAATTTTAGAGTCCACCACAGATGGACCTTCTTCTACATCTATGTTCTCAAAAATTTTTCCACTACATGGGCAGACTTGTAAAACAAATAGCCACTTTGGTTCTTTCGAATCTGGTATAAAAACAACTTGCTCATAGTGTTCGGGAAGAACAAATGTATCTCTTTCATCCGTCCATAACTTTGTGGAGTCGACTTGAAGCAAACCACTTTTATCTCGCATTACTTTTGCGTTTCTTCCAGAGTTGACTACTTTGAACCATTTCACATCAAAAACAAAGTAATCAAACTTCCTAATGGATAGCTTCAAGGTATCTTGAATCACTCGACAATAATCTAGCTAGCCTTTTTGAGCATTATCGTCTCTTGTACTTGCTCTACATTTTTGAAAAATGTTCACCATCACCCCACTATCAAAAGTAGACCTATTTTTATCTATTCGTGCGATCCAAAAGTGTCATCCATGAGATCATAGTGCATTGTATTTAGAATACTCCCAATCACATCCCTTTGCGAGTTCTTCTTCTTCTCCAGAGATATCTTCACCTGTTGCCTTTGCTTGTGAAACCATTGATCTAGCCATCTGCTCGTTGGAAAGGATGGAAGAGGTTGAAGACGTTCTGGAAGGGGAAAAAATCGAATGGAAGGATTCTTCAAAACTGAGCTTTTTCCTTTGCGTTTGTCTCCTTGGCAAGCTCATACTTTTCTAACCAAGCCAATCATGCATCGTCCACATAAGTATGCCTTGCACTCGCACGTCTCATCTTCTTATAGGTTGAGACATGTCATGCACAGTAATCGCATCCCATAAAATGCACATCTCTTCCATAAGTGGTGCAAGGTATACATCCATGTTTTTTACCTTATACTTATCTAGCACAATAAGAGCTAATAATAAATGACCCTTCTTTGTGGCTAGCCATGGTGGGATGTTATAATTGACCAAACATACATGCCATGTGCTCCATACAACCAAATGGATTTACTCCATCCATAGCTAGGCCTAGATGTATGTTTCGAGGCTCACTAGCAAACTCTCGCCACATACTATCTATGTGTTTCCAAACATTAGAGTGAGTAGGCCCTCACATTACACCATGTGTAGACTTGATCTTTGCATGCCATGACATCTACACATGCTCTTAGTTCGTGGAATGATAGGAAAGTGGCAAAGAACCTTTGTGGGGATTGCTTCGCCCACAAGGTCTTCTCTAAATCTATTTGCTCCAGACTTTGGACATATGTGGAGATGCTCATACTCATTTCGAAAGAGGATGCAATCATTCGAACAAGCATGAATCTTAGTGTAGTCCATTCCAATGGATTGTAAAAATTTTTTTGCATCTCCATGTGTTGGAGGCATGTCATTGCCCACTGGCAAAAATTGATCTTTGAGAAGACTACAATAAGCAATTGGAATGATATTAGTAAATAAAATTATTTTGATACAACAATGAAAGTTTATTTCAAATCCACTCACCTGAACAATTCAGAGACACTACTATATGACCATCCATAAATGGATTGCAGATTGAGCATCGTGAGTGATGCACGTAGTACATATACTTTTGCTCCATTGTATAGTGGTAAACGAGCTAGTCTTGCTAGTCTTCGCATGTTTTCGTATTCTTCATCAGCTTCTGATGGTTGAAATTCTCTTGTGTCCATGAAACTCACGATATTTTATCCACCATCATGATCTTCGTCCATCTCATAAAATGCTTGGACCATTTCTTCCATGTGCTCATTTTGTGTAATGCTATTAGTACCTTGTACTTCTAACTCCTTTTTTGTTCTCTTTTGTCCACCAGAGTTTATGGGTGCAATGTCATTTGGGTCCACCTGCTCACCACGATGACCATGGGAATGGTAGCATGGGTTTTGTAGTCCACTTTTATCAAAGGATCCATACTCTCTAACATGTGCAATATAAATCTGTCATTTTCGATAAATTTCATACTTGCACTGAGTGCAAGGACATGCCCTTCTCTCCTCCGGAACCAAACTAGCCATCTGATACAATATGGAAATTTTAGAGCATTTGAATTTTTTTATTAAACCTAAAAACCATAATCCTAAAGACTTAAACCTAAAATATATATAGATTTAATTATATATTCTAATTATTTTATTTTCTTTTTCTTATTCATACTAAAACCTAAAGACCTAAAAAAAAAACTAAAACCTGAATCCTAAAGAGCTAGACCTATTTTCTAGATATCATTAAAAACCTAAAAACCCTAAAGACCTAGAACTATTTAAAACACTAGCTCTTTTCATATTTATTTATCTATATAATTATCCTATTTTATATATATATAAGTATATTTATATATTTTTATTTATTATATATGTATATGTGTATGTGTATGTGTATGTGTATATATATTTAATTTGTTAAAAAACCTTAAAATCCTATTTATATATTTAATTAATTTATTTAAAGCACTATCTCTTTTGATCTTTATTTATCTATATAATTATTCTATTTTATATATATATATATATATATACATATATATATATATATATATATATATATATATATATATATATATATATATATATATATATATATATATATATATATATATATATATATATATTTATTTATTTATTTATTTATATATATATATATATATACATATTTTGAATTTTTTCTTAATTTTTTCTTTTTTTTTTCTTTATATAAATTTAATTGGATTATATCTATGTAAAAACCCTAAAACCCTAATCCTAAAGAGCTAGACCTAAAATATGTATATGTGTGTATGCATATGAATATACATGTATATATGTATATGTATTATATGTGTATGTCTGTATATATGTTATGCATGTGTAAAAACCCTAAAGCCCTAATCGTAAAGACCTAGACCTAAAACATGTATATGTATGTATGCATGTATATATATATATATATATATATATATATATATATATATATATATATATATATATATATATATATATATATATATATATATATATATATATATATATATATATATGTGTGTGTGTGTGTGTGTATGTATGTGTGTATGTGTATATATAATTGATTTGATTAAAAACCTTAAAATCCTATTTCTATGTATTTAATTATATATATTTAATTTATTTATTTAAAACCTTAGCTCTTTTTATATTTATTTATCTATACAATTATCCTATTTTATATATATATATATATATATATATATATATATATATATATATATATATATATATATATATATATATATATATATATATATATATATATATATATATATATATATATTCTGATTTATTATATATGTATATGTGTATCTGTATGTGTATATATATTTAATTTGATAAAAAACCTTAAAACCTTATTTTTATATATATAATTATATATATTGAATTAATTTATTTAAAACACTAGCTCTTATGATATTTATTTATCTATATAATTATCCCCATATATATATATATATATATTTATATATAATTTGATTTTTTTCTTATTTTTTCCTTTATGTTTTCCTTATATAAATTTAATTGAATGATATATGTGTAAAAATCCTAAAACCGTAATCCTAAAGAGCTAGACCTAGAATATGTAAATGTGTGTATGCATATGTATATACATGTATATATGTATATGTATTATATGTGTATGTGTGTATATCTGTTATGCATGTGTAAAAACCCTAAAACCCTAATCGTAAAGACCTAGACCTAAAACATGTATATGTGTGTATGCATGTGTATATAGATGTGTATGTTTATGTGTATATATATGTGTATATATGTATATATGTATATATGTATATGTGTATGTGTATGTATATGTATATTTAATTTGATAACAAACCTTAAAATCCTAGTTTTATATATTTAATTTTTTTTATTTAAAACACTAGCTCTTTTCATATTTATTTATTTATACAATTGTCCTATTTTATATATATATTTATTTATATATTCTGATTTATTATTCATGTATATGTTGTAAGACAATAGTTACGCAATATAACACAAGAGCAGTAGTAGAGAAGATAACAGATATAGGAGAATCTCAACAATTTTCTACTAACAGTAAGTACAAAGATGATGGCGTTGTCCACCCGTGCGCTCTCAAGGTAGAGCTTAAATGGTGAACTAAACAACTCTAGATAGGGAGATATAAGGTAGAGGTATGCTGGTTCAACGTGATGTCTCAGGTAGTGCAGAACTCATGTATATATAGGATCATGGGTGGCCTTCCATGGACGGCTATACATGGGCGATAGAGCGTGGGCGGCCACTGCCCGCGTAATTATCATACACGGCTTAGACCGGTTGAACCGACCTAACAAATATAAATGATTTCTAACTCCGACCCTGGTAACTCCCTTTCCTTACAATACCTTACATGATCCAATATGACCTTCATCCAACATGCAAGTTGGGATTCCCATCAATTGGGTAATGCACTTTGGCTTCTCCTCATAACGGGGGCCTTACAAAATGTGCATACAATCATGAGGGGTAGACATTGATCATATACTAACATATGTGTCTCTGTATGTGTACTATATATATTTAATTTGATAAAAAAACTTTCAAATCCTATTTTTATCTATTTAATTATATATATTTAATATATTTATTTAAAACACTAGCTCTTCTGATATTTATTTATCTATATAATTATTCTATTTTATATATATATTTATTTATATATTCTAATTTTTTCTTAATTTTTCATTTATCTTTTCCTTATAAACATTTAATTGAATTATATGTATGTAAGAACCCCAAAACCCTAATCCTAAAGAGCTAGACCTAAAATATGTATATGTGTGTATGCATGTGTATATAAATGTATATATGTATATGTATTATATGTGTATGTGTGTATATATGTTATGCATGTGTAAAAACCCTAAAACCCTAATCCTAAAGAGCTAGACCTAAAATATGTATATGCGTGTATGCATGTGTATATACATGTATATATGTATATGTATTATAAGTGTATGTGTGTATATATGTTATGCATGTGTAAAAACCCTAAAACCCTAATCATAAAGACCTAGACCTAAAATATGTATATGTGTGTATGCATGTGTATATATATGTGTATGTGTATATATGTGTGTGTATATATATATATATATATATATATATATATATATATATATATATATATATATATATATATATATATATATATATATATATATATATATATATATATATATATTTATATTTATATATATGTGTGTATGTGTATATGTATATGTGTATGTGTATGTGTATGTGTATATATATATATTTAATTTGATGAAAAACCTTAAAATCCTATTTCTATGTATATATATATATATAATTATATATATTTAACTTATCTATTTAAAACACTAGCTCTTTTCATATTTATTTATCTATATAGTTATCTTATTTTAGATATATTTTTTATTTATATGTTCTAATCTATTATATATGTATATGTGTATGTGTATGTGTACATATATGTAATTTGATAAAAAACCTTAAAATCCTATTTTTATATATTTAATTATAGATATATAATTTATTTATTTAAAACACTAGCTCTTTTGATATTTATTTATCTATACAATTATCCTATTTTATATATATATATTCTGATTTGTTTTGTTAAATTTTCCTTTATTTTTTCCTTATATAATTTTAATTAAACTATAGGTATGTAAAAACCCTAAAATCCTAATTCTAAAGAGTTAGACCTAAACACTAGCTATTTGCATATTTAATTTTGTATACTAAAATCGTATATGTGTGTGTATATGTATGTGTGTATGTATGCATGTGTGTATGTATGCATGTGTGTATATGTACGTGTGTATGTATGCATGTGTGTATATGTGTGTGTGTATGTGTGTGTGTATATGTGCATCTGTGTGTGTGTATGTATGCATGTGTATGGATGTGTAAACAGCCTAAAAACCCTAATCCTATTTTTTATATATTTAATTTCCATGTGTGTATATGTGTGTATGTATGCATGCATATGTAGATGTATGCATGTGTGTATATGTGTGTATGTATGCATGTGTGTACATGTTTGTGTGTGTATGTATGTGTGTGTATATGTATGCATGTGTGTATATGTGTATGTGTGTGTATGTATGCATGTGTGTGTATGTATGTGTGTGTGTATATGTGTGTATCTATGTATGCATGTGTGTATGTGTGTGTGTATGTATGCATGTGTGTACATGTGTGCGTATGTATGCATGTGTGTGTGTATGTATGCATGTGTTTTTATGTATGCATGCATGTGTGTATATGTATGTATGTATGCATGTGTGTAGATGTGTGTGTGTATGTATGCATGTGTGTACATGTGTGTATGTATGTTTGTGTGTATGTATGCATGTGTGTATATGTGTATGTGTGTGTATGTATGCATGTGTGTATATGTGTATGTATATTTGTGTGTGTATATGTGTGTGTATGTATGCATGTGTGTATATGTGTTTGTGTATGTATGCGTGTGTGTACATGTGTGTGTATGTATGCATGTGTGTACATGTTTATGTATGCATGCATGTGGGTATATGTGTGTATGTGTGTATGTATGTATGCATATATATGTGTATGCATGTGTGTATATGTGTGAGTGTATATGTATGTGTGTATGTATGTGTTTCTTTATCTCTCTCTCTCTATCTTTCTCTTTGTCATCTCTCTTTATTTCTCGCTCTTTCAGTTGTCTTTATTTCTTTATCTATCTTTCTCTCTTTCATCTCTCTTGATCTCTCTCTATCTTTCTCTCTCTATCTTTCTCTCTCTATCTTTCTCTCTCTCTCTCTCTCTACCTCTCTCTCTCTCTATATCAATAGAGAATAAAACAATCACTTACATGTATGTCCCTCGTTTGGATCGTTATCATCAAAGCATAACGTATGTCGTCTATCGTTGAATTCCAAAGAATCGACGCCAAAAAACTTCTGCAAAATCAAAGAGAAGAAAAATTATAAAACATAAAGCATAGAGAAAGACAAAAGGTAAGAGTATGCACTCCACTTAACAAGATGTGAGATCTAGAGAGAGAGAGAGAGTGTGTGTGTGTGTAGAGTGAGAGATCTGTGTGTGTGTGCACAAGACAATGCAGGTCACATTTTGATTCACACGTGCAAGTCCGACAGAAGCAAGCAGTACTCAATGTAAAACACGTGCAAAATATTGATTTTTGCTCTCAGGTTCCCGGTATGTTTAAAACACATCCTCGGTATAGGCATCCATATAACCGTCGATATGAGCAGCATTAATTTACTAGAAATTATGGACGCTCATACCGACAGTTATATGGGTGCCTATACTGATGGAAACGAAACATCCCAACGATCCATTTTAAATAGTCATATCGAAGGTCAAGTGACCATCAGTATGCTTTATTTCATTTTTTTGGACGTTTATACCGATGCCGGAATAGGTAGCATCCGTATGCCCCTCTTATGTTGTAGTGTTTCAACCATTTTCAACGGTCATACCGATGTTGACGCATGCCCGTCGGTATGCCCCTCATATGTTGTAGTGAGATTTGATAGAGAAGAAAACTTAAAATATTGATTACAAAGGATCACCAAATCTAGTACATTTGAATGTGAGATATGGGTTAATGGATAGTTTCCACTACACTTTCATGAGGTTTCAATTGTGATGCCTTGTATAGATGTTGCACCTAAGCTACCTTCTCCTCCACACTATGATTGAGCTCAGTAGTGCATATCATCTAGTGCCATGCCCTTATTTGATGTTCTTCCTTTGAATTACATGAACATCTCTAGTTCCGGGTATCATATTTTTAATCTACATATCCCTCTTAAAAAATTGGGTACTCCAACTTCCATCCCCTTCCAAGTGTCCGTTCTTGAAAGCATCCATAATCTCGGTGTTAGATCTTCTATGATATGATGAAGCCATCTTCCTTACGCTCTAAGTATAAAGCACAAAACTATCTTTGTAAATCCATATTGAAAAGTTGAAAATCTAGTTCCGGGTATCATATTTTTAATCCACATATCCCTCTTGAAAAATTGGGTACTCCAACTTCCATCCCCTTCCAAGTGTCCGTTCTTGAAAGCATCCATCTCGTTGTTAGATCTTTTATGATATGATGAAGCCATCTTCCTTACGCTCTAAGTATAAAGCACAAAAATATCTTCCTACTGCTTTCTAGATTGAACACGTTTAGGTTGGAGAAGAGGGTTCAACCTCAAGCGATGGCTGTGGATACCCGTCTGCATTAGTGTAGAGATGAAATAAGTTATGCTTTCCGACAGTTCGATACGTTATCCTGCCTTCACATCCATGGAAAGTAGTGATTACTTTTTACTTTAAGATCGTGCCTTCGGTAGTTCTTCTTTAGTGAGCCTGCACTGCCTTTGATGATGAGAAGAAGGAGAAAGACACTGCCTTTGATGATGAGAAGAAGGAGAAAGACAAGGGAAACCGAAACGAACCGAGTAAGAGAAATTGCCTAAGCTACGGCACGGAGGGAGCCCAAAAGCGAAGGGGGAGCCAGGAAGTCGCCTAAGCTAAGACGCAGATTCCGAGGAGGAGCACGGCACGCCAGGAGGCGATGGCTCCGGAGAGGGCGCCATTTCTCTCATCCGGGGAGATTGCGATGCCACCAAGTGGGGAGTGGTCTGTAAAAGCAATATCTCCACAGTGGGCCGGTAAATTCGGTGGAGCTGATCGTAATAGTCACTCGCGCACGTATGGTTCGCCATTCTTACAGCTGCGCCACCTTCATATCCTTTGATCGACTAAGCTGCGGCAAGCAAACTCACCCCTCAATCTGCGCAGCCTCCTTATACCTCAGTTTCACAGTGGGCCAGTAAATTCAGTGGAGCTGATCGTAGTCACTCGTGCACCTTGTGGTCCGCCATTCTTACAGCTGCGCCACCTTCATATCCTTTGATCGACTAAGCTGCGGCAAGCAAACTCACCCCTCAATCTGCTCAACCTCCTTGTACTTCAATTTCAGAACATCACGCGAAGAGCGCAAACCAGGTTTCGGATGTCAATGATACATGCATAGTGCGTTTCCTCTAAACAGTAAAGCAAGCGCCATTTTGACATGCCATGATCTTTGTACTGCAAAATAACAAACTCGACAGAAAGTAGAACCCCCACGAAGGTGACAAGAAATTCCATGATCTTTGTACTGCAAGGCAACAAAACCAAAAAAAAAAAGAGGTTGATCCCCCACAAAGGTGACAAGAGGTTGCACACCTGCTTTGTAACTCGCTAACTTGCTTGCATCTTCGTGCTTTCTAATGTAATTTAAGGTTTATTTTTCAAAGCTTCCATAGCCCAATAGACAATTGCTTTCTGTACAAGGGCGCAATTGTCGAAGACCGGACTACCAAAATGTCAACTCGCTTACAACAGGAAACGAAGTTGGTTATGAGCTCGAAAGCCCAACTGTTTGGTAGTCCTGTCTTCGACAATTGGGCCATTGTACACGGTCATCTCCTACTACTACTACATCTGTTTGTGAGGCTCGAGGGCTTTCACAAGCCGCCATTCCCCACAGCACTTCCTCAGTTTCCACAACACTCCTCAAAAGACGCCTTCATTACCATCCATAATACGAGACTACATAAACCGTTGGCGAGATATCAGCTCATTATCCTCCGTTATGGGCGCAATGCTTCTCGACTCGATGCCTCCTCTTAGTAGTAGCAGAATTTTACAGAGTTCTATGAAAACACTTTTAAGCTCGAGTGTTCAGCTTGTCAATGGGATGAGAAAAGGGGAGCCGAAATGTTCTTGAATGCAAAAAGATGGGCTCTTTTTCCTATCCCTAATATCAGTATTTGAAAACTGTAGATTATTGCACAAACCGTAAGGCTCTATATGAAAATTCTTTGTATCCGAATTTCCTACAAACCATTGGAGTTTCATGTCACATTATATCTAGTATGAGGATCTGCCTTACAATTACTGCATCTATTCAAACAGTTGAATATAGGTTTTTGAGACTTGTAGGAGAAATATTGATTCATGGTGCAATCATTAATGTTGATGGTAAAATAATGTCAATATTCATGGACAAAAATAACCCGCCCGAGAATGACTGGTCTCGTAACTACCATAGCATACATGAGGCTACTGATAAGAGAATGTTAGGGAGTTTTTGTTCATGAATTTTTTTTCCACATCTGATTTGGGGCAATCATCCTTGCTCGATTTCACGTATGTACATAAAGGTGTACTCAATGCCTATCATGGGAACACTAGATTTTTCCCTCTAACTAGACTAGACAAGTTGCTGGAATTATGGTTTTCATTGCAAGATCACAAATGTAGGAAAAATAATTTAAGAATATATAACTATTACAAGAAGTCCCGCGTCCCCAGACTAATAGGTAAGGATAACTAGACTAGACAGGATACAAGATATTCCACAACCCAGGATCATAGGTATGAAATAAGATATTTGAATTACCCCTTGAGGGATATGTGAAAGAACTTGGAGAAGCTTGTAGGAGGTAGAAAAGTGTGTTTCGAAGTGATGAAGTTTGGTCCAGCCAACTAGCACAAGACCAGCCTATGAGTTTATGGAGACTCAAATAGACCTTATAGGCATGCGATAAGTGCAAAGAAATGCACTATGTACTTTGCAGCATCAAGGAGAAGGAGTCGATACAAAATAGATAGGTTTGCATGTCGACTAGCTCAAAAAACTTACTATCTATGGAAGAGACAATGAACTTCAAATGCTCATAGCGACTAGCATGATTACAATTAGAAAAAATCCTTTTATGGGAGTGATACACATCAGGTTGAGTGTATATAATGCACAAAAGTATAAGGAATAAGCAAAATATGCTATAGGAATGAATTAGACACTCAACGATGGTACCTCCTATTTTTCAGGAATACGTAGAGATTGACCCTGAAAGAGAAAAACTAAGATTTCTCACAATCTACTGAACCAAATGCTATGAAAATTTATAGGCATAAACTAGACATTAATACCTTTCCAATGAGCCATTCTAATCAAATTTGGAGCTCTAGACAGAGAGTAGCAGCCTATGCAAGGTTACTGTTGGCGAAGAAGATGATGCAAAAAATTGAAGGAGCAAGACAATGACGGTCATAAGTGTATGTATATTGCTTCCATGTATTATACAAGTGATTTCAAGTCTTTATATAGACTGCAAAAGTGATCCACGAGGGCCTCTACAAGTGGATTTTGAATCCAAATGAAGGTGGGAATGGTTGTTGGAGGGAATCAATTCACTTTCCTAAAACCTAGGAAAAGTGAAGATCTAGATTGATCTACTTTCATATGATTGATTGCTTGATTGATTACAACTCAACCACCATAAATTCATGGGATTTGTGCTCTATTTTTCTAATTTTATATTTATAAAGCTCAAGTCTTCTACAATGGTAAATGAACCGTAAAAAATCTCTCAAAAGAGTACGATAAATGAGCATAGGTAAAAGAGCTCTCCAACGGATATTCTTTTGCCATAATCCAAGCAATAGTTTTTGATGTAGATCAAATCCACCTTAATCGTAGTGTAAGCTTGATGTTCCAACAACTCCCCCTCAAGATAAAGTATGCTTAAGTCTTCATTCTCTGATAGGTTGAATACCTGCCATAGCTTTGAATCTACAAAGCTTTATTCCATCAAGTGCCTTTGTCATCATATCTGCTACTTGCTTTTGAGTAGGAACAAAAGAAATGTCAATATCCTTTTCCATGAGCTTCTCCTTGATGAAGTGGTAATGAAACTCTATGTGTTTGGTTCTCGCATGGAAAATAGGCTTTGTCGCTACATGCGGAACTTACATTATCTCCAACTATGTGAGGTTTGGAACTTACAAGTCCCAAATCTATATATAATGCTTTTAACCATATTTCTTCTTGAGTTGCTATGGTCAAACCTATGTACTCTACTTCAGTTGAGGATAAAGCAACTATAGGTTGCTTCTTGGAACTCCATGATGTTGGAAAATATGGATGGACACCTCAAGAAATGAGTTGGTACTGCTAATCCCTGCTTTGTACCAACCCTATTTTACTTCAGAGTTGAATTGTAGGCCCCTTTACCTTTCTAATGAAACTAAATAAGTGCCTATGTACTTTGGAGATGATGCTTCCAACAATTGGATCAAAAAAGATAAGTTTGCAACTAGCTAGTGACCAAAAAATTGCTATTTTGGTCTTGACACCTGCTCGATGTTATGCTAAGTACTCACACTACAGTAGCAATTAGAAACATTCCTTCTGATCATATCTAATTAGCTTAGAAAGCTAATGATTCCAAGTTGAAGCAGTTAAAATGATATACTATACTGTGAGCAATAACTTTAGCAAGTAGAAGCTTACCCTTGACTTTTTAGGAACTCAGCAGAGAATGACCAGTGACCACTTTGAGATAATTTTCTACCAATTGGCTGCATGAAACTTCTTCAAACTCTGAAACCTTGTAGCAGACTTTGAGCATGTTCCAACAAGCTATAGATTATTGAAAATGGATACTAATTCACTGAGATATGAGCATCACAAGCTCACTGTTCTGATTAGACATAGCAGAGAGATGAATAGAGATGATCAAGGATATAATGTATTATAGAAAAATGTTGTAAATGACCATTGGCATGAATATGATGTCCAACGATAGTGTTAAGAGTAGGCTATGATGTAATCCACTCAACATATACAAATGATCAGCCATAAGCTCAATAATGCGGCTCTAATTGGCCGCGAGTTTACAACCTTCTTTTATAGTGACTTTTCCAAGTTTGAATTTTGAAATTCAAATGGATGCTCTACCTAAAAGTACTCCTATAAGTTAGGAGTGACTTTAACAAGCAAGATTCCTAGCTTTTAGATCTCCAAAATCCACGAGATATGTGAGCTTACAATATTCTCTCAAGTCAAAAAGACTTTTACTATGGTTAATGGTAAACGCTCATAAGCAATGGTTCATGTGATCCTTTCATTGTTTGCACTTAGCACTTCCAATGCCTAGCCAAGTTTGAAGGCTTGGCATTTGCTCCAACAGCTCCCCCTCAAGCCAATCGTCTTGGCTTAATGGTCTTCTTCATCAATTCTCTTGAATGTCCTACAATCCAATCATAGCTTTAAACCTGCAAATCCCATCAAGTGCTTTGGTCAATAAGTCTGCACATTGCATATTAGTTGATACATATGCAAGCTGAATCTCCTTGCTCAATAGCTTCTCATAATGATAGTGAACCTCTATATGCTTGGTTCTTGCATGATAGATAGGATTTGCTGCCAGATGTAAAGAACTAGTATTGTCACCAAAGATCATTAGTGAGCTAGAATGTAGTCCCAAATCTGAATATAACAATATGATCCATATGGCTTCTTGAGTAGCATTGGCTAATCCTTTGTATTCAGCCTTTGTTGAAGATAAAGCAACAGTAGGTTGCTTCTTAGAAGAACATGAAATGGGCTTATCACCTGCAAAAGAGAGATAACCTGAGGTACTCCTCCTATCATCCTTAGAACATGCCCAATCTGCATCTGAGTATAGTTTGATATCCAAATTTGAAGTATATGGAAAGTATAGACCTTGATTTTGAGTACCCTTGAGATACTTCAAAATCCTCTTGGCAACTTCCAAGTGAGGTGCTCTAGGTTTGTGCATAAATTGACTTAAGACACTTACTCCATAGGGTGAAAGCATGTTAATGGTTACAAAAAAGTGATGTCCAGGACATAGTTAATTAGCTGGAAAAACATGATCCTTCTTAACATCGTGCAATGGTTATTGAAAGAGGAGTAAAAGCAAGGTGGTGAGGTGAGAGTAGACGACAGTATGCATGCTACAACGTGGAGCGTTCCTGACGTGGGTTTTTCTGCTTGCTGCAGGTTGGAGAGCCCACCGCAGCTCACCTGGGAATTTTTCTGCGTACCTGATTGTTGTCTTTGGCAGCCATACATTCGTTATGGAGTGTGCAAGGTAGAAGTTTTCTTGGCTGCCGTTTTGTTGATCCTCTACTGTTGTAACGAGTCATGACCAAATCTTTCAGTGATTTTCTTGATGGGCGATGGAAGACGTACATGCACAACACAAAATTAGAGGCTTTAATCAACTCTAAAGAATCGGCTCTCACATTTTCTTCTGCTCATTGCACTTCAGGTTACCTAACTTTCATGTTGCCAAGAATAGGGTCGACCCAGAAGCTCTGTATTGGATATTATTAGCCCAAGTTGAAGTGGAAAATTGAATCTGGTAAGAGCCAGAAACAAACTTTGGAAGCTAGCACCAGTGTGTAATATCCTTGGGACAGAAAAGACATTACAAAGCTTGATGCGATTTCTGTGGGTTGAAGAGTAGATATGCTTTTCCAACTCCCTGCATTGAGCGTTCATGAGGTGGGTTTTTTTGCGTGCTGCATGTTGGAGAGTACGCCACAGTACCTCATCTCGCATGGGAGTTTTTCTACGTGCTGCATGTTGAGTGGGGAACAGTGAGAGGGACTCCATCAATATAGGCATTTTTTTTGCATGTTGTGTCCTGAGTGGGGAATATTGATAACTATTTTTCTATGTGCTGCATGTTGAAGAGTACGCCATAGTACCTCTTCTTGCCTATGAGTTTTTCTACGTGCTTCATGTTGAGTGGGAATGGTGAGAGGGACTCCATCACTATACATATTTTTTATACGTGTTGCATCATGAATCTGCATAGATAACTATTTTTATGCATATCACATAATTTTCTTTGGAGATCATTCATAAAAAGGTAATCCACTTCTTCATATTTGATGACAAGAAGCATGACACCTTTTTTGTGCTACAGTGTTTCCAATTACATTGGCAATGGCTGAGAGAGCTAAATCTTGACTTAAGCCAACATTGGGTATGGTCAGATGGTGTAGCTTCTCATTGTAAAGACTGATGACATTGATTCTATGGTTATGTGTGGGCTCTTGGCCCCTGCACATTTTGTACAATTTCCTCATTAATCTACTTTTTTCCTGTTCTCTAAAAGAAGGGAAGTTATATATGAGTAACATCTCTCATTGTGGATGATTGTTGTAGGTTTAAAAGTATGCCTAACAATTTCAATTTAGTTTCATATTGTTCAATCATTGTATCTAACATCTGAGGTTTTAGATGATTGTTGTAGGTTTAAAAGTGGTATAACAAGTCTATATACGTAAGTGATGGAGCACATAATGATATCAGATGAGCATACTCAATGTAAAGTCAATATAATAAAGTGGATTGATGAGTGGTAGATGTTATTGTATTTATGGTTTCTTCGTCATTTGTAGTATGTTTTGATGCAAGGCAATCTCGGACAAGCAAACTGATGGAAGTTAATACGATACCATTAGTGGATAGTGATCAACAAGCATTAAGATGTTATTGGAAGGAAAAGAAAAGGAAATATAGAGACACAATAACGTCAAGGTCAGGCACTAATGTGGAGGTAAATGCTAATTGCAGTTCAAGAAACTTGGATGGCATTGTGGATAAGATCATCAAATATTTTAAAAATCAAACTAGACACTTATTTTGTGAAGATAAAATGGAGGCACTAAATAGGATGTTGCAGAGTCCATGTATTGGGAAACTTTTTGCAATGGCGAGTAACAAAGATCATGTAACATGTGCCATTTTCATCAATCTTTGGAATACACTGCAAAGTATGAGAAAGAATTATGATGACCTTGTGTTGATGGCTCTAAATAGTGATGCATATTCATCAACAAATCAGATAAATATTTCAAGACTTTCTAGGGTATTGGGAGTAAGCAGGAAAGTCGTCTATGATACGATTGGACGATTAAGTACAGTTGAGTCTGATCATAGTTTTCTGAAGGCAACTGGTAGGGCAACACATACCACATGTATCACACAAGAGTTCAAGGATCTGATTATCACGTTTTGGACAATAGAGAGCAGGGTGTCACCAAATAAGAAGGATATAAGGAGGACCAACTTGGCAGAAATCAATATTTGGAGCATCCTGTTCACCTTCTTGATGTATCTCAGGTAATCCTATTTTCAATCATTAGTTCATGATTTTAGCTAATTATACAAGAACGAGTAACAAGTAACTTATAGTAACAATCTAATAGTAATAGCTAACTAGTAACAAGCTAATAGTAATAGCTAACTAGAAACAAGCTATTTAGAAATAGCTTATTACAAACAACTGACCAAGAAACTGGCTCTTAAGTAATAGCCAATTAGTAACGACTAACTAAGAACTAGCTTCTTCGTAATAGCTAATTAGAAACAAGCTAATTAGTAATAGATTATTAGTAATAATTAATTACAAACAATTAGCCAACAACTAGCTACTTAATAATAACTAACTATTAACAAGCTAAATAGTAGTTGCTAATTACTGAGAACTAACTTAGAACCAACTACTTATTAATAGGTTACTAGTAGCAAGCTAATTAGTAATAGCTAATTATAAACGACTATCCAAGAACTAGCTACTTACTAATTAGTAAAAAGATAATGAGTAATAAGCTAATTAGTAACAAGCTAATTAATAACAAGCTAATTAGTAATAGCTAATCAGTAACAAGCTAATTAGTAAGAAGCTAATTAGTAATAGCTAATTACAAATAGCTAACCAAGAACCAACTATTTAGTATAGCTAATAAGTAATAAGCTAATTAGTAATAGCTAATTAGTAACAAGCTAATTAGTAATAGCTAATTACAAAAAGCTAACCAAGAACCAGCTACTTAGTAATATTTGATTAGTAACAAGCTAATTAGTAATAACTAATTACAAACACCTAACCAAGAACCAGGTACTTAGTAATAGCTAATTGCTAACAAGCTAATTGTTCTCAGTAATAGCTAATTATAGAGAACTAACTAAGAACCAACTACTTGGTAATAGCTAATTACAAATAGCTAACCAAGAACCAGCTACTTAATAATTTCTAATTAGTAACAAGCTAAAGTAATAGCTAATTATTGAGAACTAACTAGTAACAATCTAACACCTGGTAACAACTAACCACCAACTACTTAGTAATAGCAAAGTGATAACTAGCTAACTAATGAGTGCTAATAACCACTTGTTTGTGTTATGTAGATGGAGCTATTTATATGCTTCAAACAATTGCATCCAATGATAAATATCTAGCTTCAAAAGTTTGAATCATTGAAGCCATATTTTGTTAAGAGATTGAAAGACAGATTCACATGTTGCTGCATTTATCACGTTCAAATGTCATACCTTAAGGATGCAATCAATCTCCTATGTCAATCAAGCTCGGTCGTGCATAGCTGTCTTTGTAAATGTGATTGTTCTATTTTTCAAGTGGGGAAGACATCAAGGTGCAATGCTTCAGCAACTACATTTCGATCGATTAGTAGCATTATAGAGAGTATTCTATGTCCATGTCAAAATGATACCACATTCCACCAGTACACATGTGTGATGAGTGAGTGCTCTGATTGCAGAGTAGGACATTTTAAGTGGTGTCCGAGAGAGACTAGCATTGAGGAATGTCATATTCCTGTAAAGATCTTTGAAGATGTCGAGTCAATGTATGAAGGACAAGTTCATAAAAGGAAAGAAGTGATAAAGAAGGAGATGAGTCCTAAAGTTGTAACAAGATTATTTGAGAAAACTCTAAAGAAATTTACCAAGCGCATTTTCATTTATTTATGGCAAGCAAACCAGATTAAGATGTGTGTCTCTGAATTCCCACACGATGTTGTGGTTTCAGTGGTTGATTTTGCAAAAAACTATACATTCTGTGAGCAAAATGAAATGCAATCTATGCATTGGTGGTTTGTACAGGTAACTACTTTTGTGCATATCACATATTTTTGTTTGGAAGGTATTCCTAAAAAGGTAATACACTTCTTCATATCCGATGACAAGAAGCATGACACCCTTTTTGTGCAACATTGTTTCCAATTACATTGGCAATGGTTGAGAGAGCTAAATCTTGAATTAAACCAACATTGGGTATGGTTAGATGGTGCAACTTCTCAATTTAAAGCTAAATGTCCATTTTACTTCGTACAAAGATATCGAGGGCTAACAAGCATGACTATGATATGGAACTCCTTTGACTCAAGGCACGGGAAGGGAGAACATGATGGTGTATGTGCAGTTGTGAAAAGGGTGCTAACCCATGAACAACTTAAACCTGAAGGTGCAATGCTGAAGTGTGTTGCAGATGTTGTGAAACTTCTCAGGGGACATTTGTCAGAGTCAAAAGGGAGAGATGTCACAGGGGTCTTCTAGGAAGTGAAGATTGACGAAGTGAATAGGGAGAAGGCTTGGATTGTAAGGGGATATCTCAAGCTTGATCCTTGCATTCGATTCATGGCTATTCAAGGTTAGGTGGACATTGCATTGGTGTTAGAGAGCTAACATGTTATTGCTTTCATTGTATCCATGGTCAATGGAAAAGATGCATCAACAAGTGCCACGTTCAAAATGCATTGGCAACTACCTATCAGATGCATTGGCAGTGAATGACAACTTTGCAATCAATGCAGAAGAGGACAATGATGAAGGTGCAAATTTCTATTTATTAAAGTGCACTCAAGGAAAATAGTTTAGTTCGAAGAATGTAATGGAGGCGTGGAACAACCTGATAGCTTCAAGAACATATTATGTGGTGGGTTTATTTTATGATAGACTAGAAGAAAATGTCTACATGCTATTAGAAACATGACCACCAGCTCATATGTATTCCCATCTTGTAAGATGCATTAAAATACCCATGTCACCAATCCATGATTGTACATACATGTTTACCATAAATGGTGAGGTGTACGAGGCCATTTATAATAGTATGCCCTGGAATTTGTAATACCCATGTGATGTTGGACAACTTTTTTTCTGGCACTATGTAGTACACGATTTGACTAGATAATTATAAACTATTTTCTTCAGTAACCATTTCTGTGCTGAGAAGTTCAATCAAGTGGAACATCTGTCGCCTCCCTAATAAAGGTGCTAAATGGATAGCTAGATCCCTGGATTCTTATGACATATGGGCTAACCTCATAAAAGAAACACTAAACATTTTTATATAGAAAACTATAAATTGTAGCAAGATCATTCTTTATGAGATATTAATCTCCTCACTCTTTTGTTGTTGTAGGCAGTTCCCTTTGTTGTAGATTATGGAAGGCTTGGATGGAGGTTAAAAAGGCATGTTGCCCTAATGAGAAGTACTTTACTCATTCTGACTTTTTTCTTAAGAAAAGCATCTCGATTGGATTGCTATCTCTGTGGAACAATTACAAAATGGGAATCAAAGAGCACAAGTGTTGCAAGAAGGGATAATCTAGCTGGGATTTGAGGACTCTGCTATAATGGATATCACTAACTTACCTCCTACTTGTCTTCAGGTATTGCTGCTACACAAAAAGGTGCTGCAGGAGAGGCTTCTTCAATGCACTTCCCACAGGCCTGTTCACCTTGTTGATGTTGCCAGATACATGTTGCACAAATGCAAGAGCTATAGCGGGTTCAAATACATTGCAGTGAGGTGTCTTCTTGCTATCAAGACAGCCCCTCCTAAGGATTTTTAACTATCTAAACATCTGTATAACACCTCCCCCAAATACTGGAGAGATTCATTTGTAACTTAAGTTGTACTCTAGTTCCAGATTTGACATGATTTTCTCATGTACATGAGCTTGTGTATCAGGAACCTTTGTATCTCTTTGACTTGTATCCTACCCAGATGTATGTCCCCTGCTCCAACAATATTTGCTGAGTATTTATTGTAATCAGGGACCCTTTTGTGGAATCATGCCCTCTGTACACTTACACATACCATACCATCATTAATATGATCTTCTTGTTGTCTTAAGAAAAAAGGTGGAGTGCTTATCTGTGTTTGGTGAGGGGTTTCCCCTAGCATAGTTTATAACTCTTCTATATTAATATTCATTTTTTTCTCTCAAAAAAAAGAGTCTGGCTTAGTTTAGTTGGATTGGCTCTTTGCCTCTTGAGGCGGGGGTGGGAGTTCAATCTCTGGCTATGGCAAGACACTATGTAACTTGTCTAACCCTTGCTTTGTGGGATACGAGGGGTCCCATGGGTACTATGCCTGTTCACTTGTACAGTTGCAATTTCAAAATTAAAGTCAACGGGAGTAGGCTTAGGCTGAACCTCCATTTCAAAAAGAAAAAATAAAAGTGTGGCAGCTTACCCCCCTCAGAACAAAACATGCACCCTTGAAACACATGAATGGATGTGCGGGTGGAAGCATGATTTTGGAAGGAAATGCAATTTATGTTCCATCCGCATAGTTTGAATCCACCCATAGACTTAAAAGTTATTTTTTTATGGAAAGCTATTAACCATTTCCAAAGTTGATCACAAAGAGTTCCTGATAGATAGTTAAGTCTTTCACTGATTGTCATCTTTGGTAACATTAGACAACATCTTCTAATGTTGTACAATAACCTATAAGCAGTAGTATCAATTATCAATGTATTGTCAGGCCCATACTCCACATTCTTGTCCCAGAAATGAGCCAGTTTCTTGAAATGGATTGAAAAATTCCAAACACACTGATCCCTCCCCCAAATATCCAAAAATTTCCTCTTGAACATCGGGAAGATTGTATCAATACATTTGTTGACCTCGTCTAGATCATAGGCACTGCAAATCCAAACATTGAAATGTTCAAAGCACCTTGAATAAAAGCATGACTATGAGGAAAGGCCTGCTTACTTTGGATATTCATAAATACTTCAACTTCGAGAATCAGAGCCCTACCTTGTAAATCCTTGTGAATAGGTTTCAATTCCTATATCTCCTCCTTTGTCAGGCCACGTTGAATCTTTGGAGGGTCCCTTTCTATCTCAATAAATTCCAGTTCCATTATCACATGATCCAACCTCTTTCGTTTTTTTTACTTGCCTAGTATTTGTTTAGGCTCTTGATTGCCTTTTGGTGAAAACACTAGTATAGGATTAGTTTGAGTTGAAAACTAATACTTTTTGCTCAACTGTTGTTGCAATAAGATCAGTTTGAGTTGAAATAGGACATGTTTGAGTTGAAATAGGATCAGTTTGAGTTGAAATAGGATCAGTTTGAGTTGAAACTAATACTTTATTTAGTTTTTTTTCTTTTTGGGCATCTTTGTACTCAACTTCTATTGCAACCTACCATTGACTTGCTGAGGATGTAAGATTGTCTTTTGTGGCAGTTGTGGATGGAACTTTGTTCTTTATCTGACCTATAAGCCAAACATCATTACAACTTACAATCAATGACACTGCTAGTAATAGGATAAATACAATCAATAACACTGTTACAAAAATAGGCTAAATACAAAATCCTATGAGAGCTAATCGATTTGGAGACTGTCACATGTGGATAGTAACCATTACAAAGAGGTGTTGTAAGAAGGTGAATAGTAGAACTAAATAGTGAAATCAGTTTCCTCACTTTGAAACTATTTACTACTATCCAAATCATATCATTGTGAAAAGGCATCATGAGAGGAACGATTGTAAAATTCATACAAATGTGTTCCTAATGTTTATGATGGCATTAAGACTTCAAATTATTTCCAAATTGGTGCTTAAGTTATGGAAAAACCCCATTTTTCCCATATAATACCAAAAGAAGAATTGTTTACATCATTACAATCAATGACACAATTGAGTTATCAAATATGTACAGGTTCTATAATATGAGGTAGAGACAACAAAATATTTTAATAACATTGATACAAAATAGGCTGATCACAAACTGTGATGATAGCTAATAGATTTCGATGATGCCACACGTGCAGATAGTAACCATTAAAAAGGAAAATGATGTAAGAGGGTGAACATTGGTACTATTCTTTCAAAATATCCTCTATATCAGGTACATCGCATCTATTCAAGTGTGACCGAGTAGTCAACTGCCTTGTAATTGGGTGCAAATGGCTTGGCTTCTTCTGTCGTTTCACAAGTACTTGCAAATTTCTTTTTGCATTTGCCATAAACTATGCTATAGTGGCATCCTCTTGTACATGAACACCTACAGCCTTTGTTGGGGATCCACACATGTCAGAAACTGAGGCTGGGTTACAATATTTTTGCTTCGAGGAGGTTTCATTTGTAGCATTCATTTGAAACAGATCTCTATTTGGACTCTGATTAGGATCAAAAGTTGTTTTTTGCAGATGACCTTTGTTTGAACAAACAACGAGATCATTATCAACTACAGAGTTGTGACTAGCTAGATGAATATTTGAGC
Organism: Ceratopteris richardii; assembly: GCA_020310875.1. Lineage (NCBI taxonomy): Eukaryota > Viridiplantae > Streptophyta > Polypodiopsida > Polypodiales > Pteridaceae > Ceratopteris > Ceratopteris richardii. The sequence goes on along the minus strand of CM035444.1, from coordinate 14,871,338 downwards.
TACTAACGGGATCAAGAACATTCTCAATCATTCCATCTAGACCACTATGAAAGTCAATGTGTGTGGACTCCGCATCATGCATGTTGTCAATTGGACAAGGATCCACACTAGCATCCATTGCAAACGGTGTTTGGAGGAAGGATGGAATATTTTCTTTCTCTTTTGATGATGAAGATTGGGCATAAGTCTTACTTTCAGTAAATGGTGTACGTCCAACATTCTCACTTGTCCCAAGCTCCTTATCATATGCAGCATCAACATTGTTGGAATTTGTTCTTATTGAGGTACGAGCAACTGCTTAGCACAATGAAACCAACTAGATTAGTGTTCCACTAGAGGGTTAAAGAGTAAGAAAGAGATAGTTGATGGATGACTTATTGGAAACAACTAACAAAAAACTACATCCTTAGTAATCGTGAATTAGTAACAAGCTAAATAGTAATAGCCAACTACTAACAACTATCGAACAATCAGCTACTTAGTAATAGCTAATTAGTAACAAGCTAATTAGTAATAGCTAATTACGAACAACTAACAAGGAACTAGTTACTTCGTAATAGCTACTTAGTAACAAGCTAATTAATAATGGCTAATTCCTAATAGAAAATTAGTAATAGCTAATTAATAATAGCTAATTAGTAATAGCTAATTAGTAATAGCTAATTAGTAATAACTAATTAGTAATAGCTAATTTGTAAGCTAATTCGCCATAGCTAATTAGTAATAGCTAATTCTTAATAGCTAATTCCTAATAGCTAATCATTAATAGCTAATGAGTAATAGCTAATTAGTAATAGCTACTTATTAATAGCTGATCAATAATAGCTAATCAATAATAGCTAACTAGTAATAGCTACTTATTAATAGCTAGTTCGTAATAGCTAATTCATAATAGGTAATTCATAATAGCTAATTCGTAATAGCTAATTCATAATAGCTGATTCCTAATAGCTAATTCCTAATAGCTCATTCGAAATAGCTAATAAAAAATAGCTAATTAGTAATAGCTAATTCATAATAGCTAAATTGTAATAGCTAATTTGTAATAGCTAATCAAGAATAGCTAATTAATAATCACAAATTAATAACAAGCTAGTAAGTAATAGCTAACTACTAACAACTATCGAACAATCAGCTACTTAGTAATAGCTACTTAGTAATAGCTAATTAGTAACAAGCTAATTAGTAATAGCTAATTACAAACAACTAACCAAGAACTAGTTACTTCGGAATAGCTACTTAGTAACAAGCTAATTAGAAATGGCTAATTCGTAATAGCGAATTAATAATACCTAATTAATAATAGCTAATTAGTAATAGCTAGTTAGCAATAGTTAATTAGTAGCTAATTCATAATAGCTAATTCGTAATAGCTAATACCAAATAGCTAATTCATAATAGCTGATTTGTAATAGCTAATTCATAATAGCTAATCAATAATAGCTAATCAATAATAGCTAATCAGTAATAGCTAATCAGTAATAGCTAATTAGTAACAAGCTAATCAGTAATAGCTCATCAATAAAAGCTAGATAGTAACTATTAATTTATAATATCTAATTCATAATAGCTAATTAGTAAAAGGTGATTAGTAACAAACTAATTAATAATAACTTACTAATAAGCTAACTAAGAACCCACTACTTAGTAATAGCTACTTAGTAATAGCAAATTAGTAATAGCAATGAGGAATAAGCTACTTAGTTATAGCTACTTAGTAATAGCTACTTAGTAATAGCTACTTATTAATAGCTACTTAGTAATAGTTACTTAGTAATAGCTAATTATTAATAGCTAATTGGTAACAAACTAATATATTAATAACTATTTCTAATAGGTAACTAACGACCAGCTACTTAGTAATAGCTAATTGGTAACAATTTAATTATTAATAGCTAATTACTAAAAAGTAACCCAGAGTTAGCAACTTAGTAATAACTAACTAGTAACACACTAATTAGTTACAAACAACTAACCATAACCATATACTTAGTAATAGCTAATTAGTAACTAGCTTATTAGTAATAGCTAATTAGTAACTAGCTTAGTAGTAATAGTTGATTAGTAACAATTAACTAAGAACCAGTTACTTTGTAATAGCTAACTAGTAACAAGCTAATTAGTAATAGCTAATTACAAATAGCTAACCAAGGACTAGCTACTTAGTAATAACTAACTGGTAACAAGCTAAATAGTAATAGCTAATTACTAACGGCTAGCTAGGAACCAGCTACTTAGTAATAACTAATTGTTAACAACATAATTACTAATAACTTAGTAACCTAGTAAAAGCTAACTAGTAACAAGCTAGTTAATAATATATACTAACAAGTTACCGAGAATCAACAACTCAATAACTAGTAATAATCTAATTAGTAATTAGATACTTAGCAACAAGTAACTAATACTAGCTACTTAGTAATAGGTAGCAGGTAGCAACCTAATTAGTAATATCTACTTACAAACAACTAACCAAGAATCCATAGCCATGGATAAAAAATAATATTATTAATATTAATCAACACGACAAGCTTAGCTATGTGAAAGTTGAATCCACCATCAAAGAATCCACAGATTGTTTGCTGCACATGTTCTGGTATTTTAACACCACATTTAGGTCTTAAAAGTTCACTGACACACGACAATGTGCTGCAAAACAAATATAGTGATATGCATGGCATAAGGTGCACTATAAAACTCACCCTCTCCTCAATATTCAAACCACATGCTATGCACATGGATGAAACACTAAGTAAGAGGGCTGATGGTAACTGTAGGGGAGGTAATGGCAATAATGGTGACAATTCATTTGAATCCATCATGCTTAACATGTTCTTTACAAAGGATAGATGTCGATTTGCACTCTTCAGCCAATTCTCATGCAGCTTATATGTAGCTTATATCCAAATGATTAGTATTGAACCTTAGAAAAATGTTCCCACCAATGTCAATAAAGCTAAATATTACCTCCAGTATAGGCACCTTGTCATTCTCATCTGGATCAACCCCTAACAGCTCCAGATTAACAGTATGTAATTGAATTCATGTCTCCAACTAAATCCTCCTCTCAGGAGACATTCCCACATCACATTTCAATTCATCTATGGATACTTGTAACTTTTTTCGCATCTCAATGACTGTTGTAGTCACCTTAGACTCAACAGCCTTTGATAGCTTGGCTTGATCCAAATCAAGCTTGACCCTATCCAACTTATTATGTTCACTATCAATTAACAATTCTAAAGTACATATAACCTTAGTACCCTCCACTCACCTTATGGGAGCAACCGCAGTACCTTGTCAAGCATTTAACTCAACATCTTCTTTCTGTTCCTGCAAGTTCGCATCCAAAGGCTCTAAAAGTGGTGAAGCATCATCGTTCAAACAACTGTAAAACCTTTGCATCTTCGACTGCAATGTACCCATCTTCTTGCATCTTTCAATAGAAGCTTATGCAGCTACAACCCATGCCACTTGGTACATAGCTCGATTTTTTGATGTTTGAGCAATGGTACAGTTTTCAAATGCAAAGGCTCTAGTGAATTGTACAGACAATTCTTAGTTTGTTGGTACCTCCTGGTAGACTTTCTGATGTAACACCATTACTGTGTCATAGAACTCTTGCCTGACATATTTAACTTTCATCTTTCCTTTGAGTCGAGTTACCTTGAAGACAGACAACCAATCTGCCTCACTAATTGATTTTTGTGATATAGTACCTGGATCTATACCAGTGATAGACATGCCATAAACGTTGTGAAAATCCTCTTTTTTCTTGCAGAATATGTTGTGTTCTAACACTTTTAGATATGTTGGATATATCCACCTCCATCAACAAGGCAAATTGTTTTATAAATGCATGCCCATTACTCCAATCATAGCACCAAAGATTAAATGTCCCTATATCTTTGTGGTTTGTGGATGCAGAAAAGAAGGGTCCTACACACGCCCATAGATAATGCAAAGATACACACAACAAACGTCTATATGTATTAATGATTCAATATAGCAGTTACATACATGCGAATCATTACATCATGCGACACATGAGTGAGCCGCGGCTGTTAAGCCATTATTTTTGGGACATGGTGTTTGGCCACATGGTTCATACGTGGCACAACACTCTCGTGTAACTAGATTACTAGAATGTGACATAGATATTACTTGATTCAAAGATTCCAAGTTGTTTCCTGGAGAGGATGAACTTATCTGCTCCCACAGGCTTCGTAAGCATATCAGCCCACATTAGATGAGCTGATACATATGTGAGATGAAGTTTTTTTTGCTCTACAAGATCACGTATAAAATGAAACTTTCAATCAACATGTTTTGTTTTCTCTATCATTGGTAAGAGCTTTTGCATGACTGTTTGGATCCAGAGGCCTTCTTTTGCCATGAGAGCTAAGGCCACAAATTCAGCTTTTGCTAATGACAATGGAATCGTTGGCTGCTTCTTGGAGAACCAGGTGCTACTTGCCATTTAACTAGCTATAAACTAGCCTATTAAATTACACAGCATTAGACACACCGATTGATATAATATTTCGAGCTTACGTGGTCCATTGCTTCTACTTCAATGATGGAATCTTAATGGACAGTGCCTCTCCTATGTCGAAAATAGTGGCTCGTACATTAGAACCATAGATATTACTCCTAGCCATGCAAGCACCTAAATTTTGCATGCATGGATGCTAGACCACATACCTGGTCATACTCGTTCCTAGAGATTGTGTTCACCTTCGTAGTTTGATGGAACAGCTTCCTTGATGGTAGCTTTCTTTCGTGAATGACGAAGTCGTGCGGACCTTCTATGCTCCACTAGTGCAGACTCCATAGACTTGACACCTTGTGGAGTACCTAAGGAATAATGACATTTACTATTGATGTTCCAGCCATGATACCTAGCGGGCCACCACATGAGCAGTGATCGTACATCTAGCAAATTGAAATTTTATGAATTGATTTTTTTGCTATTTAAAACGCTTTTGAAATAGCTCAAAAGTGATGGGGTTAAAAGCGATAAATACTCCTAAAAAGTGTTCACATTAATATGCTTTTACCCCATAAGCAATATCAATCCTTGTCAATGTGGCATAGTTTAGGCTTCCTAGTATGCTTTGATATCCTACAATGTCTTCAAGCAAATCACCTTCATAAGCACTTAATTTTTGGTTTACCTCCATAGGAATGCTAGCTATCTTGGCATTCTCCAAGTGGAACTTCTTCAACATGTCCTGCACATACTTTCTTTGAGAAATGTAAATTCCAAAATTTGTGTAGAGTAATTCAAGTCCAAGAAAATACTTTAGTGATCGTAGATCATTGATTTTGAACTCCTACATCATTTGATTCTTGATGTATTTGATGCCATTGGCATCACTACCTGTAATTATGATATCATCAACATACACACATAGGTATATCACCTCTAAGTTACTTCTCTTGACAAACAGAGAAGTATCTGCTTTGCTCATGATGAATCCTTGATCTTGAAGATATGTAGTCAACCTATGATTCCATGCCCTAGGTGCCTGCTTCAATCCATAAAGAGCTTTGTTTAGTCATATGTTACGTTGCTTGGGTCCTCATAGCCAGGAGGTTGAGCCATGTAAACCTCCTCTAAAATCCAACCATTAAAGAAGGCATTTTTCACATCCAATTGGTACATGTTCCAATTCCTTGATGCAACCACACTTACCAATACCTGATGGTTGGCATTTCGGCCACAGGTGAGAAAGTCTCTTCGTAATCAACTCCTTGGGTTTTTGCAAAACCCTTAGCAACAAGTCTAGCTTTATACATGTTTATGCATCCATGTGAGTTTCTATTGACTTTCTAAATCCATCTAGAGCCAATTACCTTCATTGAATCCTTCTTTGGCACTAGCTCCCAAGTATCATTCTCCTTGAGTGCTTCTATTTCTTCATCCATAGCTTCCTTCCATTCTGCCTTGGTCTTTGCCTCTTCATATGAAGTAGGTTCCTCACATGATAAATCCTTAGAAAGATAAATAGAGTGCTTAGTAACTAAAGAAGTGTCATACCCATATCTGATTGGCTTCTTGATCTCCCTTTGTGATCTTTAATTGCTTGGTTGGATGATTCAGGTATGTCTTCCAACCTCTTCATCTTGGCCTTGCCCTTTGATTTTCAATATTTGAACTCTTCCAGGTTGATAATGTCCTCATCATCTAACTTGATGTCTTCAATTTGGCGTGGCTCCTCCTTTGTGAGGCTTGGAGACTCCTCTTCCAAGTCATATGGCAAATTAACCTGCCTGCATTCACTTTCAAACCAAGAATCATTCTCATCAAACCCAACATCTCTATTGACCATAAAACCTTTGTTGGATGGATTATAAAACATGTACCCTTTCTGATTTAAATCATACCCAAAGAAGATGCACTTCTTTGCCTTAGGGTCTAGCTTACCTCTGATTTGAGATGGAACATGCACATAAGCAACACATCCAAAGATCGTGCATGGTCTTCTATCATGCCATGCTTCATATAGGGTCATCCATCAAGTGATTTGGATGGCAACCTGTTAATAAGATAAGTGGCAGTAGATACACTCTCTGCCCACAAATATATAGGTAACCTTTTCTCATTTAGCATTGACCCAACTCTTTCAACAATCAACCTATTTCTCCTCTCTGCCACCCCATTTTTCTCAAGGGTATACCTTGTAGTAATTTCTCTTTTGATTCCTCTATCCTGCAAGAATATATCAAACTCATTGGAGAAGTACTCGCCTCCTCCATGTGACCTTAATCTCTTTAGAATTCTTTCTGTTTGGTTGTCCACAAGTGCAAGATACTTCTTAATGAAACTGAACACTTCATCTTTGTGCTTCATAAAATACAAGATAGTCCACCTACTAAAATCATCAATGAAAGATACATAATACCTTGAGCCAAAAATTGAAGGGTCCTTGCTTGGTCCCCACACATCTATGTGGATAAGATCCAAGTAATCCTCATGCATATAACCTTTCTTTGAGAAGGGTAACCTGTGAGATTTATCAAACTGACATGCACCACATTTATAGATCATGTGTTACTTGGATACATTAGGTATCCCAAGCACACATTGATCTCTACATATTTGCTTTAAGGTTCTCTCACCAATATGCCCTAATCTTTTATGCCAAATTTCAAGCTCTGATAATGTTTGATCCTTGTAATTATAAAGTGCAATATTCCTTTATCTTCAAGATCAAATGTAAATAATCTACCTGTCTTTTCCCCCTTGGAAATTCTCTTGAATCCATGTTGGGGATCCTCCACAAATGCTCCATATTTGTTGAACCTAACCTGCAAACCCTTTTCCACAATCTGTGCAACACTCATCAAGTTCTTGGTGATTGTAGGCATATAGAGAACCCTACTCAACAGATTTCTATTCCCATCAGAAGTTTTAACATTTCCTACCTTGACCATTGAATGCTTGGTGTCATCACTTGTTTGTAGTTGGTGCTTTGGCTTGGGTTCCTCAAGGTTAGAGAGAAGAGCTACATTGCCTGCCACATGATTTGAGCGACTTGAGTCAATATAGAAGAGGTGTTCATCATTCATACCTTGCTTTGAAGTCATGTTCATAATCAGAAGGGAATCCTCTTGATCCTCTGTATAATTGTTGTAGTCTTTTCTTGATTTGTAGCCTCCTTGGTAGTTATTGTTGTAATTGTTGTTGTATTTCTTTGAGTATGATTGAATCTTCCTCTTGATTGTGAGTAGCCACCTCTTTGATATCCTCTTCCTCTCTGATTCTTGTAGTTCCTATAGCACTCATCTATAGTGTGATTAGACAACCCAGGTATGTTGCATGGGGAAGAGTTGAAAGGTCTCCCCCTACCTTGCTTACCTCCTCTACCCCTACCTCTTGAGTTCCTACCTCTTCCTGCATTGTTAGCTTGAGATGTAGTACCTTCATCTTCACTCTTTTTGCTTTTCCCTTTCTCTTTAGTCTTGCCTTTATCTGTGTATAGGGCAGAATAGTTATTACCTCTTGATGGTTCTCCATTTTTGTTGAGTTTCAGTTACATATTTGACTTTGGTCACCTACTCTGAAACACTTTGCTTGGATTGCTTCCTTTGAGTGGTAAACTCAATCCACAATTGATTCTTTCTTGCTCTTGTATTAGAAGAAAAGTATGAAGACAATGTATCCCAAGTCTCTTGGGATGTTTTACAATTCCTAATGTGTGGCAGAAGGAATTCAAAGATAGATTTAAGTAATTATGACTTTGCTAATGCATCTTTGGCACACCATGTGTTGAGTCTTTCAAGCTCCTCTCTTGTAGGTTGTCCTTTGCTTTTGAAAATGGGCATCTCCTCATCTCTTGATATGTATCCATAGAGACTCCTTCCTTGTAAGTATGTCTTCATCCTCAAGGACCATGCTTGGTAGTTGTTCCTGTCCAAGTTATCAATAAAACAAGGGAAACCATATCCCATTTTACCTCAAATTTCTATGATACCACTGTTGGGAAAGATGGATGGACACCTCTAGAAATGAGTTGGTACTGCTAATCCCTGCTTTGTAGCAGCCCTATTTTACTTCATATTTGAGTTTTACGTTAGCTTTCCAATGACACTAAATATTTGCCTATGTACTTTGGAGATGATGCTTCAAACAATTGTATCAAAACATATAAGTTTGCAACTAGCTAGTGACCAAAAATTGCTATTTTGGTCTTGACACCTGTTGGATGTTATGCTCAGTACTCATAGTACAATAGCAATTAGAAACATTCCTTGCGAGGGTATCTAATAAGCTTATAGAGCTAATGATTCCAAGTGGAATCACTTAAAATGATAGACTATACTCTGAGCAATAACTTTAGCAAGTTGAAGCTTACCCCCGACTTTTAAGGAGCCCTGAAGAGAATGACTAGTGACCACTTCGAGACAATTTTCTCCCAATTGGCTAAATGAATTTTCTTCAAGATGGTACCTTGTAGTAGACTGTGAGCTTGTCCAACAACCTATAGATCATTGAAAATGGATAACAACTTAGTGAGATATGAGCATCACAAGCTCACTGTTTTGAGTAGACATAGCAAAGAGATGAACAGAGATGATCAATGATATAATGTATTATAGAACAATGTTGTACATGATCATTAGCATGAATATGATGTCCAATGATAGTTTTAAGAGTAGGCTATGATGTAAGCCACTCAACATATACAAATGATGAGCAATAAGCTCAGTAATGGGGCTCTAATTGGCTGCGAGTTTACAACCTTCTTTTATAATGACTTTTCCAAGTTTGAATTTTGAAATTCAAATGGATACTGAATGTTGAATTGGGAAAATTAAACAAAGAGCCTCTATACTATCAGACCCCTGTCCATCCCCAAGAACCCTGAAATGAGATTAAAAGTGGCTTACAAAAGTGCTTTTAACACTGGTGCCGTCTGTGAGAAGATGGTAACAGATTTGGAATAATCAGTAAGGGAAGAGCAGTACTCAAGGCAAGCAATGGAGAATAGTAACCACCAATTGAAGAAGTGATATATGCCGGTTACTCGTTCCGGTGAATCCTACCCAAAGTATAGGAGAGATCAACATCCGTGGGCAGTTCCAAACTTATTAGGAACACCCCCGAGTGGTAGAAGTACAGGCCAGTTAAGTCCAGTTGCAGAATGATCGGAGCCAGTTAGTAGTGATTCCGATGGAAGTTTGGCAGTACATGATGAGATTTCGGTGGATTCCAGTGTGAGTTCGGTACTGTTCGGAGAAGGTACGGTGAATTCTGGTTGTACAGAGATGCAATGCAAAGACAATTCCGCACTATCTGGTCAGAATTAAGTCGCTATTGGTGACAGGTTTCCGTCATCTTGTCAAAATGTTTACGGTGATAGTGCAGTATGGTCCGATGAGAGTTTGACGAGTTTTGGTGGAAGTTTGGTACCACTTGGTGGTAATTTGAAGATTTTTGGTGATATTGCGGTGCTGTCTGGTGGAAACTTATTGCGTTCACCACTTTTCGGTACTAGTCTACCTAATTTCGACACCAAAGTTGAGGAAAGGCTGCTAGACTTGGAATTCAAGAATCGGTTCAACGACATTTTTGGACCGGAAGGTGTGCAGGTTGACCCTCTAGTCCAGGAAGCTCACGAAAAACCTCCCCAAAATTCAGGGAATAACAATGCCAGCAACAATAGCACCATGAGTGGCTCACAACAACAACAACAAACACCGCCACAGCCGCAACCGCAATTTTAGCAGCAACAACAACAGTAGCCACAGCCAATCATTCCACCTCAACCAGTTCCAATCGGAGTGACCTATACAAAATTTGGTGGATTTCTGGGGGATGACCCCGATGCACATGTTCGCACATTCAAAATCAGTAATGTAGTGTTGAACCACCCACCAGATCCGGCGTATAAGGCCATCGTGTTTCAGGCCACGCTCGTTAATGAAGCAACAAGGTGGTTGACAGAATACGATATTAATCATTTTGGTAATTATAACGATGTGAAGGATGCGTTCCTGCAGAGGTTTCGCTTGAAGAAGAACCCTGGAGAAATTTTTGACTATTTGCAGAACAATCGGTAGAAACCACACCAGAGTGTCCAGGAGTATGCAACACTGTTCAGAACTCACTTGAGGCAGCTGCCACCGGCGCATGCCAACTTGCAAGATGATGTCATAACACAATGGTTTTTCAACGGCATGAATCCATAGTTAAAACAAATCATGATCATTCGCTGTGTGGGCAGAATGACATTGGACAGTGTCATTGCAATGGCCTTACAGTTGGAGCACAAAGTTGGAGGGATTACGGAGGATCTGGAATGGTTGAAAGCAAGTAAGAACGTGACCGAGGATCCATCCAAACAAGTGTACTATACTAAGTGTAAGAATCCCGGTCACACCAGTACCACATGTGTGCTCAACCAAATGTATTGCACCATTTGTAACATGACAGGGCACTCAACAGAAACCTGTGCATACAATGCAAAGGTATAGGGAAGAGCGGCAGTAAATGCCATAATACAGGAGCAGGGGCAGCCACCCACCCATTATGTACCGCCACAATTGCGGACCAACCAGTAGCAGGAATACAGGAACTATCGAGGGCCAAGAAGTAACAATTTCAATCAAAGTCGATGGCATGCAGGCACATCGGCTGAAGGTACCTCTCTTCCACCTCCTCGATGCCATTTCTGCGGCGAGGTTGGGCATATTTGTAGATTTTGTAAAGAAGCTGCAAAATATGACAAAAGAAAGAAGGAAAGACAAAACTCGATGACAAATATGGTTTATATTTCCCCGGTTGATTCACAAGCAGCCGCAGTACAGATAAGATCGGGAAAACAGTTGCAACCAGCAGCTGAAGTCTTCGAGCCCGGAATTCGTGAGCAACAATGAATTTTTACAAAGGCCAATCAATGGGAAACTAAGGAGCCAACGGTGTTCTTTAACTCACTTCTGGTAACTCAGTCTCCTCTGCCAAATGCAAGACCGAATGCACAGAATTCCGCTCCCGCAACATCAGAATCGCAACCGGAGTCGGTGATAACCACATCACAAACAGACCAAGTATGGGACGTTATATCTAAGGCTTCAATCACACTCCCTCTAGGACAGTTGCTCGCCCTACTTCCTAGTCTAGGACAGCAATTCCAACAGTAGGTCAGCCCCGGACCTTCATGTACTCCGACAACTATGACCATACAACCCGAGATGGATCCTACGGTGGATCATATGGTACCGTTGATCACCGTTTGGTATAAAAACCAGAAGATCACACAAGTTTTAATTGATGGAGGGTCTGGAGTGAACATTGCAACAGCTGCACTCTATAAGAAACTGGGTTGGATCCAAATTGAACCAGTGCAGTTCTTTGTGCGAATGGGGGACCAATCCAGAGTCCATCCGGTAGGACTAGTACGTAACGTTGCTATAACCCTGCAAGGAACTACATTTAAAATGACTTTTGTAGTCCTGGAGTTACCCGAATCTAGCCTTGACTACAACTTACTCTTCGGTCGACCATGGCTAAAGCAAGCCAAAGTCGTGTAGGATTGGTCAGCTCAAGAGTTAATTTTTAAGAACAATCACCGCAAATATGTCATGACATCGGATGCTATGCAACCTTGTGATTTACACGCACGCCCATATGTAGCAAAGCCAGTCCATATGTTGGATGGGCTATCTGATGATGAGGAGGAGGCTTTCCTCAAGACCAATAAGGACCTTATCCCATTAGGTATTGTAGACTTATAGTCGGTAGCAGATAAGTGGAGTCCGGCAGCTTGTACAGTCGTACCAATGACCGGAGAAGTAGAAGAAGATGATGACATAACTATGGATGAATCGACCTTCCAACAATTGTTGCAGCCAGCTGATGATTTGGCAAAGCCCAGAGTTCCAGTTGGTCACGTACAATTTGGGAGATACGGTTAACCCGAAACCAATAAAAATTAAGGGAGGATTAGTAGATAACTTCCAGGATGATTTGGTGCAACTCCTGCACGAATTCTCAGATGTCTTCGCTTGGGATTATAGAGACATGAAGGGTCTTGACCCACGAATTTATCAACACCGGGTGGTGCTGAAGCCAGATGCACGACCCTTCAAGCAAGCCAGCTACCGGATGAATCCGCATTATGCAGCCCAGGTAAAAGTAGAGTTAGATCGCTTGCTGAAGGTTGGATTCATTGTTCCCATAAAACATGCAGAGTGGATCTCGCCAATAGTGATCATATCGAAGAAAAATAAATAGTTACGCATTTGTGTCGACTACCGGAAGCTTAACATTGCCACCATACCGGATCCATTCCCTCTTCCTTTTCTAGATACGATGCTTGATGAGGTATCAGGTCATGAAATGTATTCTTTCCTGGATGGCTACAATGGATACAATCAAGTGAGGATGGCGGAACAGGATATACCGAAGACAACACTCATCACCAACTGGGGTGTCTATGCCTGTACCATCATGTGGTTCGGTTTACAGAATGCCCTGAGCACCTTCCAAAGATGTATGCAGGAAGTGTTCTCACCTTACCTGAAAACATTTATGCAAGTTTATTTGGATGATTTTTCATTGTTTGATGACACTTCAGCACACCTATATCATTTACGGTGTTGCTTTGAAAAGTTCCGGGAGTACCGACTATGTTTGAATCCTACCAAATCAGTTTTTGTGGTCTCCTGTGGAAAGCTCCTCGGTCATATCATCTCCAAACAAGGAATACAGGTAGATCTTGATAAAGTAGCAGCGGTGTTGGAGGCACTGGTCCCAAAGACACTGAAAGAAGTTATGCGGTTCCTTGGCCAGATTAGGTGGCATGGCAGACACTTACGATGGCTGGCTCATCTAGCGATGCCACTTAACCGACTTATGACCAGCACCCCGGGTAAGTACGAATGGACTAATGAGTGTCAAAGTGCATTTGATCGGTTGAAGGTTCTCTTGACGCAGGCTCCGATCCTGCAACCGCCTGATGGGGAACGTCCCTTCCATATCTTTGTGGATGCGTCAGACATCGTGATTGGCAGTGTGCTAATGCAAGAAAGTAACAAATGATTTCGGCCTGTGTACTATGCGAGCCGCCGATTAGCTCCTGCAGAGAGAAATTACTCTGTGATAGAACGAGAGTGTCTTGGTCTGGTATACTCTGTTAAGAAGTTCAGGCATTACTTGCTGGGACGCAGATTCACTTTCCATGTGGATCATGCCGCACTAGTGTATTTGGTTCGCCGATAACACTTAGGTGGCAGACTTGCTACATGGGTTTTACTATTACAGGAGTTTGATTATGAAGTTGTCCACCGACCAGGTACGCACATATCTTGGCAAACGTTTTATCTCGCCTGGATTCTAGTGAGACTTCGGTAGGTGTTGATGACACAACGTCGGCTATTTACGTAACCGAGCCATCCCTTGAAGAATCTGTAGAACTTCCTGTGGCTCCTACATACTATGATACGTTAATGACTTTTCTCACTGATGGTTGTCTCCCTCCCAATACTCCCGCTCCTCTGTGCCAGAAAATTGCAGTTTACAATTGGCGGTTCCGATTGATTGTGGGTCAACTGTATTACCTCGATCAGACTGGTGTCCTACTCAGATATATCCCTCCACATGAATCAGCATCAATTATTGCTATGGCCCACTCATCACCCACTGGAGGACACTTCGCAGCTGATCTCACTCATCACAAAATCCTGCAAAGTGGGCTATGGTGGCTTACAATGTACCGAGATGTTGTTAAATTTGTGCAGCAGTGTGATGTCTGTCAATGGCCTGGATAGCCCTTGCAGCAACACTTCTTTCCCCTTCAACCTGTCTTACCTCTGGAGCCCTTTCAGAAGTGGGGCTTAGATTTCATTGGCCCAATTTCACCCCTATCGACCCTCATCAACAATCGACATATTTTGACCTGTACAGATTATGCCACTAGGTGGGCGGAAGCTTGGGCTTTACGTTCTGCCACAGTATTTTTGGTGGCCAAATGCTTGATGAAGGATGTCTTCCCTCGATATGGATTACCTCTGGAAATAGTGACGGACCAGGGTACATATTTTGCAAACAATTTAATGCAAGTGTTGACTCAGACTTTCCAGATTGTGCACAAATTCAACTCAGCTTATTATCCACGCGCCAATGGTCTTGCTGAAAGCACTAATAAGACTCTGTTGAACATTCTCCAAAAACTGATCCTGGAGTGTCCGAAACAATGGGACCAGCTCTTACCTGCTATTTTGTGGGCATACCGGACCACATATAAAGTGGCTACCAGAATGACTCCGTTTAAACTTGCTTATGGACTGGAAGCTATTGCGCCAATGGAAGTGGTGATGCCGAGCCTCCGAGTCGCCTTATCTCAAAAATTGTTGCCGGAAGAATCTTTTCCATTTCGGTTGCAGGTGCTCAGATCATTGGATGAACAATGCTGGGAAAGCTTCATGATTCTTCAAGAAGTTCAGCTACACCAAGCCCGTACTCATGCTCGCTTTCTAAAAACCCCTAACTTCATGATTGCCCAACTCGTTTTATTTTATAATGCTAAAGCCAATTGCTCTGCCGGAAAATTTAAGTTATGGTGGTTTGGACCATACCAGATTGCTGAACAGGTGGGACCCGCCACTTTTTGGTTGGTGACCTTAACAGATGTTCTCCTTCCAAAAGTAATTAATGGTTCTAAGCTCTGCCCCTATCATCAGCCGTCTAGTAACTCTTGAGGTGTACTCGGTCCTTTTTTCTTTTTTTTTCGCTTATTAATTGTTTTCTTTTTCTACTTCCCGTGTTTTGGTTGACTATCTTATCGTAATCCTTCCGTTTTGCTGATCTAATCATGATTAATTGTCGCCTTTGTGTTGCTATTTCTGTGAACGCATGCATATCGCAATTATGTAGGCTATCTCTCCAATACTGCATTATGATTAGGGTTCTTGCCGCCTAATGTTTCCCATGCTCTTAATTAATCTTGTGTCTTTCCACTGTTAATCCCTATTGTGTTTGTGTGTTTGCCAACTCTATGTACTCTGTGTTTTCGTGTATCCTTGTGCACGCCATGGAAGCTCTGGCTAATATAGCAACCTTCCGTGCAAGTCTCACTCCAGATGTGAGTGAGTACTTGCATGCTCGGGGATTGTTGACCTTCGCTGAATTGCCTTGGCATTCAGTGGAGTGTCATCCGTTCCATGCGTAGATTATTTTGGTCATCGCCGCCACACCTGCTACAGAGCAGTGTTGGCTGGTTACATGTTTAAACCCTCGTGTAGTGATCACTCTCAATACGTTTGCTGAGGGATTCCGACTCCCTCAAGAAGGATTGGAGAATGGACCGCTCCTTCCTCTTGCCACCATGAAGGAACTATTTCCTTGGCACTCATCTAATGAGTTTTCCATCCTTTGTGGCCCAGAACCAAAGCCTACTGCTCTACAATTCCTTGTCGCCGCGCTAAATTTTCAAAAACGCACCTATGGTATATCTCGACCCTTTTATTCCATGATAGATACGGCTTCCCGTGAGCCTGTGAATTTCACCGCATTTTTCTGCAGGCGCATTCATCGTGAATGCGTAGCGGTTACAAAACAAATCGCCAAGAATGACATCCCTCATACACGCTTACCCCATATCCTAACCTTCCTCTTTCCGGTGATACAAGCCGTGCAACCTCCTCCAACCGCTCCTTTTTTGTTACATGAAGAATCTACACAAATGGTCGAAGACAATGATGATGACGACCTACTTTAGTTCTTTCATCACAAACGCAGACGTGTTAGTCCATCCGAAAGCCAAGTACAGGGCTCCAATGCGTGCCAAGACATGGAAGTCTACCATGATACCGCAACCTCATTATAGGTTGAGTCCTCCATCCTGTCTTCTTCTCTCAAGCAGCCGGATCAAGATGCTACCATGGAAGATGTAGCAGAATTCTCATCGTGGGAGGAATCGCATCAACCGGATGTGGAGGCTGTGAAGGAGATAACCAAAGTTACTGGAGATGGATTCATTGTCGAAGCAAATGCAATCAAGGAAGTAACTGGCACTGCTGAGGCTGTTACTGAAGTTTTTGTGGAAGGTAATCAAATCAAGACTCAAATAGTTTTGGTGCCCACCACTCTTCTCCCTCTTCCTCCGCCAACTACTAGTTTTGACCATGTTGTTGTTCTTCCCGGTGAACCCTCCAATGCTATTCGCGCGGCATTAACACCTCAATTATCTTCTTCCGACTACTCTCCACCACCCTCCCCTCATCTACTCTCTGCCTCATCATCACAACCCCCTCCTTCTCTTCCTCCCCCAGAAGTTATGTTCACGGAACTGGCATCGATGGGCCATCTTCTAATCCAATTCTCCAAGCAATTGCCTCTACAAATGAAGCTAGCCACTCAGCACATTTAGCAGGAATTGCAGGGTAAATTTAACTTGATGGGATAACGCACTGGCTAAGTTGAAGGAGAAGACCGTTCTCCTAGCAGCTCGTGATGAAGAAATCTCTCACTTGGAACAACTGGTACAAGACAAAGAAGATGCTCGTGTTGCGCTCGGTAAATTGTTGGAGGAAACATGCCCGGACCTTGCTCTGGTGGAACAGAAAGGACAAGAAATGGCAGACTTGGCCATACAGAATACTGAATAACTCAAGACAGTGTCCACAGAACTTTTTCCAGAAGAGTCGTGATTTGGATGCACAGACGTGCAGGACGATTCAGATAAAGAAAGAGATGGAAGGTATTATGAAAGATCGAGATGCTTACTATAAAACTATCTAGTATCAAGCTCAAGAGTTGGAAAGACGTGAAAAGCAATTAGGCATTCAAGCAGACAGGTTATCGAGAATTGATGCAGAAATCGCTAACATGAAGCTGGAAAGAGATGTGGCCATCGCCAATGACTTTTACCTGTAGGAAACGTTTTTGCAAACGCAGACAGAATTACTGATGAGTCAGGTAGTTTCTGCTAGTTCGATTCGAACTGATGCACAACTAGTCAAGATGGACATTTTGAAGACTATGCTGGACTCATTAAAGTAGAAGATCACTCGCACTTTTAAACTAGCCAGAACCCTGTATATACAAGGCATTATTGATGAGCCTTGACTGTATTTTCCTTTTTTGGGTTCGAGTCCACTGTGCGTGCCAGTGCTAGCCGCTGGATGGGATTGTAATTTTATTTCTTATATTCGCACGCACTGAAAAGGCGTGGCAAAAAGATCCAACTTTCCTTGAATAATGAAAAGGCAAGCACGGCACTCTTCAGAGAGGGACGGGACTCGCCAGACTGTCTGTCTAGGCGATCGTGCTGGAGTGCTGTGTTGCAACATTGCCAAAATCCTGAGTATTGTATTCTGGTTATTGAGTTACAGTCATTAATCATTAAACGCAGTAACACTATGTTAACATTAATAAGTCTGTGCGAATTTGTAGTTGTTAATTCGCGTGATAAATGTACTACGTAGTGATAATCATTGAATCGAAGATAGTTAACTATTCAGTTGAATGTTGAATTGGGAAAATTAAACAAAGGGCCTCTGTACTATCAGACCCTTGTCCATCCCCAAGAACCCTCTGTACTATCACATGTCCGTCGGGGTCTGTCAGTCGCGATGGACTGGCTGTCCGTCGCGATGGACAGTGTCAATCGCGATTGACTGGCTATCCATCGCGATGGACTGAAATTTTGCAATTTTTTTCAAAAATTTTTGTGGATCTGTGCTGTGCAAGGCCTCTAGACTACTGTGGTGCACTCAGTTTTACCAAAGGATGAAAATTTCTGTCAATCGCGATTGACAGAAGCTGGCGACTATGAGACAGTTCTGCACATTTCCGTACCTGCGCAACGTGCTGGAGGGGATGATGCTGCTGGAACCTGTAAGAAACTCAACAAACATGCAAACACAAGGCACACAAAATCGCTCTCTCGCTCTCTCTCACAAGTGGAATGAGGGAAATGAGGTGGGGAAGGTGATATGATCAAAAACTGAAAATTTTTGCGATGATGGAGATGGAGGTGGGAGATGGTGATGATGATGATGGTGATGATGGTGATGAGGTGAGGAAAAGAAAAATAAGAAAAGTGAAGGAATTACCTACAACGCCAACGTCCCAAATCTACGTCTTACCATCACACGCTCGTCCTCAAAGTTCATTCCCCGGCAACGGCGCCAAAATTTGGTGTAGCTCAGTGATGAGTAGCACCTCCTTTAATGTCAATCCGGGAAGACGTGAGGATGGTATGATGACCTGGAGCAAGTGAAGGCACAAGTGCGTGAGTGAGAAGCACACTAACATGCACACACCTACACACACACGCACACACACAGCAAGACAAAGAGTGAGAAGCAATGGAGCTCTTAGATTACTTTCAAAAAGCTCTTACAAGTTCATATCAATTACAAGCTCCCCCAAAAATGAGCTCTCTAGCTCTATTTATAGTTTTTGACTAGGTTTTGGCCCTGTCCAGACCTAATGTCCGGCCTAGTTAAAAATTAGGTTCTAGGGCCAATTTGAGGGCTTAAACAGAGTCTAAAAAATACGAAAATTGATATGTAGGCACTTCTAAGGCTCCTCAAGCTCAAGGACTCCTTGGCTTGCACAAAATGGAGCTACAAAAATATGAAATGGTATTTACAATGATTGTTAGTGATAAGAATCACTGTTGTAAAGATGTTGATTTGGAAAAATTTGAAGGGCCTATATACCAGATTTGCGTTGACTTCTTTGTCTACTTAATCCTTCACCTCGCTCTGACTCTCTCCGCTGGCTTCCTTGTCTAGTCAGTCCTTGGGTGCCCATACTGCTCTCAACACCCCCCCCTCTCTCCTGTCTGTCGTCCCTGACAGACCCTTGTTGCTGGGAGTGTTGGATGTAATATTCCACAACCTGAGTGGCAAGCTGATGTTCTTGTATGCGTAGTCCTCTGGCCAAGTCTGTCATCATACGATCCCAATCAATTGGTCCTGGAATGTCCGGATGTGGCAGACGTAACTGATCTGCATGGATCGCTTGTTCTATTGCGAATAGATGTAGCAAATGTGTGGGTCTGGGAATGAAAATTTCTGAATGATATTCCCAGAATCCCGTAGAGAACATTTCCTCAAATGTCTACTTGAAGCATGCGGGTAAGTACTTTATTCGTGCATGCCAGGCAAAGATTATAGTAACCGAGGGAGTCTGGCTCATGTTGTAGACTAAATCCTTGTTACCTTGAGAGAATCCAGGGGCAGAGATGTATGGAGCTTGTACATTCCGAAAGGTTTTGAAGACAATGGTCATGAGCTCGAATATCTTCATACACATTTTCGCTGCTATGTCGGGTACATTATTTAGACGTGTAGACCAGTGCCGAATTGTTGATATCATGTAGGCTAAGGTTGGGGTCCCTCGAGGTGGAGCAAAATATGGATAGTTAACCCAAGCCAAGCATTCTTTATTGTTGTGTACCTTGATCGCAAATGCTTGCCAAGATCTGCGACGTACCATTGGGCAATAGCATGGATTATACTTGATATACAGTGGCATGGTTGCCCAGGTGCTCATCATCTCAGGGTAATCGGTTAGTAGACGTGCACGCCAATTAGGCTGGAAAATCGAGCCCGCACGCGCATCTGTCGGTAAGTCCTCTGGCTCAAATTGAGTGGCAAATGTGGGCTCCTTCCCTATATGTCTTTTAACTTCTGCATTATAATCATGTAGCAAGACAAAATAAGGCATGTATTGTGACTCTGATGTTGTGATTAACCGTTGGTGGGATAGGTTCTGAAAGTAAGAAGACCGAAGGACACTTTCTTCCAGATTTGTGAGAGATTGCATTTGCACAACAACGCGATCATCATGTGTCTTACCCACTTTCTCGACCCTTTTGACCCAATCTGGAACTTGAATTTCTAAAGTGTCCTGTCCTTCCTCTGTAGTCCGACCATCGGGTGTTGGCATTGGCTCGTACGGCTCTTCATAGCTGTCATCGACGGGGATTTCCACTACTGTTTCAGGTTCTGGTTCTTCAGTGGGCGAGGGTTGCCTTTCATATGGTAAGAGGCGTGCTTGGAGTTCTACCACCTGTTTCCGGAGGGTCTCTACTTCTTCTGTAGAGTGTTGCGAGATTATCGGCTCCTGTTGAGCTGTGGGGGCACTGGCTATCTGTTTCTTTAGGTCTGCACATTTAGTCTCTAACTTTTCATATGACTCCAAGAAATTTGCATGCTCCTCAAGTAAGATGCGAATGTCTTCCGATGGGACCGCTCTGTACTTGGTAGGGCTAATGGTTGCTCCTGCAGTTCCTTCCATAGCCGCTTCAAAGTTGTCTTGGTTTTGTTGTTGAAGCCTCTTGTTCTCTTCTAGTGTTGCTGCCATATGCTTCCTTAATAGCCCAAGGTTGCGTCTGAGTGTAGCATTAGATATCATTTGCGCTTGGAGCACTGTTTCTAGTTCCTTGACTGCTTGATCATCTACTGTTGATGTCTTTGATTCCAATTCGGAGTGAGCCTGCTGTAAGGTGGTATGCTCGGTTAGGAGTGTTTGGTAATCAGCTTCAAGAGTGGTGACTCTAGCTTGCAGACGTTGAGATTCTGCCTGGAGGGCAGTAGTGCGTTCTTCCAATTGATGGTATTCTTGTTGTAGTTGATGTGCACACTGAAGTAATGTATTGAACGTGCTATTTACATTATCAGATGCAAGGGGAAAAGTTGGAAATGCAGGGGAGGTGGGATTGGGGAGGGAGGTAGTGAATGCTGTGTGTGCCAATGATGTGGTGAGTGGTGAGGTGGGGGGTAAGGGAGGGGGAGATGGTGGAATCGTGGGGAGAGGTGCTGTGGTGGGTGAAATGTCCATTGGGTCAGACAGAGTGGTGTGTACAGGGGCTACCATGTAGGTGGGTATGGTAGGTGAAGTGAGTGTGGTGTTCGTGTAAATTGATGTCGTTGCGAACATCGGGGAAATGTGCCTTTGAAACATTGGAGAGCGGATGAACTGCTCCACAAAGGACGGGTATTGGGGTGGTGAGGTTAGGTTGAAAGAGGCGTAGGGGCCAGATGGGAAGTGAGGTTCATGGAATGGAGGTATCCGTATTGGGGGATAGGCTGGGAAACACAGGGTGCCTTCTGTGGGTGCAGGGTTTCCAACCACACTTGGAATTATGGGATGGCCAATTATGGGTTCGGAGGGTAGAAGGGTTGAAGTGTACAAGGGATTGGTGACGAAAGAGAAGAAGGTGTCTTGTGAGGTGGGTTCTCGAAAGGAAAATGATGTGACTGAGGGTGGGTTATAAGTGAAGGTAGAGGTGATGACTGGCGTTTCTTCCATGGTGGGAGGTGGTGGTGGGGGTGGAGAAGGTGGTGATGGGGGATGCTGGGGTGAGATGGGTGATGTCTGAACGAAGGTTTCGGTAGAGAGGTCAATGGTGGTGGTGGGGGTAGCTGTGGCTTCAATGGTTACCTCTTGTGCTGTGACGGGTATCCTGATAGTCTTACCTGCTCGTGGTAATGTGTCGACTCTGCGTTTGTCATACCTCACGGACTGACGGATAGCAGTGTGGACAGCCTCCGGAACTCCTAAAGACTCTGACACTAATTTGAGGGTGTCAATGAAATGTTGATCCACCCCATCATCTGATAGCATTTCTTGCATCAAAGCTTGACCTGACACAAGAGAGAGTTGATGCCTTTCTTGCACTGCTTTGATTGTGTCGTATAACCTTTGTAGTTGAGCTGTATATGCAGGTGCACCTACAATTTCTGGCACTTCTTGTTGCTCATCATGATGCTCTTGATCATAATCCTCCTCATCTTCCTCCTGTTCTTCATCTTCATCATCCTCTTCATCCACTTCCACTGTGGTGACAGGTACTTGGGCGGTTGTTGCTTGCGTTTGCACATTCTCCACTTGTTGTGCCTCTTCTGCCTCCAGCTCTACATCTTGTAATAATTGTTCGAAATCTTCATTCGTGAGTTCTTCCAAAGGTGCACCACTGGGAAATTCAAGATCGGTTGGGATGGGAGAGAATATCAAGGTAGAACCGTCGGTGCTGCGTCTTGGAAGTCGGAGTGTGAATGGTCGGACTCTTCGGGGTGGAGGGGTGACGTCTGGTGTTAGGGTGGCTCCACGTGGTTGAGCACAAGGGACTTGGACAGTACCTCTTATCTTCTTAGAGGGGGGTCCAGTGGATGTCCGGCCTCTAAACTACTCTACACGATTCCACATTAGGGCCTGTTGAATAGGGATGTCATAAGCCAAACACCTATAAATGATTCTCGTCAGAGCACAGCAACCATATAAGACCTATTTCCGCGGCCATCGTTTGTGAGCTAGGTGTATCTGATCAATTATCGAGTGGGGTAAGTTGATGGTGAGGCTCTGTGTCTCTGCCAGATACAAACTAAACCAAATCTTTTTGGGCGGCATGGTGAATCTATCTTGGGCAGGAAAAGCAAAGTGTTGCATGCATATGCGAAGGTGTATTGCAACATTAGGCGTCATGGACACCATGTCCTTGAGTTTGGTGAGGCTTCGATTCTTCATGTAATCAGGCACTAGGGTCTCCTTCTCTGTAGGAATATGCATTCCGCGCATATCTAGGGCCTCTCTCACCAAGTTGTTTGATAGCCTAAACCTCTTGAGCTCATTCCCCTTTGTCAGAGATGGAATCACAAATGAGCTTGCACCTTTTGGAGTCAAGGTGTTGATGAGATAATAGCATCGCATGAAGTCAAGCTTTGGGAGCCGTGCACTGAAATATGCATTCAATCCTGCCTTCTCCCATACCGAACGTAGACCTTCTGCATTTTGTAACTTCTCAAATTCTCTTGTAAAGAAATGGTATTTGCCTTGCTTCCCATTAAAGTCCAAATCTGATTCCCATAGGTATGTTCCCTCTCCCAAGGGTCCTACCACTTCACTAAACCAGTGGGAAATTTTTCCTACGGGCATGGTATGGCCACTGGGAGGGTCCGCTATAGGTATGATTTTGATGGCCTGCAATTCTTCTGGTCTTTCGTTTGTTTCAGGCAGAACGGGTAAACTGTTGAAGTCCACCACTTGCTAGCTCGTTTCTGTTTGAGAGCTAGTTCCTGCTGCCTCAGCCATGTTGAAAACTTCGCAGCTGGTTCTGTGAGAATATATGAATAAATGTTAACATTGCAATGGACACAAAAATGACACTGTGTCCCCTGTTACAACATTAACATGAGGTTCGGGAGAGGTTAGGGGGTTAGTAAGTGCTCGGTGCTTGTGTGTGTAGTTAGGGATTGGGTAGACCTAAGAGCTAAGCGGAATGATGTGGTGTGAGAGTGAAGTAGTTAGTAGGTGGACATGGATTTACAATTGGGGTCCGGGGGTTCATTACAAGTTTTAGGTTGCCAAATGCAATGGATAGGTTTTGATTTTGACTTTGTGGAGGCTCTGGAGAGAGTGATAGGGTATTTACTTGAAAAATGGGGCTCTTTAGGGACCCATTTACAAGTGATTCTACTTGTGCTCATGGAAGAATACGTGTTAGTGCGTGATGTGTAAGACTGGGCCTCAGATGTTCGAGTGAGTGAAACATGTTGTATAGGGTTTGGCCTTGGTGTAGCTATTTGAGCCCGCAAGCAAGCCTTAGGCACCCAGATTTGTCGTGATTGTGGGCTGGCCTTCATTGACTTCTTGGGTACCCAAATAGACTTCACATTCGCATAAGAATTTATGAAGGACTTCTTATTAGTGTCCTGTTGTTGATTACTGATAAGAGGTTTTGGCCGTGGTGTTGGCCTAGTCGGAACAGTGTGTTCGCCTTTTCGCCTCCATACTTGTTTCATCGGCTGAAACAATCTGCTTTGCTCCTTTTTTTGGCCTCTAGTATAGGTAGTGTTCTGCTTCTTCTGTATTTGATCTGCCTTTGGTTGCTGCATCCCTCTGGCCTTTGGAACAGAAGGGAGTACCGTCTTATCCTTGACTCCGTTGTTGAGACAATCCTCTTTCTGCATCATACATTTTTGGACAAGAATAGCATGGTCAACTTCATGTACACCCCTGGAAGGACCAGGAGTTTGTGCCTTACCTAGTTCCTTGAGTGTCTCATTTTCCAATTCAACTGTAATTCGACTATGATTTACCCACACCTGAAGAAGTCCACTTCTTAGGTTTAGGTTGACCGCGTGGTCATAGATCCAGTCCTGACCCAAGACAAGAGGCTCGGTGAGGTCCTCATCTTGACACACTAGTACTTTGACTGTCATTACTTCATCTTGAAAGTAGATGGGAAGTTCCACCTCGCCCATGCAAGGGGTTTCCACACCCCCCAATCCTATGAGATATGCTTCAATAGGATTGACAGTTAATTTCAACTCTTGACAGTAAGACAATTTAACAGCACTAGTGGCTGCACCTGAGTCAATCAAGGCTCTTACAGTCCTTGCACCCTTTCCTTGTCCTATATCTAAGGTTATAAAAGGACGTCGATCAATTATCCTATGGGAGCTGAAACCTGAAACTTCACACATAGCCATGTGATATCCTTGATCTGCATCGGCATCTGGCCTAGGTTGCTCTCTACCTTGTCTTCTTAATTTCATTTTCCGTATGCGTTCCAATGCTTGTGCTTGAGCTTCTTCTCGAATTCGTTTTTCTTCTTCTTTGCGTTTCTTAGCAATATTGAGTCGACTTAGCATTTCCTCTGTGAGAGGTTCCTGATATAACTTGACTCTGCATCCGCTAATGTAGCTCGGGAGAACATCACCCTCTAAAGTGGCTAGTTGTACTGCTCCACTTGTGGAGATCCTATTTATGATCATAGGTCCGTAGCCTCTTTTCTCTAGTTTTCTCGCGTGTTGTTTCAAAGTGTAGACTAGTACTAGCTCGGGAGAACATCACCCTCTAAAGTGGCTAGTTGTACTGCTCCACTTGTGGAGATCCTATTTATGATCATAGGTCCGTAGCCTCTTTTCTCTAGTTTTCTCGCGTGTTGTTTCAAAGTGTAGACTAGTACTAGGTCGCCTGCCTTCAAACCTTTATCCTTAACGTGGGCATCAAAGTATGCCTTCTGTCGTTTCTTAGCTGCATATATCCTTGCGGCCGCCCTCAGTCTTGTTTCTCCTAATCGTTCAAGGTCAAATAGTCTAGAGGAGAGTTCATGACCCGTCCATTCATGCTCTTGTGCTACTTTTAGTGTTGGTATTAAGAAGTCTAATGGTAGCACTACATTTTGGCCAAACACCATCTGAAAGGGGGTGGCTTGGAGGACCGTTTTGTAGGCGACTCGATATGCCCAAACAGCATGGTGTAGCTGTTTGTCCCAATCAGAGTGTTTATTGTTCACTAATTTCGTCAACACATTGCACAGAATCTTGTTGGTGCTCTCAGCCTGGCCATTTGCTTGAGGGTGATGGGGGGCAGACTTCTTATGAACTACCAAGAATTCTTGGAGCAGATTTTCAATAACTTCATTCAAGAAGTGAGTGCCTCTGTCACTGACTAGCTCTATAGGTAACCCGTATCTGGTGAACACATTTTCAAATAAAAACTTAGCTGTTGTTTGAGCATCGTTCTTCGTTGTGGCTTTTACCTCTACCCACTTGGTTAGATAGTCTGTCGCAACAATGATGTATTCAGCATGTGAACCCCTGGCTGGGGGATTAATAGGACCAACAAAGTCTATTCCCCACTTAGAGAATGCACGTCCACCCATCATAGGTTTCAGTGGCATCTCATCTTTGCGTATAGGATACTGAGTTCGCTGACAGACATCACACCGTTTCACATAGGTATGTGCATCCATGTGAAGGGTCGGCCACCAGAAGCCCGCAAATAGTATGGCCTTGATCACCCGATCTGGTCCAAAGTGTCCTCCTGCTACACCTTGGTGAGCAGTTTCCAAGATCTTGAGATATTCACTTTCATGGACACATAGTCTCAGGTAACCATCTTTACCACGTTTGTATAGATTATCACCAATGAGTGAGTAATCCTGGGCTTCTTGTTCTAAACTCCTTTTCCTAGCAAGAGTCATGTCTGGAGGGAATGTTTTCGTCCTCAAGAAGGATACTAGTGGTTCACTCCAATCTGGCACTATGGACACTTGATAAAGAGTGGCATGTTCCACAGGTGGTTTAGTGCAACAGATTGGGCATTCCTTGCACAACTTTTGGACGTCAGCCTCCATAGTAGGCCAATGCACTCCGAGTCTCCTTAGTGTCTGTAGAGTTCGTTGCTTTGAGTAGTGTTGCTCTAATGCACCTACATGTGCTAATTGCAACCATTTAGCGTACTCATCCTCTTCCACACAACAAGCCAAGATCCCTTGATCTGTGTGTTTATACATACTTCGTGCCATGATGTGATACTTTTGGGCTTTTACTACCTCTCTATCCTGTGTGTTTATTACTGGATGGTTAGGCCCGTATGTCAATACTGGTACCAATGTCTTAGCCCACTGCGGTACAACTTCCAAATTAAACAAGTAAGCATCAGGAAGGTCATCTGACACTCCTTGTGGGGCTTCTCCAGATGTGAGCCTAGAGAGATGATCCGCTCTCAAGTGAGTCTTCCCTTTCCTTACTACAACCTCGAATTCATATTCCATTAGCAAGAGAAACCATCTTACTAATCTTCCTGTATTGCATGGCTTGTTCACGAGATATAACAATGCTTGGTGGTCAGTAAAAAATTTAAACTTGTTTGCAAGCAAATAGTGTCTAAATTTCTTAACTGCATATACCATGCCTAAGCCTTCTCTCTCAGTAGTGGTGTAATTTCGTTCAGCTGTATTCAATTGTCTATTGGCATAGGCAATTGGGAGATCCATATTACCTTCACTAGTAGGTTGTGCGAGTACACATCCAATAGCGTAATGGGATGCATCCACATGAACATGGAATGGCTTGTTCCAATCTGGTGTGGTCAAGATTGGTGCTGAACATAATCTTCGTTTAAGCTCCTGGAAGGAATTCTCACATGGGCTTTGCAATGACAGCATACATGTGAATGAACCGGCGGTAGTAACCACAATGCCCCATGAAAGCTTGTACTTCCTTGACATTCCTTGGCCTAGGTAGCTCTGCTATGGCTCTCACTTTCTCTTCATCAGTGGATATGCCATTCTTTGACACTATGTGTCCTAGAATCTTGCCTTGCCTGACCATAAAGACGCACTTTTCTGGGTTCAGGCAGACTTGATATTCTCTACATTTGTCAAAGATTTGTCTGAGTTCGGGAATATGGGTTTGCCTAATGTTGGAATGAGCACAAAGATCATCAACATAGACTTCTAAGTTCTTCCTCAGGAACTCTTTAAACACATGGCACATCAGCCTTTGGAAGGTAGCTGGTGCATTGGTAAGCCCAAATGGCATTACTCTAAAGGCAAAAATGCCCCATTCAGTGGCAAATGCCGTCTTATGCTGATCTTCTGGAGCTATTGCTACTTGATTGTAGCCCGAAAATCCATCGAGGAAGCTGTACACTTCTTTGCCTGCTACTCTTTCTAAGAGATGCTCTGTGATAGGAAGCGGATAGTTATCTCGAATTGTGGCTGCATTAACCTTCTTCAAGTTAATGCACACACGCAGCTTTCCATTTTTCTTGGGCACCACTACGATGGGGGATACCCACTCCATATGCTCAATTTCATAGATGAATCCAGCTTCAATCAGTCTATCTATCTCTTCCTTGATCTTGACCGCATAGTTGTCATTGTATGTGTATGGCTTTTGCTTAGAGGGCCTAGCATCTGAGGTCATGGGGATAGTGTGTGAGCATATGTCTGGATCAACACCCTTCAAATCCTTGTAACTCCAAGCGAACACATCTCTGTATTCTCTTAGCAAGGCAATCAATTCGTGCTCTTCGTCTGCTGTCAGGTCATGGCCTATGTACGTGCATCTCTCCTCTCCTTCTTCTAGGGCCACTACTATTTTTTTGGTGGTTTCTTTGTTATCATAGGCCTCTCCTGATTGTGCCTCTCGTTTAGGCATTCTTATCATAACTCTTCTATCATCTATCTCATACTTCTTAAACTTTTCTGGGACCTCAAACAAAGATTCTTCCTCTTCTGTTGTGACTTCTCTCTTCTTTCTTTTCTTTCCTTCTTCCTTCGGGGTCACATGTGTGGCTAGCCTTACCTCATTTGTCAGCTCTCCGTGCCTTTGGGGTTGAAATTCTACTTCATAGAAATATTCTTTATCTGATGCAAAAGGTGGATCCATAATGATTGACTCTAGATCGGAGTCGCTCGCATCTTCAAATGCATCAGGGCTTCGCATTCTTCTAGAACTGCCTCTCCCATGATTGGCTCTATGGAGAAGACTGAAATGTCATAGCCATCTTCATCACAGTGAGGTGTCCATTGTTCTTCATTGATGGCTACATCCATTGTTGCTAGGATTTCTGCCCAGCCGTGGGGTTCAAATTCTTCGTCAGGAAAAACTATAGGCGCATAGGCTGGGTCTTGAATTGATCTATGTGTTTCTTTTGCACCTATCTCTCTGGCTTCTTCTCTCTTCTCTTCTTCTACTGCTACTTTGCACATCCATAAGTGGGTGTCTTCATGCATCCATGAGGATCCTGACCCTATGGAATGCACAGATTCCGTATCATCTTTGGTTCTATGGATGGGATTCCATTGGATAGGAGGGACATCTCTATGAGAGTAATCTTTGAGATTTACTTTGGTCGTAACACCTAAGTGTTGCAGGTACAAGGAATTGGTTCCCCAATCCTGTACCACTTGCAACTGTCGCATAAAGGGTCTTCCCAAAATCATCTCATAGGCATGATTTTTGCTAAAATCGCATATAGAAAATGTGTGCTCGAACTCAACACCACAGGTGGTGAGAGTTATTCCTTCTAACAGCCCTAGGGGTCTCTCTATGTGACCATCGGCCATTTGCAATTTCATCCTTGTGGGCCTGAGTGCTGGCTTGCCCCAGGGCTTCCATAGGGAAGTGGTAGCAATTGCAACACATGCGCGTGAGTCTAGAATGGCCTTGGTGGTGTATCCTTGATGAGTGATAGGAAGATATGTGTTTCCCTCTTCGCCCTCACTCATGTCTCCTATCTTGTCCAAGGGTATTTCTGGCACTGTTCTCTGGGATCCTACCTGGGAACAAGGTTTTGTTATCTCTGGTACTTGTTTGGCTACATGTTTCCATAGCTCTGGCCTTACTTTGAGTAGCTCTTCTAAGGTGAGGTTACACTGTACTTTAGTGTTTTTCACTACCTCTGTGTTCCTAGGTATGATCGAGTCTTCGTTTCTTACCATGACCGTGGGTGCTCTCATACAAGTAGACTTAGCTTCCCATGGGCCTGTGAAGTGGAGTAATTCCTGTAAAGAATTAGACTCAAAGTCTAGTCTTTCCTGAGATTGGGTGCTCTCCTGCTCCTCATAAATGGATGGGATGTCTTGTGGGAATTGGTCGTGTGCATCATCCACAAGTTCAATAGGAGGTGGGACTTCACTCTCTTTAGCCCATTTGTCTTCTTGAATCTCGCGTAGGAATTCTGGTGTGAACCGATTCATAGAAGATGATGTGTCTAGCTCCGTAGAGTTAGGCACATAGGCTTCAGGCACATAGGCTTCCTGGGCAGAAAGACCTGCTCCTTCACTTGCCTTGTCCTTATGTTGAGAGGCGGGTTCCTTTTCTGATTGTGCAATTAGCTTCTCTATTCTTTCTAACAGTCCATCAAAGTGCAACTGTGCCTTCGCTGAAGATCTCCCTGACATCTGTAGCATGGTCCTCTAAGGAATGGGGGTCTTACCTGCCTAGGTTGAGGTCTAGGGTTGGGGTTTGCATACATGACGTTTGTGTAATCTGACTCCCAACTAGGTTCAATTGGCTCTTCACTATAGTAGGACTCACCATGTTCAAGAGACTGCATGTAGTAGGCCTGGGGACTATCAATATGTGTAGAATCAAAGCTATGGTCACTCGGGTCACTTTCTGAAAGTAATGGAGTCACTGGGACTATGGCTCTATTCACATTTTCTTCTGTAGCTGCATACTTTACTGGAATCACATTAGTAGGAGCAGGTGGTTGTTGTGCTAGCACTGGCTGGGGTCTCAGTTGGGCCTGATATTGCGGTTGGTAATTTTGCTAAGGCTTAGTATACTGCTGAGGTGGGTACTGGTTCTGGTATCTTCCTTGTTGAGGGTATGGTTGTGGGTACGTCTACCTAACGGTTTGCTTATTATAGGGGCAATCTTGCGCGGTGGGATTGGTGTACCTCCGTTCTATGGTGTAGTACTGGTTACTAGGATTTACTTGGGGTTGAGCCATAATGGGACATACAATCGCCATGTGGTCGCCACCACAAGTATAGCATCTTTTCACAGGGGCAAACCTTGGGATCTGTTTACTAGTGACACCTAATTTCTGAGCTACTTTCTCTGCAAGTTCCTCAATTGATGTGGATTGCGTGGAAGAGAGGCTAGAGGCACTATCTGAATCTTTGTATATCTTGGAAAGCTCTAGTTCTTCCCCTAGGCTATCCTCGATGTCAATGCACATGCGTACACACTCCTCTATAGTCCTAGGATCCTTCAAGTACACATAAGATCTCAATTTGGTACTTAGCAATCCATCCAAGAATAAAGCCACTTGCTTAGCTGGCGTAGGTAGCTCAGGGACAGGGCATCTCTCCAAGTATTGCCTAAATCTTCTTCCCGCAAGTCTCACGGTCTCTTGAGGGGTTTGCTTGAAGCTGTGAATCAGTGAGGAAGTGTTATGCCTTATGCCACTTTTAGAGAATTCGATAATGAATGCCTCTAGAAGTTGGTCTATGCTCCTGAACTGCCTCTCATTCAATGGTTGAAACCACGTAAGGGCAGTGTTCCTAAGGGTTAGACCAAAGGCATTGTACTGTGTGAATAGA
This sequence comes from Ceratopteris richardii, assembly GCA_020310875.1. Classification (NCBI taxonomy): domain Eukaryota; kingdom Viridiplantae; phylum Streptophyta; class Polypodiopsida; order Polypodiales; family Pteridaceae; genus Ceratopteris; species Ceratopteris richardii. The sequence continues at coordinate 14,840,025 of CM035444.1, read as the reverse complement.
TCCTCCACTTGTTCAGCTCTCAAAACTTGCCTAAACTCAGCCACATGATCGTATGGATCTCCAGTGCCATCAAAGTAGTTCTTCATGGACTTGACTAGCTCAGTCGGTCTCAGGGTCCTCGTGTGCTCTCTTGGTCTTGGCAAAGGAAAATCATCGGCATTTCTTCGGTTTCCTAGGGCTCTATGACCCTCCGGTTCTACTCTATTTGTTTCTGTCCTCGTTCTTTCTCTGCCCCTTGGGTTGGCAAAGCTTACTTCAGGCCTATCTCTACTCCTGTCTCTTTTAGTTCCATGAGCTTGGGATGTTCCAGCTCCAGGGTGACCATAGGACACGTTCGATCTTGGTTGGGGAAAAACGAATTCACCCTTCCAAGTGTAAGCATGCCTATCATGTTCTGTAACCACAAAGATCCTTTCTGAAGCATGATCTAGGTAGGTCACTCTGCCTGGGCTATCTGGATCTTTAAACTCATAGATCATGATTGTTCCTATATCATTTGGCCGCTCAGACTTATATCTCCAAAAGGCTTCATCAGTCTCTCGATTTAGGAGCAGATCTATGCTCTTATTATCCTGGGGAATCCATTCTGGTGTGATAATCCTAGTGAGAACCGATTTGCCTCGAGGGGTTCTAGGTTCTGTACCCATGTTTCCTTGCTCTAGGTCACCTAAGTCCGCTTCTAGGATCACATTCCCAAATTCGTCTGTCCTATCTGGGTGACTGGTGACTACGTATATGGTTCCTTCTTTATCAAAGTATGCTCCATTTTCAAACTTGACAGCAGGGTGCTCTAGCCCAATAGATTGGTCTGGGTTTTTGATCTGGACCACGGATCTTCCTAGACCGTCCTCATAGATGCTAGCACCTAATCGGTTGGTCCTAAGGTATTCCAGCTGCGTCTTGTATGGGCCTTCTACCCTGTGCAAGTATGGCACTCTTGAACTTCCCGTAGGTCGGTCCATGCCTTGAGACATCTCTGACTCACTGGTCTCAGAGCTAGGGTAGTATGAGTGGTGGCTCAACTGCTGTGCCCAAGACCTAGCAGTGTGGTTGACACTAGCCTCTGAAGACCTAAGACTTTGTCTATCTCTCCCTAGATGTCGCCCTAATCTAAGGTTCATAAGCCTAATTGAATAGCCCAAATTCGCCCAAGTACAACCTCGTTGATGAGCTCTTTTGTATCAGTTACTTGATTCTTTTTAGTGGTTACCGTGTTTATGCTCTTGTCAAAAATCACGTCGTCAGGAATATTTGATTTAATTTTCGCACTGTAAGTTGATCATTCCACGTTAGGTTCTTTTCCTTTAGAGTTCTCGACCGTGCAAAGATTATTTCGTTAGCTTGAACTTGAGTATTTACGCAGTCTTCAACTTGATAAATGCCTATCACCGCCCTGGCTTACTCCTACCTCTAGTCGTTCTTAGCCTAAGCTAGGAATTGACAATGGGAGTTGAGAATTTCCAACCTTTTGTTTCCTTCTTGGTTGCCCTGGTGTGCCCAGGACGCGTGTTCCCAAGCTTGCACTTACTCTTGCTTAGAATTCCCTCAAGTGCTCTTGCTGGACCTGTAAAAGTCCCATGGTTAGCTCAAGACTTAGATTCAAATGACACCATAGACCACTTTCATGCATGTAACTCACAGACCAAATTATCCTTTGCTTTTATGGAAAACAATCCCAAGGATCCCTCAGTTTTCCTACCTCGGGGTATGGTCAACTTCAAAATACCCTATCTAATAATCCTGATATTAATTTTCACATAACCAGTGGAAGTTTTGGTTGTACTTCCCACGAGCTTTCCAACAAAACAAGAATCACAGCAAACGGATTTCGTATGAGAAAGTTATGTCAGTTCAGGCTTCAGGGATTAAAACAGGGTTCAAATAGGCCAACAGGCAAACAAGTTTTCCTCGGGTTATTTGCCTATAGCCTCCTTATGTGCTCTAGAGTCCATGATCCATGTCCAAAATTAGCCAAAATCCTCAAATTAAAAACCCTAAAAAATTGGCCTAAATTGGCTGTCAATCGCGATCGACTGGGCTGTCAATCGCGATGGACAGGTGTCAATCGCGATGGACTGGGGTCAATCGCGATGGACAGGGCTGTCGGTCGCGATTGATGGGTGTCAATCGCGATGGACAACTATCAATCGCGATGGACTGGTATCAATTGCGATGGACTGGGCTGTCAATCGCGATGGACAGGTATCAATCGCGATGGATTGGTATCAATCGCGATGGACTGGTGTCAATCGCAATGGACTGGTGTCAATCGCAATGGACTGGTGTCAATCGCGATGGACAGGTATTAGTCGCGATTTTTTTCTGTCGGTCGTGATGGACAGGGGTGTCCGTCGCGATGGACACGTGTCCGTCGGGGTCTGTCAGTCGCGATGGACTGGCTGTCCGTCGCGATGGACAGTGTCAATCGCGATTGACTGGCTATCCATCGCGATGGACTGAAATTTTGTAATTTTTTTCAAAAATTTTTGTGGATCTGTGTTGTGCAAGGCCTCTAGACTACTGTGGTGCACTCAGTTTTACCAAAGGATGAAAATTTCTGTCAATCGCGATTGACAGAAGCTGGCGACTGCGAGACAGTTCTACACATTTCCGTACCTGCGCAACGTGCTGGAGGGGATGATGCTGCTGGAACCTGTAAGAAACTCAACAAACATGCAAACACAAGGCACACAAAATCGCTCTCTCGCTCTCTCTCACAAGTGGAATGAGGGAAATGAGGTGGGGAAGGTGATATGATCAAAAGCTGAAAATTTTTGCGATGATGGAGATGGAGGTGGGAGATGGTGATGATGATGATGGTGATGATGGTGATGAGGTGAGGAAAAGAAAAATAAGAACAGTGAAGGAATTACCTACAACGCCAACGTCCCAAATCTACGTCTTACCATTACACGCTCGTCCTCAAAGTTCGTTCCCCGGCAACGGCGCCAAAATTTGGTGTAGCTCAGTGATGAGTAGCACCTCCTTTAATGTCAATCCGGGAAGACGTGAGGATGGTATGATGACCTCGAGCAAATGAAGGCACAAGTGCGTGAGTGAGAAGCACACTAACATGCACACACCTACACACACACGTGCACACACAGCAAGACAAAGAGTGAGAAGCAATGGAGTTCTTAGATTACTTTCAAAAAGCTCTTACAAGTTCATATCAATTACAAGCTCCCCCAAAAATGAGCTCTCTAGCTCTATTTATAGTTTTTGACTAGGTTTTGGCCCTGTCCAGACCTAATGTCCGGCCTAGTTAAAAATTAGGTTCCAGGGCCAATTTGAGGGCTTAAACGGAGTCTAAAAAATACGAAAATTGATATGTAGGCACTTCTAAGGCTCCTCAAGCTCAAGGACTCCTTGGCTTGCACAAAATGGAGCTACAAAAATATGAAATGGTATTTACAATGATTGTTAGTGATAAGAATCACTGTTGTAAAGATGTTGATTTGGAAAAATTTGAAGGGCCTATCTGCCAGATTTGCGTCGACTGCTTTGTCTACTTAATCCTTCACCTCGCTCTGACTCTCTCCGCTGGCTTCCTTGTCTAGTCAGACCTTGGGTGCCCATACTGCTCTCAACACCACCTCTACCTCTATTGCTACCATATCCACCTCTTCCACTTCCTTTTTGGGTCTTCCCATTGGACCAGCAATTCTAAGTGGTGTGGTTGGTCTTATCGCATATGGCACAAGGTTGAACATTCTCACCTTTGGCTTTGTCTTGCTTTGGTCCTTTCTTCTTCCCTTTCCACTTGCTTTTGCTTGCCAAGTTGGCTTGGCAAGTCTCTTCTTCATCTTCTTGCCTTTTTGCTTCTTATCCTTATTATCTGTATATAGAGCACAAGTTGAATTACCATGATAGGAGTTACCTTCCTTTATGCTATTGTTGGCCTCTTGATTGAAGGGTTGTCCAAGAAAGATGTAAGTCTAGAGTTTGCACATCCATGATGATGTTATATTTCAGAGATGTACATGCTTGGAGGAACTAGAAGTTCCTTGCTCGGGGGATAGCCGAGGCCAAAAGCTAGAGAGTTCATATGAGGTACCTACTCATGATGGCCAGATGAGTAGAGGGACCTTAGAGAGAACTCTGGATGGTGACTAGGCAAGGGCTATAAATAGGCTGGGAGGTGAGTCCTAGGCATGTCATTCTCCACTTCTCACATTTGGTATCAGAGCATGCGAGTGAGAGAGACCTTGGGGAGAGCTTGATGGAGATGAAGAACAATCTCTTGCTTACAACAAGGGAAGGATTCAATGCTATTTTGGGATGATCATCTTTGTGGGAAGAAAAGGAAAGCAATCGTGGAGAGCTTGAGAGACACGGATGATTGAACCAAACCATGGCTTTTGGGGCAAGTGGTTAGCCCATCATACTCCTAGCTGGTAGGTCATGAATTCAAATCCCACAATTGGTATCAGAGCAAGAAAACACATTGTAATGAGGGTGTGTAGTGCCCAACAACACATTTTGGAGAAGTTTCTTATTTGCAGGTTTCTGGAGTAAAGAAAGTGGTACCACGTACCACTAGGCTAATGCCTATCATTGTAATGGTTATTATTAATTTTTTCAGGCTTCATTTTCCTGGGGAAGTGCTACCGAAATTTTTGTAACTATATGGCATTATATGCCATGTGAGAACTAGAGTGATGTTGTGTTATGAGAGAGAGGAAGTCTTATCTGTGCATAGCTAAAAACATATAAATTGATTGAAGTAGAGAAGAAGATGCATGAGTGGATGCATGGATACATAGACGATATGATTGCTAGAAAGTTGAACTGCATGATGCATTTTCTATCTATAGAAGATCATTTGCATGTATCACCATGATGAGTTAGGGTGAGCATGAGGGAGATGATAGAAGTACCATGCGTAGGATAATTTTGCCTTTAGAAATTAAATGAAAAAGGTATATCCCTCAAGAACAACTAAGATGTGTTTTCATCCACTAACTCAAGAGCACATGAATTGCTCTTCATGGGAGTCTATGTACTTGATATAGAAGTTTATCCCGACTCGCCACAAGAGTGCTATGGTTATGATCATCAATACAAGTATGAAATGCTTGTATGTGATTGTTTTTTATGAAGTTAATGAATGTGCAAGAAGCACAATCAATAGAATGACATCCATAGATATTCAGTTTCATTGAAAGGTGGATACTATGTAAAGAGTTGATTTTTCAACGAGACGATTTGGATTGTTAATTAGTTTACATTTATCTAGAAGATCATTATATGCATGGATATATCTCCATGTCATAATCCATCCAAGAAAATGAAGGATTATGTCTAATCATAAGGATTAACATGCACATGAAAGCGCAACCTATGGAATATAAGAAATGACTAGAGACCATGTCACGTAGAGGTGATTGGTTCTCTTAGCTCATTTACTCAAATTGGATGATTTTTCTTTATAACATTAGCTAAGCACCTCTCAATGGTGTGGACACACTTTCAAAATAAAATAGTTCTCCAATTGGGAGATATGAATAAAAGAGTAAACTTTAGCCTCTACAAAGTTTTAAAATATTACAGGTATAAAGGCTTAGTATTTTGGTCATTGTGAAAGCCTCAAATGTCCAAATAGTATGAAATTTATGGCAATGTATGTAGGTCATACTTGCTAGGTCAAATGACCTATTCACCTAAGTGCTACATTTGAGTGAGTATTTGATTGAATTTTGAATGCGATAGAATGATACATTTGAATGAGTATTTGATTGAATTTTGAATTTAAATTTTTGTGCCACCAAACTAGATAAGTTCATCTAGATTTGGGCACACAGAAAATGAAATTTGGAGTCCGTTTGATCAGTCTAAGGCCTCCATGAAGATGACCTTGTACATTTTTAGAGTTGTTCGTCAAGTGTTCAACCCTTCCAATGAAATGGCTATAAAACTCTGAGAAAATATCCAAATCAAGTGAATTTTAAGCCTAATGAAAGCTTGAGCAAAGTTATATAAGGCTCGAAAATTTCATATATTTTGCATGAGTAAAAGTTAGTTAAAATTAAGCTTTAATCTATTGCTGTTGGAAATTGTTTATAGAGGAGATGTTGTTGAAAGGAAACGATTTTCAACATGTTTTTATGATATGTTTTTGATATGGTGTGATCACCATGGGCTAGCCATGCCCTAGATACTTGTTTATTGGTCATTGGTTTATGCTGACCATTCTTAGTAGGACAAAGGAGACTCTATCAAATTTTTTAGAAATATATATAGTGCCATGAGAGCATGGAACAGGAAACTTTGCTAGTTGTTCTAATTCATATAATTTGATTCATACAAGTTGTGTAAATTCAAATTCATTGTGATATCTTTGATTCAAGTTGCATGAGTTGATATTTGATGCAAGCCGCATCCTTCACAACTCTAGTGGAGTTGATTTATTATATAGTTTCTCATTTCTCAACTCAAGATGAGTTGATGTTACAGATAGTTATGAGTGGTAGAGTCATAGGAATGACTCTGTTCTTTCCATAGAGGGAAGGAAGCACTTCAAGAACACTTCATGATTTCATTATTATCACTTATGGTTGTGAGTACTCACCGATTTATCCTTATCATTTTTGAGAGAAGTGTTTGACTTTAATCTCATATAGAAGTGTTTGACTTTAATCTCATACACGCATCTATGTATCCAAGGCCAGGACAAGTTCAATTCATGAATTTTGAGAATTATTCACGTCCCATTGATAATACTTACTATGGTAATGTCTTAGTCTTCAGCCTAGCCTTGATACTCCACTTATAATACAATTAGGCTTAATGCCAAATTGTCAATTTAATAATCCAATTAACAGATAATAACATATTTTAGTGTGTGAAATGACTCAAAAAGAAAACAAAATTGGAAACAAAGAAATGTCTTAAACTTATAAATAATTCCCACTTTTCTTCAAGATGTTTCTTTATCTTCTAGAAGACCTGCTATTCCTCTTTCTAATCAATAGGAGGTCAGTGAAGAAGAAGAAACTCTATTATCATCAGGAGTTCTACTACGATTAGATTATTTCCTACACAAGAGCAATCCAGATGGGATTCAGGGGATGCACAAGCACTTTTATATATTGCATGAGTGGGAGTTTTTTTTTTTCAAAAAGGAAGTTCAGCAATAGCCTACTCTCCCACATATTAATTAGTAGAAAGAACAATTGTACAAGTGAGCAGGCCTTAGAATTAGAAGAATTACTTTCCTTCTTAGATTTTTGAATCTTTTCTCCTTCTCTGTCTCCTCCTTCTTCTTCTTCTTATTTCCCTTGAATGATGATAGCATGACTTTTAAATTCTCTTCCATAATCTTTTTTTTTATCTTCATCTTGAAGTAATAGGAATTGCAACTCTTCAAATGAGAGTTCTCTATCCCTTATACAAAGAGATAAAGAAGTAACAAAAGCATGATATGTAGATGGAAGTGAGTCTAGAAGTTTGTTTACCATCTCTTTATCCCAAGTATTTACTCCGACATTGACTAATTGACCTCATAAATCTTTGAGCTTCAGAGTATGTGTCTGAACTGATTCACCTACTTTCATCCTTGTGTTGGCTAGTTGTCTCAAATGAGCTTTCCTAGTAGGGTTTCTGCTATGATAAATATTATCCAAGTCCAACCAAGCTTGTAAAGAGTTTTTGCATGACTTGATCTGGGGTATAACTTCCACCCTAATCAATGCCTCCTCAAGGTCTTGAAGTAACATGTACCTTAGCGTTTTCCTCTCCCCTTGAAAAAAAAGTTTCCCCCTAGAACCACAAGGAATGAAAACTTATCTAAGTTGATGGGGTGTGGACATGTAAGAGTAAAATCAGTTAAATTGGAAGATTTTGTTGTGCTAGAGTTATGAGTGGTAGATTTATATCTCCAATTCTTGAATTGAATCCATCTTTGTCCACAACCTTGATGGAGAACAATACATGTCCTAATTCAATCTTGGAATAAATTTTAGATGACGTTTGGTAAAGATATATGCAACTCTTGGACTTTCTACTTTTCAATTAAGGCAAGTTTATATTTATGAATTAGGAAACTTTTTTCTACTAAAACATATGAAGTAAAACGTTATTTTTTCTCATTTCGGACTTATACTTTAAAACTCGTTCATATATGTTCCATTTATAGCTCTTGCCTCTTCTAGATGTAGCTTCTCTAAGCTTTCATCTCCACAAGCAAAGCTCTTCTATGAGGATTGAAGCCATAAAGTAGGATGAGTATCATACTCTTAAGGAAATGGTTCTTCAAAGTCCCATGGGATTTGCTAGCTACCTTTTAGCACTCTACACTTTTCCCCTACTTGCATGATTAAAACGTTTTGAGCGAAGTATGTGATGGGGTTGTCTTTACACTTCAAGCATGTACTCCTGAGAAGCAAAGTATGTGATGGGGTTGTCTTTGATTGGAAAAGATCTAGCAAAGTATGTGATGGGGTTGTCTTTCATGGAAGCAAAGTATGTGATGGGGTTGCCTTTTATCCATGAGTAGATAATAAGTATGCCATTTCATATTTTTTCCATCTACACTTCGTATCTGTTCCATCGTCTCAACCAAACTACTCTAAGATTGCACTATGTTGTACCAAACTACTCTAAGACTGCACTGGAGTACATGCTCAAACATCTGACCTAGGGTACATTTTCTCAAATGATGCAAAAATGATGCTCTTGGTCAATGTAAAAATGATTCTTTTGGTTACTACATTGAGTGCAAGAATGATCCTTTTGGTCAATGCATGTATACATACGCAAGATTGCTGACTTATTTCAATGTTTACATCTACGTGGTGTGTATTTAAACATACATTCGTCCACTCTAGAATTTGAAAGTCTTGCACTCAATGTGATGTCTGAAAGAGCGATGGTATTCTTGGACAATCTCTTTGTTCATGCATTTGGAGTTCAGCTTTGGTTTTGATTGAGATTTTTATCAAGCATGTCTACGCATTCATCTACCTAATCTTCTTTCACCTAGTGCAAGATCTACCAAGATTTGGCCATCTCAACTTTGAGAGCATTTGTAAACTCCTTTGTCACTTCCATGACTTATTTTTTGCACCCTTCAAATGAACAGTGTCAGATTCTATTGAGACCTACATGATCTACTATTGGTCTATCTACATCTTAGAAAACTCACAAACCACATATGAATCATTGGCTTTGGATCATCTTAGCTCTCGTTTTTATTTTTATATCATCAACCACACTATCATACATCTTCGCATACCACAAGATTCATACATATTTCACAATCGTCATTCATCAATCGTGAATGCTCTCACATGAGCACAAGACAAGCATTCCATTGCATAGCATTACTTTGTTCAATAGGCACATATAAGCCTTTCATTCTCATGCACACACTTTTCTTTGCATCCATACATACATACTTTCAGTCATCAACACATAAATACTTGCATACAAATCTTCAAGTAGGCATTCGTACTCAAGTATATCTCACAAAAATGTATAGCAGCCCGCTACTTCTGCAGACATAAAAAAGCCCTTCGCCCACTTCAAATATGCCAGCACTACTAATCTTCAGCAATCCAAAACTCTTACATTTGCACATGGTTGTCCACTATTTGTGCATGCTGTCCACTTTTGCTTCATGTAATTTCCAGCCCATACCAAGTTTCGGATGCATATATAAACACTCAAAAATGGTTCCTAATACATATAGAACCTTAAAACCTCATTTCCATGACACATATCAGTGTCCATGACTTTCTTGTTGGTTGTCCTGCAACTCAACATACAATTACCAGCAATGCATACATTTTGACAATATGCGTCTAGCTCAACAATCAAACAATGTGGCTTGCTAGTGCTTCACCTTGCTCATTTAACTTCAGCACATGCATTCCAACATATCAAACACATGGCATATATCTTTCTTGATGGTTGTCTTCATTCATGTAGTTGATCCTTGCAACATCCTTGCTTCCTTCATACATAGGAGCTTCATCTACACATGCTCCAACAAGCATACATGCTTCACATGTGCATAGCACTTCAACATGAATTAGAATTTTCATACACACACATGCTAGGATGTGTTTCACTCAATTATTCACTCATATACACACATTAAGATGTGGTTAGCATTATATTTCACTCATACATACAATCAAAATACACTCTATTACTTAGAGCTTTCAACTCTTCAGGCATTAGAGTACGAGAGAAAGATATAGATGAACTCAACTAACTTTGTATTCCATGAACATGCATATACAAGAGGTGTTGATACAAGGGCGGAATGAACTATTTCACTCACTTGGTTACAAGGGCTTACTCTACCATCTATCTAGACTCACACAAAGTGATGAATATTTTGCACAGAAAATTTGGGTGACAAGTAGAGACCTTGCACACTTGACTCATACAACTAGAGAGGTATATATACAAGAGCGTGTGATTGTTCATATGCCACCTTTGGCTCTTCATTTACTCTTCCTTTGTGACTCTTCACTTTAGCTCCAAGTGTCCTTTCACTTCATCTCCTTTATATCTCCTCATTCCACTTCCTTTTTGGTTGCCCTTTCAATGACTCTTCACATTCCCATTTTCATGGATTGGCTGTTCATACACTTTCCCAAAGCTTCCCACGAGTTTTGATAAGGTATAAGTGAGCTTTTAATTCATTGTTAATGTGCTCTAAGGTTCAAATGATTATGCGGCATAATACAAAGGTGTTTTGAGCATATAAATACATGTGTCCAGCCATACACCGTTATTCAAAGACTACAAATGACTATATGATTCAACATGACAAAGAAAACATAAAAGACTATTTTTCCTAAGTTAATAAGTAATGTGAGTGGGTGAGATATCCATGTGCTCTTTGCAAGCATTAGAGGTTGCTACTCTTCCAACACTCCCCTTCAAGTTCCAATGCTAATATCCATGCTATGATCCATACATAGTCCTCTTTGTCCTTGATCTTGATGTGCCATTGACATATGAGGAGTATCCATGATTTTGTTTCCTTTTTCTTTTTCAGTATGCTTTTTGGATGTAAGGCAAACTCCTGAACATTGGTTTGCTGGGTTTTAGAAAAGTACTCTCTCTCTGTCTCATGCCCTCTTTTTACCTTCTTTTGTCTCCTCTTTCACTCTTTGTTCTCTTCATCTTTCTTTTCTCTAATAGCATCCTTGATGGTTGCTCTTTGACCTCTTACCTTCTAAAACAACATAGATTTATGCTCTTAGAATGCATCTTCAAGTATAGAATTGCTAACATATACCTTTTGGGCTAAACTTCCTTCTTCATTGGTTGCTCCTTTGGACTCTCTTCTTTTATCTTTGCGAAAGGGAACACGAGAAAGGAAATAGAATGAGAAAATGAAGGTTCTAGAAAAGACATAATTCACTAAAGAACAAACACTAAAAAACATTGTAATCTAGAAAAAAGCTATCAGATATGATCTCATCATGGATGTACAAACCCCACATTTCAACATATTCTTGAACATCTCTTCAATGAAGAGGCCAATAGTAGTATAAAGGAAGGTAATTCCTATCATGGTAATTCAACTAGTGCCCTATATGTAGATAAGAAGGACAAGAAGCTAAAAGGCAAGAAGAAGGAAGAGGATTACCAAGAGACTTCCCAAGCCAACTTTGGTAGAAAGGGAAATTGTGCCATATGCGATAATACCAACAACACCACTCAGAATTGTTGGTTCACTGGAAAGACCCAGAAAGGAAGTGGAAGAGGTGGATATGGAAGCAATAGAGATAGAGGTGGACACAAATTCAACAAGAACAATAGAGGCCATTACAGAAGGGACTACAACAATTATTCTAAAGATCAACAACATGAGGACTCCCTCCTTTTAATGAATCTAAGCCACAAGAAAGGTAAAGAAGATGATCACTTATTCTACATAGATTCAGGGTGTTCGAATCATGTTAAGGGCAACATGGCTCTCTTATCTAATTTGGAAAGTCCAAATCATAGACATGAAGTACAAATAGGGGATGACACAAATCATAGTGTGGACAAGACTGGTTATGTCAAAGCTTCCAATGGAAGGACAAACATTCCAACCCAGATATTCTATGCTCCCACTATACCATGTGAAGGCTTCAAAAAGATAGCTAGAGGTGAGAAGCATGGTAGGATCTTTACTTTTGAAGTAGGAGAAACCAAAAACATAGCAATATTTGGTCTTGAGCCCTAAGTGACCTTGAAGTGTGGCATAAGAGGCTAGGTCATATGAATGAAAGAACCTTGAAGGATATATGTAGGGATCAAAGTGTTCTAGGATTACCAATCATATCAAAGCAACACATGATAAATCGATGTGATGCATGTTAGATTAGGAAGGCACAAAGACAACCATTCAACTACAAAGGATACATCCACAACAGTTTATTGGACTTATTGCAAACAGATGTATGGGGGCCAAGCCAAGAACCTTCATTGGTAGGATCAATGTATCATGTCTCATTAATCCATGAACATAGTAGAATGGACTATCTATACTTTATCAAGAGTAACAAAGAAGTGTTTAATTGCTTCAAAATGTATGTAGCACATGTGGAGAACCATACACGTATATCAGTCAAGAAGCTTGCATACCAATCTTCAATTAGGCATTCATACTCAAGTATATCTCACAAAAGTGTATAGTGGCATGTTACTTTTGCAGACATAAAACATCCCTTTGCCCACTTCAAATAGACCTTCAAGATATTGTGCCAACGCCACCAATCTTCAGCAATCCAAAACTCTTACCTTTGCACATGGTTGTCCACTATTTGTACATGTTGTCCACTTTTGCTTCCTATAATTTCTAGCACATTTCAAGATTCGGATGCATATATAAACGCTCAAAAATGGTTTCTAATACGTATAGAACCTTAAAACCTCATTTCCATGATACATATAAGTGTCCATGCTTTCTTGTTGGTTATCCTACAACTCAACATACAATTACTAGCAATGCATACATTTGACAATATTCATCTGGCTCAACAATCAAACAATGTGGCTTGCTAGTGCTTCACCTTGCTCATTTAACTTCAGCACATGCATTCCAACATATCAAACAGATGGCATAAACCTTTCTTGATGGTTTTCTTCATTCATGTAGTTGATCCTTGCAATGTCCCTGCTTCCTTCATACATAGAAGATTCACCTACACATGCTCCAACAAGCATACATCCTTCACATGTGCATAGTACTTCAACATTAAATAGAATTTTCATACACACACATGCTAAGATGTGTTTCACTCATTTCTTCACTCATATACACACATTAAGATGTGTTTAGCATCATATAACCCTCATACGTACAATCAGAATACACTCTATTACTTAGAGCTTTCAACTCTTCATGCATTAGAGTAGGAGAGAAAGATATATAGTTGCACTCAACTAACTTTGCATTCCATGAACATGCATATACAAGAGGTGGTGATGCAAGATAGGAATGAATTTTTTCACGCACTTGGTTACAAAAGATTACTTTACCATCTATCTAGACTCACACAAAGTGATGACTATTTTGCACACAATATCTAGGTGGCAAGTAGAGACCTTGCGCACTTGACTCCTATAACTAGAAAGGTATATATACAAGAGTGTGTGATTGTTCGTATGCCTACTTTGGCTCTTCATTTACTCTTCCTTTGTGACTCTTCACTTTAGCTCCAAGTGTCCTTTCACTTCAGCTCCTTTGTGTCTCCTCATTACACTTCCTTTTTGGTTGCCCTTTCAATGACTCTTCACATTCCCATTTGCATGGATTGGTTGTCCATACACTTTCCCAAAGCTTCCCACAAGTTTTGATAAGGTCTAAGTGAGCTGTTACTTCACTATTCATATGCTCTAAGGTTCAAGTGAGTATTTGGCATAATACAAAGGTTTCTTGAGCATATAAATACATGTGTCCAACCATACAACATTATTCTTGTTGAGCCCATAAAAGTCATATTGGTCAAAGTCAACCACAGTCAAAGCCAAAGGGTCAAAGTCAAAGTGGTTAAAGTCATCATGTTGAAGGTCAAATTCAATAGGGGCAAAGTCAAAGCATTCAAAGTTTGGGGGTCAAGGTGCACAGGTAGTGCACAATCATTTGTTCACAAAGGTTATATTTTGTAGAAAGTTGGATGGAGGTTGCAGAGTGTCTTTCTATAATTTCTCTAAGGTTCAAATGTGTTTAAAGTGTTTGGAAGGTTCAAGTGAACCCTCTCTTAGGTGCACATTTGAAGAATTAAAAGGAAAAAAGTCAAAGTATGTGAAATGGAAGCGTACGCAAAAGTGAAAGTATGGCCCCCCCATTAAATTTTGTTTGAGTCTAGGGTCACTACAGGACAAAACAGGGATTCGTTGGCTGCCCACAATTGGAGACAATCTTTGGACATCAAAGTGAGCACCAAGATACTCTAGCAGTTAGGAGTGTACGTGAACTGACACTCAAATCAAGGCAAGGATTATTCTTGGTTAGACTAAGCAAGGTGAGCATAGTCTACACTAGGAGAGAGAAGAGCAAGAGACTTATAGTGAGTGTGCGATGAGAGAAGGGAAGTACAAGTGTGCAAGAAGAGTGACTTAGAAGTGTGCAGAGAAGTACTACGCAATGCAATCAAAGGTCACAAGGTCCCATTGAAGCTATGTGCTCATCAACAGAAGGTGTCCATCCCTCCCCTTATTGAAGCTTGAGTGCAAGGTGTGCACAAGTGCAAGCTCTTGGAGAAGGTGGAGGTCTGGTGTAGAGAAGGTTGGCAGCAGCAAGAACCTTGGGTATTTTGTAACTTTTCTTGATTGTGTACTCTTTGGCATTTCACACAGAGAGCATTTGGATTGTACTATACATCATCTTTGTACTTTTCTCCTTATAATCAATCTACAGAATCTTCCGGTGTCTGTATCTTTCTTCCTTTCTCGTACAAACACTCAAGTCCCTTTCTGCACAAGAATCGCCCAACAAAATTTTCACGATGGGACCACAAGGAGACTTGAGCATAGGAAGCAAATTGCAAAGTGTAGAAGAGTTCAAAGGTACCGAGAGTATTGTACTAACTTAAGAGGTAATTTTTCTTCTATTGGAATTCTCTTAAACTAAGAGGAGTATGAACAGGTCGTGACAGCAACCCAGTCTCAAAGCTTGAGGGTCCCTTGCAAAGCAACAAGAAGGAAGGTTATTCGAAGATCAACTAGTCCATTGTCATCAACATCATTAGTAAAGAATATGGCAGCTCAGGTAGATTTGGAAACTCTACTTTTTAGATTGAATATCATATTTCCATCCTTCAGAGGGCTAGCACAAGAAGAACGAGATGAGCACATTAGGAGATTCATAGCCTTATGTAAAACAAGAGGTGTGATGGGAAGAGAAGATGCATTTTTTATTATTTTCCCTGCAACATTAGAAGGGCTAGGAAACAAATGTTTTAGTCAGTTTTCTGACAACCATTTTGCCACATGGGACTTGATGAAGAAGCATTTAGAACATAGTTCCAACAAGGGAACACAATTGAAAACATTATCGAAGAATTAAAAAATTTAAGACTAGTTCATGGGGAGACCTTCCTAGAATTTTTTACCAGAGCTAAGGCATTAATGGCCAAACTGCCAGACCCTCCCCGTGATTTTTTATCAAGAAGTGGATGGCTAAACCACTTCCCATATCAACACAATGTAAAATAAAGGAGTTAGTTTTACCGACAGCAACAATAGAAGAATTTATCAATACAACTACAAGATTGGAGCAAATTAGACAATAGTATGGGGCAAGCTCTTCCAATTTAGCATATCCTGCAAAACTAGAAGACCTAGTAATTCAGCCGAGGAAAGAGCTTGAGAGCTTAAAAAGGAATAAGCCCATCAAAGAGGAGGAGAGTGCAGTAACTCAGTCGAGATGTGAAATTGAAGCACTGAAGTTACAAAAGGAAGAGGAAACCCAAGCAGAAGAGCTGGCTCAACTTTGACAAGAGTTGCAGGAACTCAAGGGACGTGGCATCAAAAGTGGATTATGGTGTACCATGTGCAGCAAGCAAGGTCATGTGGTAAGTGAGTGTCCACTTTTAAGTGTAACTTTCGAGCTATGCACGAAAGCTGGACATGAGGCTCAAGATTGCTAGTCAAGAGGTATACCTACAACAACATATTGAACACAAGGAAGAGCTCTACCACCAACCAATGTGATGGCAGTAGCACCCAATCCCGGTAACAATTACAACCCTAGAGATAGGGATAACTTTGGAAATGGGCCAAGGATGCCAATTATCTGTTTGATATGTGGAGAATGTGGGCATTACCAAAATAGGTGCACCCTACCAGAAAATGCCCCCCTTGCAGAAATTGTTATGTTTACAAACTTGTAAACATCAAAGTACACACCGAGACATGGTGAGACCTCCCAAGATCTTCAAAAGGGCAAACAAATATTTCCAAACTTCAGAAATCAAACTTTCCTCCAGACTTTCAAGAAAATAGAAATAGGTGACTCTAACAAAATAAGAATGAGAAACCCTTTGAGCATAATTTGTCAAAACTACTCATATATTCAAAATGTAGACTCTGAGTATCATACTTTAGAAACAAAAACATCAAAAAGGATGGCGTATAGCTCCCAAACGAATAGTTTGAAGTCAAGGTATGCAGAGGCCTACAATAGCAAGGTATGCCTAACTATTTGGATTGAAAACTGATGTACACCAGCAAAAAAAATCAAGGATCTATGAAACATTTTGAAAGGAAACTCCTCCAAGTGAAATCACTCAAAAATACCTCATAATGGCTGAGATATGAAAGTTTGAAGAGAGGTACATCTCTTATGAGACACTGGATAGACACAAGAAAGAAGATCTGCAAAAACACCTACTTGCGTGGGTTTTTCTCATTACTTTTTGTACAAAAACTGATCTACTTATATAGTGCAAGTTGTAAGCTCTGCAACTCAACAAGAATCACTCCATTTGGCCACCTACACTAAGCGAACCACTCCTTTTATTGAGAGGTTGTCAATAGAAGCGCATTCCTTGTCTAAAAATAGACACCTCTCCTTTTCTTCTTACTTTATCTACTTTTACTCTAAATTTGGAGATGTGAGTGCCTCCACATGTTATTTATACCAAAAAAAACAAACTTTAGAGCTTGTTCTTATGTAACATTGCCCCCCTCAAGCTCTAAATCCAAAGCTTTGACTCCAACTAGAACTTTGCTTCGCTTGAGCTTCTGAGCATCCAGTGCTTTTGTGAGTATATCTGCTAATTGATCTTTAGTTCCAACATGTTGAATATCAATATCTTCATTCACCACCTTCTCTCGGATATAGTGATAGTGCACTTCAATGTGTTTTGTTCTTGCATGGTACATTGGATTAGACGCGAGCTGTAATGAACTTACATTATCTCCAAAGAGTAGTGGACATGCTGTAGATAGATTCATATCTTCATAAAGGTTCAAATACCACATAATCGCACATGTTGCATTTGTAAGGCTTCTATATTCAGCTTTTGTGCTTGAAAGTGCTACTATAGACTATTTTTTAGAACTCCATGAAACCAAATTATTACCTGCAAATATCAGATATCCACCTGTACTCCTCATGTCATCCTTATTTCTAGCCCATTCTGCATCACAGTATGCTTTCAAATCCATATCTTCATGATATTTATAGCCCAAACCTTCATTTAATGTACCCTTTGAATATCTCAAGACCCTTTTAGCTACTTACATATGTACGTCGGTGGGTCTGTTCATGAATTGAGACAATGTACTTACACTAAATGTAATATCCGGCCTTGTTAAAGTTGCATATATAAGAGAACCAATCAAAGACCTGTAGATAAGTGGATCTTCTAAAGGTTCACCATCTTCAACACTATACTTCACATTGGGTTCCAACTCTTGCAATGTTCCATGCCATATTTCTTTAACAAATATGAAATATACTTCCTTTGTAGAAGATATACACCATCGTCCTTCTTCATAACTTCGATTCCAAGAATGTACGTCAGTTCTCCTAAATATGAAATTTTAAATTCAAATCCAAGCTCTGCTTTGATCCTGGCTATCTCACCTTCATTGTTTCCTGTTATTATCAAGTCATCCACATAAACTGAGAGATAAGCAATCAATGATCCTTCAACCTTAACATACAAAGAAGTATCTGCATTTGAACACTTGTATCCCTGCTTTTCAAGAAACTTTACCAATATAAAATTCCAAGCCCTTGGAGCCTGCTTAAGACCATACAATGCTTTCAAGAGTTTACATACATGCATAGGATTCTTGGGATCTTCATAACCTATTGGTTGCTCCATGTACACATCTTCTTTTAAATCACCATTGAGAACTGCATTTTTTATATCTAATTGATAAAGATTCCATAGCTTGCTTGTAGCAACACTTATTAATGTCCTTATTGTTGATATCTTGGCAACAGGAGAAAATGTCTCCTCATAATCGATGTCATAACTTTGTGCATAACCTTTACAAACAAGCCTTACTTTATATCTACTTATTGAACCATCACTGTTTCTCTTTATCCTGTAGACCCATTTATTACCGATTACCTTCATGTTAGGTTGCCTTGGAACTAAACTCCATGTATTGTTCTCATACAAAGCTATCATTTCTTCATCCATTGCTTTAACCCATTTCTTTACCTTTGATGCTTCTTTAAAAGTTATTGGTTCCTGCTCCTCAAGAAGTTTTGCCATCTAAGCTTCATGAGAAAATCTTTGCGGATGCTTTCTTTCTCTTATTGGATACCTTGATTGACTTCTTGTCCTACCATGCTTTTCTTGCCTTTGAGTTTGAGTTCTTCTTAACATAGAACCTTCACTTTCTTCTTCATGTGACTCAATTTCCTTTGAAATCAATTCGATAATTTTCTTCAAGTTTTGATTGGGGAGAGTTATCTCTTCATGTGTAATTTGACTTTCTGGTAGCTTGGAGAACTTGGTTCTTCTTGGTGACTTCTTGTAGTTTCTTCTTCATCTACCTTCACTTCATGCTTATACCAAGATTTATCTTCATGAAAAATTACATCTCTTAAAATAATTACCTCTCTCGTATTTGGGTTTACACATCTATATCCTGGTTGCCCTTCTGCCATACCAATGAAAATTATTTTCTGTGACCTTGGATCCAACTTTGACCTTAACTATTGTGGAACATGAACAAAACATATGCTTCCAAAAATTCTACAATTAGAAATATCTGGTTTTGATCCATAAAATAATTCATAAGGTGCTTTTTGTACATGACTTTGAGTAGGTGGTAACCTGTTCATCACATAAACTGCCATATTGCACGCTTCAGCCCAAAAAGTAAGTGGTAAGTCCTTTTCATTTAACATACACCTACCCATCCCCAAGATAGACCTATTTCTTCTTTCGGCCACACCATTTTGTTGAGGTGTGTATCTATTTGTAGTCTCCCTTTTAATTCCTTCTTCCTCCAAAAATGCAAGAAACTGATTAGAAAAGTACTCACCTCCTCCATCTGATCTCAACCTTCTTATGCTTTGACCTATTTGCTTTTCAACCAATGATTTAAACTTCTTGAACATATCAAACACTTCGAATTTGTATTTCATAAAATAAATGTATATAAACTTTGAGAAGTCATCAATAAATGTTACAAAGTACTTGCTACCTGCCATGGACTCTTCTTGAGATGGACCCCATACATCAGTATGAATCAAGTCCAAAATACCTCTACTTTGCAATCTTTCTTTTGAAAAAGGAATTCATACCTGTTTTCCAATCTGACATGCCTCACAAATAAAATTCAAATCTTGCTTAGTGAGTTGTGGTAAACCTTCAACCAATGATTTCTTTGCAATATCCTTTAACCTACCAACACTGATGTGTCCTAATCTTTTATGCCATAAATCCAATTGACTTACTTGATTCCCATTAACCATTTTATAACCTGCATAATCTGGAACTTCAACTTCATAAGTATATAATATGTTTACCTTTTGTCTTTTTATAACAAAGTTCCCATTCTTCTTCTGATAAACCTGCCACTGATTATTATCAAAATCGACCTTCACTCCATTGTCCTCCATTTGTCCAATTGAAATCAAATTTCTTGTAATAGTAGGAACAAACAAAACATCTCTAAGATTTACATGTTCATTAAGTGGACAATCACCAATGTAAACTACTTCATGCTCAGTACTATCTCCTGTAGCAATTGTGACTCTTGAATCTGTTTTGTGTAAGTTCACAAACGTGTTCATGTTATGAATCATGTGGTTTGAGCATCCACTATCTACATACCAAGTTTTTGTTGTTTATCTTCCTCTTATGTGTCTTTATATGCATAGCCATAAGTATGTTTTCATTCTGTGTCTGAGCCTCCTCTTGCACTATGTTGTTGTTTTGATGCATGTGATCTTGGCCTCTTCCTCTTTGTCGTCCTCTAAAACCACCTCTTCTATTTGGGTTTGAGAAGAAATCCCTTGCATAATGACCAACTTTACCACGATAATGGCAAGTAAAGTTACCTTGCTAATTTGGTTGATTCTGTTCACTTTGTTGTGTTGTTCTTCCTACTCTAGTAGCATTAAAGCTTCCTCTTCCTCTTGCATTGTTGTTGAATCTTCCTCCTCCTCTCCAATTTCCTCTACCTCTTGATCTATTTGCTGAAGTATAAAGAGCTTGTCCTTGACTACCTCTTTATGAATGATAAGAGTTGCCACCTTCTATGTTGATTTCTTTAGTAATCATAAGTGTTTATAAATCTTCAAAGGATGGTAGATTCTCTCAAGTCATGATAGATGTAATGAAAGACTTCCATCTTTCATCTTATCTCAAGCCATTTAACATGCTATTAAACTTTATATCCTCACTAGGAGATGCGTCATTCAAGGTTAATGCTTTAATAAGAGATTTTACCTCAAGAATATAATCATTAACTGATTGTCGTGGCTTCTTTTTTACTCTTATCAGCTCACCAATAAGTTGTGTTTTCCTTGCCCTATTGGTGGTTGCAAATAACCTTTCTAGAGACTCCCAGGCTTCTGTACTAGTATTCAAACCTCTTATATGTCCAAGCATAGTATTTGGAACTGTTTGTGAGATAATAAACAAAACTCTTCTATCTCTTTTGATACATTCTTGCTCTCTTGCTCGATCTGCTTGTGTAGGAGCTTTTGGCAATATCAGCTTCACTTCTGTACCTGTTGTCAATCCTCAAAGACCTTTAGACATGAGATAAGACTCCATTCTAAATTGCCACATATGATAGTTTCTCCCATCTGATAACTTCTCAATCGATGCACTCAAATCTACCATGTTGAATTTTTGTAAACAAAGAAGATAATTCAATAAGTTGTATGAAAGATTTGATTGAAAAAAGTAAAAGCTCTGATACCACAATGTTATGTTTAAAAACTTGTAAACATCAAAGTACACAACGAAACATGATGAGACCTCCCAAGATCTTCAAAAGGGCAAACAAATATTTCCAAACTTCAAAAATCAAACTTTCCTCCAAATGTTCAAGAAAACATAAATAGGTGACTGTAGCAAAATAGCCACCAAAAACTCTCTGAGCATAATTTTCAAAACTAATCATATATTCTAAAAGTAGACTCTGATTAGCATGCTTTAGAAACAAAAAATGTCAAAAAGGCTGGAGTATCACTCCCAAACGAATAGTTTGAAGTCAATGTATGTGGAGGCCTACAACAGCAAGGTATGACTAACTATTCGTGTGAGAGCTAAGGAAACTCCTCCAAGTGAAATCGCTCAAAAAGACCTCATAACGAGAGACATATGGAAGTTTGAAGAGAGGTATGTCTCTGATGAGACACCGTATAGACACAAGGAAGATGATCTACAAGACTGCCTACTTGCACGGGGTTTTCTCATTACTTTTTGTAAAAAAACTGACCTACTTATATAGTACAAGCTGAAAGCTTTGCAACGCAACAAGAGTCACTCCATTTGGCCACCTACACTAAGAGAACTACTCTTTTTATTGAGAGGTTGTCAACAAATCGCCTTCCTTATCTAAAAATAGACACATCTCCTTTCCTTCTTACTTTTATCTACTTTTATCTACGTTTAATCTAAATTTGGAGATGTGAGCGCCTCCACATGTTATTTATAATAAATAATAAACTCCATAAGCCTAAAAAACAAAACTTTAGAGCTTGTTCTAAAGTAATAGAAATTACCTAGTGGCTAGGGACCATTATACCAATTGTTGTCCTAAGAATGAGGCATCTTCATCTCGGCCCCACATTCAAATGATTTCTGTGTGCAAAGAAGAAGTTATAGAACAAGTAAATGTGACATCACCATATACTAGAGTGGTGCAGTTAGAAGAAATTGAGTCTTTTACAGTGCACAGAAGAAGCAAGGGGAAGGCTCAATTAGAAATAAGTAAAGAGTCAAGGATTAATGGATTGAACAAAGACATAGAGACATCTGAAGACAAAGCCAAAACATGTGCGGATACAAGGCAAAAAGAAAATCTCATAAGTACCAGTGATGCCATTGGACATGCATTTAGCAGGGCTCGTGAGGATTTTGATAAGTCAATGGAGCCCATGCTCTTAAGGAATCAGAAGCTTCAAGACTAGTAAGGCCTATGGGAGTATTCATTGGAGTCCAAGTCGAGATACAAGGTACCATCTTTAACTTGACTTTGTTGTTTTAAGGCTACCACAGGTAGAAGGAAGTTTCCCCCTGCTGATTGGGAGATCTTGGTTAAGGCATGCCAATGTGTTGCATGAATGTGGTAAGGACACAATGTGGGTAAAGCAAGAGGGAAAAGAGTTGCAGCAGATATTTTTAGAAGAAGGTCGAGACAACCAAAGACATACTAGCATGATGCAGGCAATTGGTATTTGTATGGAAGAAGAATTTTTGGACAACCTAGAAGCAAATATATTTGAAGAAGCAAATTTATATGAAGAAGAAAACATGTTGGCTTGGCTCCATGCAGAAGACCCATGTATTTTTTATATAATTTTGGGTATTTTTCACCAAAAGAAAGGGAGGCCCTGGCGGCTAATTTTTGTTTTTTCTATTTCAAAAAAAAAACCCCTCTCCCCCCTGAAGTGGACCCCCTCCCCCCCCAAGTGGACTGCCCCCCCACCTCCCCAAGTGGACCCCCTTCCCCTCCCCTCCCCCCCTCCCCAAGTGGACCTCGTTCCCCCCCTCCCCCCCAAGTGCCCCTCCCCCCCCCCCCCCCCCCCCCGGTGGACCCCCTCCCCTCCCAAGTGGACCCCCTCTCCCCCTTATAGTGGACCCCTCCCCCCCCATGTGGACTCCATCCCCCCCAAGCCCCTTTTTTCCTTTTTTATTTTTTTATTATTCTTCAATTATTTTATTTTATCTTCTTTTATTTTATTTTTAATTTTTCTTTTTTATTTAAGCTCTGCCCAACCCCCATGAGCATAAAAAAAAAACATAATAAAATAAAAAATATATTTTTTTAATTTTTCTTGTCCATTGATTTTGGCTCTAGATTGTGTCTCGGATGGCCATTTGTTTCAAAACTGGGGTCTAAGCAAGATTAGTTGCCGAATGATGCTCACAAACTCATGGTATAAACTATGAGAAAACATTCTCACCTATTGCAAAGATGACAAAAATTCAAACACTGATAAGTATAGTTGCTGCAAGAAATCGGAGACTCCTTTAAGTTGATGTAAAAAATGCATTTCTAAATGGTTGGATAAGTGAAGAGGTACACTCGTCACAACCTCTATGATTTGAAAACCGTAATTATACATCTTATGTTTGTAGACTTAAGAAAGCATTGTATGGATTGCAACAAGCTCCTAGAGCTTGGGAATTACAGGTTGGTTACATGCCCTCAAGATCAAGGGTTCAGACCTAGCAACTGAGATCCATCTTATTCATCAAAAGGGATCACAATGAGATTATCTATCTATGTGTATATGTAGATGACATTATTGTGACAAGTGATTATCTTAATGGCATTCAAAGGATCAAACGACACATGCAAGAGGAGTTGGAAATCATTGACTTTGGAATTAAACCAAAAACTAAGAGTTTATTAGAAAGAGCAAATCGATGATCCTAAAGAGTATCAAAGCTTAGTTGTGCAGAGGCTACTATTCTCTCTATAGAGTTCCAAATCACGTGATGAACCATTCATTCAAAAAGTATCACTGTCTAATTTATGTGTAAAAATGATCAAGTTATTTGACTTATTATTTTTAGAGAAATCTACATTTTATTGTCTGGGGCATCTTTTGCACATCCCTCAAAAATTAGGATGACATCCAATCAGTGTTAAGGAGATTGCTCCTTCACTAGCTTATATAAATTAGGTCTTTTAGGCATTTTATCAAGACAATCCTATGTGTGATACCCCTTAAGAGGAATGTTTCAATTTTTAAACTATGCTGGCCGTTGTTAACCACCAAAATGGATTGATCATCTTTTTGTAATAAACATTTTGTAATAGGAAAAGGGGTTTTTATCACTACAAGGTCTGAAGAGTTTTTGGAAGTTTGGTGCCTTGTATTCAAAAGTTTGGAATGGTTTGATGTAGCAAAATAAGATGAGAAAGAAAATGGTATGGTCTTTGGAGTAATCTATCTATGCAAAACGGTGTAATGCAAGGAAAACCGAGAAGGAAAAAACTCTATCTTACGGAACTTTACGAGTGTGGAAGTGTCTATAATGATGTATGAATTATGAAGATTGTAAAGGAGAGTCTGTACATAATGTCTATTGTCTAGTGCATCAAAGTCTGTAATACTAAAGTATTATAATCATTCCGAAGTACTTTAATTCCCATAGTATATTTGTTGATATATTTAGGTAGTGATGTGTGTGAACACTCTAGGACCGCCGGGGCACTTTTTTCCCTCTTTAGGAGGTTTTTTTCCCCCGGCTTGTATATATGCCTATTGCCCTAATGGGCTACTTATCTTTGTACATTCTCTAGTAATACATTCAGTCTTGTGTGTTGTGCTCCAAGCTTCTTCTTCTTCCTTGTGTTGTTCGCGTGCTTCTGCAGACGTCTAACTCCAACAATTGGTATCAGAGCAGGTCGTTGCTTCTTCTAGGGCGCCGTCGACACTCCTCCGTTTGCAGTCTCAGATTCGCACAAAATTTGGTGAGCATACTCAGGGTGTTTCCGAGATCAAAACAGCTTCGCTGTGTGGTGCCGAAATCGCGATCTGAGCTCGTTTCGGCCTCCGAACGCACTATCGCAGTGCTTGTGCAGGATATTTCGTCCTTTTGTGCCAAAGGTATATACCAGTTTCTGTTCGCCAGTTTAAGCGTCTCGAAGTCTGCTACAGGTCTAGCAGAACTCGTGTGGGCAGTTCTGTTCAACTTTTTGAGATACAGTCAATTTTCTGCATCAAGGTATTTTAGTCACCGGCCATGGCTGAAAGCAGTGATGTATTCCGTATGTTGGCTGTTGAGGATAAGTTGGATGGTACCAACTACCCATTATGGGCTTATATGATGCGACATGTACTGGTTGCAAAAGGATTGTGGAACAATGTGCAGGGTGTTGAAAGACGTCCTGTTACACCTGTAACGACAGGTACTGCAAATACAGGTGTTGGAGCTGATGAAGATGGTGTCGAAGATGATATTCCGCAGATTCCTATTCGTGCTGCTATTTCTGTTGCACCTACTGCAGAGCAGATTCGTTGGGATGGCAGAGATGCCCAGGCACATGCATTGATAGCTTTGTCTGTCAAACGTGCCATTATTCCTCACATTCGCTCTTGCAGAACAGCAAAGGATGCTTGGGATACACTTACCACTTTGTACCAGGCTAGGAATGAGGCTCGTGTTGCTTACCTCCGAAAACAGTTGGAGAGTGAGCACATGAATGAAGGTGATTCGATGGACAATTTTCTTACAAAGATCAAAGACCTGAAGGAACAATTGATTTCTGCTGATGAGGTTATACCAGATAGCTCACTTGTGCAGACCGTTCTGAATGGCCTTCCTGATTCATATCAGAGTTTTGCCTCTACTCTTCGATTGATGATGAAAGGCAATCCGAATGCCTTGTCATTTGAGGAATTAGTCTCTGTTCTGTTGCAGGAAGATCAGTCCACGCAGAACAGGTCCATTATGCGTGTTGCAGATCAAGCTTTCCTGGCTAGTCAGAAGGGCAAAGGAAAATGGAGCTCTTCTACTAGTAAGCAGAAATCTGCAAATGCTGCACAATCGAAGAACCAGGATAAAGATGAGAAGAAATCAGAAAAGCAGAAATTGTTCTGCAAGTACTGTAAAGGAAATGATCATATTATAAAGAACTGTCCAAAACTAGCTGCTAAAGAGGCAAAGAAGAAAGAGGCTGGAATGGTTGTTGCAGAGGCCTCTACACCAAAAACAGAGTCTGCAAATCTTGTGCAGGAAGAAGAATGGGCGTTTACTACTGTCTGCAGTTTTGACCCATCTTCTCATGATCAGTGCATGTCTGCAGTAGACTCAGATGTTTGGTACTTTCACAGTGGGGCGACCAAACATATTACCTCGCAGCGCAGTTTCTTCTCTTCACTCGAGCCTGCCCCTACAGGGAATACTGTCACATGCACCAATAACTCCTCTTATCTTGCTATGGGAGTTGGTAAGATCATTCTGACTACTGCTGATGGTAGTTCTTTCACTTTGTCAGATGCTTTATTTGTGCCAGGGATCAAAAAGAACCTGTTATCAGTTTCTGCATTAGCCAAGATTGGCTTGGTTGTGAAATTCGTTGATGACAGGTGTACAGTCCATGATCTCTCAAATGGCGATGTGATTATTGCTTCTGGCATTTTATGTCGTGGGCTGTATAAGCTCATAGACTATGAAAGATCTGTGAATGATTCGGCATGTGCAGTTCATGATTCTCAGGCTATGTCAGATGCAAAGCTTTGGCATGCACGCTTTGGTCATCTGAATTTTGCTAGTTTGTTACGCCTGCAGAAATCTGAAATGGTGTCCTCTTTGCCCAAACTTGAGGCACCTGGAAAACATGTTTGTGAAGGCTGTATTTTGGGCAAAATGCAGCGTTCTTCCTTTCCAAAAGATGGTTCAGTTCGGGCTATGCAGAAATTGCAACTTGTACTAGTGATGTCTGTGGTCCTATGCAGACACCCTCTTTTGGAAATTACCTTTACTTCGTGACTTTCATTGATGATTTTTCCAGGCATGCATGGGTATATCCACTCAAAGCAAAGTCCGAAGTGTTCATGTGCTTCAAACAGTTTTTGGTTTTGGCTGAAAATCTGTCAGCATGTAAAATGGGCACCCTCCGTTCTGATCGAGGGGGGGAATATATGTCTTCAGATTTTAATGCATTTCTGGCTGAACGTGGGATAAAACACCAGTGTACAGTGCCGTATACACCTCAACAGAATGGAGTTGCTGAACGAAAGAACAGGTCACTCATGGAGATGGCGAGGTGCATGGTCAAAAGTCAGGCTTTACCACATAGTTTCTGGCTTGAGGCTGTCATGTGTGCAGCATATGTACTGAACAGGTGTCCCACCAAAGCGTTGCAGTCTATCACTCCATATGAGGCTTGGCATAACCGCAAGCCATCTGTTGCTCATTTGCGTGTTTTTGGTTGTTTGGCATATGCATTAGTGCCTGAACAACATCGTAGAAAATTGGATGATAAGGCAGTAAAATGTATTTTTGTTGGGTACAGTTCTGAAATTAAAGGCTATCGTCTGTATCATCCACAGACTAAACGCATTCTGGTTAGCCGTGATGTTGTCTTTGTGGAAGATGCTATTCAGCCATTGCTTTCATGTACTAAGGAGACATCTGTTAGCTCCAAAGACATGTATGATACTTTGATGCCTCTTTTTACAGGTGGACAGGCTAGCGCTGGTCCTAATGAGGCAACTTCTCAACCTTTGCAGGTTTCATATGATGATGCAGATCATTCCATTTCTGATGCAGATTTACATGATGCACTTGTTGATGAGAGAGCTGATATTGAACAGGCAAAAACTATGCCAAAATGGCTGGTGCAGACTTTGCGTGACAGCAAATTAGATGCACCTTTGTCATATCGTACTCGTTCAGGCTCTCATAGTACCTCCTTTGCATCAGATTGCTATGCTATGGCTGCATCTAGTCTCTGTGATGAGAATGAGCCTGTTTCTTTTGATGAAGCACAAAATTCAGAAAATTAGATGGCTGCTATGCAATCTGAATATGATGCTATAATGAAGAATGGTACATGGTCTTTATGTGACTTGCCTCCTGGCAAGAAGGCCATTGGCACTAAGTGGGTATACAAGCTGAAGCGTAAACCTGATGGTACAGTTGACAGGTATAAGACTAGGCTTGTTGCAAAGGGTTATGCGCAGGAAAGAGGCATTGATTTTGATGAGACCTTTGCACCTACATGTCGTATGACTACTGTTCGGAGCATTTGTGCACTTGCAGCCCATCATGGTTGGAATGTACATCAGTTGGACATTAAAACAGCATTTCTGAATGGTGACTTGCATGAAGAAGTGTATGTTTTTCAGCCCCGTGGCTTTGTGCAGAAAGGGCATGAAAACCAGGTGTGCAGGTTAAAGAAGGCGTTATATGGTTTAAAGCAAGCACCACGTGCTTGGTATGAGAAAATACATGCCTATCTGATTGCACATGGTTTTGAGAACAGTCCAACTAAAAGCACCTTATATGTTAAGCGTGCTAATGATGTGCTTCTGATCATTGTTGTCTATGTAGACGACATGCTGCTCACTTGTCCTCTTGAGAAGCATATTGCTGATTTCAAGGCTGATTTGCATGCCTCATTTGAGATGTCTGATTTGGGGCATTTGCATCACTATTTGGGCATTCAGTTTATGCAAGTTGATGGTGGAATGGCTTTGTGTCAAACGAAATATATTGACACATTATTGCAGCGTTTTGGCCTTGAAGACTGTAAGCCTATTGCCACTCCTATGGAGACAGGCTTACGATTGAGTCTTCATGATGCTGGAGATGCATTTGATGCTGTTCTCTATCAGCAGGCTGTTGGATGCTTGATTTACTTATGCATTACTCGGCCAGATATTCAGTTTGCTGTCTCACAGATGAGCAGGTTTATGCATTGCCCAGGAGTCACGCATTGGAAAGCGGTTAAGCGCATCTTTCGCTACTTGAGTGGTACTCGGCTACTTGGGTTGTTTTATCCCAAGGGGGGATCACTACCGCCAGATTTGCATGCTTTTTCTGACTCAGATTGGGCTGGTTGCTATGACACTCGTGTGTCCACCAGTGGTTTTTGCTTCATGCTTGGTAGCTCATGTATATCTTGGTTGAGCAAGAAGCAGCCTACTGTGGCCACTTCCAGTTGTGAGGCTGAGTATAGGGCAACTTTCACAGCGACTGTTGAGTGTGTGTGGCTCAGACGCCTTATGGCTGATTTGGGTGTTGGCCAGTCTTCTGCCACCACCATCTTCACTGACAGTCAGAGCGCATTGGCAGTTGCGAGGAACCCTGTGTTCCATGCTCGCACTAAGCACATTGAGGTGCATTATCACTATGTCAGGGAGAGGTTCTCTGCTGGGGAGATCAGCTTGGCATATGTGCCCACGCAGGAGAACATTGCAGACCTTTTCACGAAGGCTCTGCCTAGGGAGAAGTTTGAAGCTTTCTGCAAAGCTTTGGGCTTACTTCCTTTTGTGGAGTGATTTCCACATAGCTCGGCACTTCCTTATACATGAGTGCCAGCTCCTTGTTCACCGCATCACTCCCAGGGGGGATTTGTTGATATATTTAGGTAGTGATGTGTGTGAACACTCTAGGACCGCTGGGGCACTTTTTTCCCTCTTTAGGAGGTTTTTTTCCCCCGGATTGTATATATGCTTATTGCCCTAATGGGCTACTTATCTTTGTACATTCTCTAGTAATACATTCAGTCTTGTGTGTTGTGCTCCAAGCTTCTTCTTCTTCCTTGTGCTGTTCGCGTGCTTCCGCAGACGTCTAACTCCAACAATATTGTGATAATCTGAAGTCTATAAAATGTGTGGTAATAATACAAGGAATAGAAACACATGTTATGATTGCGATATTTGCAATCATAAAAAACCTACCCTTTGGAGGTGTGTTATATGCTCTAACAATAACAACACCAAACAGATTGGCGACCACGACGGGATGGGGTTTGTTTTGAGATTCAGTTCCACTTAAATTGATGTCATTACGGAATGGTAAAGAGTACCTACGTAGTTATCAACATCAAGAGTACCTAGACAAATTTATTCAACAGACCTTAGAAACCTTACATCTTGAGGATATTTCACTTGCAAAAGCAGCAAAGATCCCAGAATTGTTACGATGGGTGGAAAATGGAGTTTTACCACAAGCCATCTTGGATGACTAGATATTTGAGTGGAGGAATGGAAAATTAGCTAAAGATTCATGGCAAGGGGAATTCTGTAGAGCCGACCAATGGAGCCTGTAGTATGAAGAAGAGTGCCCTATGCATCTGAGCAAAAGTGGTGGCAATGGACCCCAATCAGATTTTGCTTTAGCACTACAATATATGATCTAAAGAGTATGGTGGATTATTATGCTTCAGATTTCAAATCTTTAATGAGATGACGATGGTTGTCCTTCAAAAGAATTGTTGCACGAATTTTTTGTGGATGGATTGTAGCAAACAATAAAGGAGAAAATCTATATGTACACATTAGAACAAGCCCAAACATTAGACCAGATCATTGACCTATCAGAAAGAGTGGATATAAAAATACAATTAGCAATTTGGGTTCCGAAAAGACAAACCTAGTCACGAAGAAAAGTGCTAATCTGGCCCAGCAATTGTATTGTCTACGATGCCAAAATATGGGCCATATTATTGTTGATTATGCATTAAATTAGGTATACTAGCCCATTTGCAATAAAAATAATCACAGTTTGGAAGAGTGTAAGTTCAATGGAAAAAATACACTGGTTGCAATGACACAAGTTGAAACTTCTTCATGGAAGGGTACTGCTATAGGTTATAAGCCTCTAACCCAATCTAGACCATGGTCAGAGAGTCAAGATGCAAGATTTTTGGGGAAATCTCACTAATCTTGATCCCAACAATTTTCGAATCAACGGAGGTTTTATTGTTGGAGTTAGACGTCTGTGGAAGCACGCGAACAGCATAAGGAAGAAGAAGAAGCTTGGAACACAAACACACAATACTGAATGTATTACTAGAGAATGTACAAAGATAAGTAGCCCATTAGGGCAATAGGCGTATAAAAAGTGCCCCGATGGTCCTAGTGTGTTCACACACATCACTACCTAAATATATCAACAAATCCCCCTTGGGAGTGATGCGGTGAACAAGGAGTTGGCACTCATGTATAAGGAAGTGCCAAGCTATGTGGAAATCACTCCACAAAAGGAAGTAAGCCCAAAGCTTTGCGGAAAGCTTCAAACTTTTCCCTAGGCAGAGCCTTCGTGAAAAGTTCTGCAATGTTCTCCTACGTGGGCACATATGCCAAGCTGATCTCCCCAACAGAGAACCTCTCCCTGATATAGTGATAATGCACCTCAATGTGCTTAGTGCGAGCATGGAACATAGGGTTCCTTGCAACTGCCAATGCGCTCTAACTATCAGTGAAGATGGTGGTGGCAGAAGACTGGCCAACACCCAAATCAGCCATAAGGTGTCTGAGCCACACACACTCAAGAGTCGCTGTGAAAGCTTCCCTATACTCAGCCTCACCACTAGAAGTGGCCACAGTAGGCTGCTTCTTGCTCAACCAAGATATACATGAGCTACCAAGCATGAAGCAAAAACCACTGGTGGAGACATGAGTGTCATAGCAACTAGTCGAGTACCACTCAATTAGCGAAAGATGCGCTTAACCGCCTTCCAATGCGTGACTCCTGGGCAATGCATAAACCTACTCATCTGTGAGACAACAAACTGAATATCTGGCTGAGTAATACATAAGTAAATCAAGCATCCAACAGCCTGCTGATAGAGAACAGCATCAAATGCATCTCCAACATCATGAAGATTCAATCATAAACCTGTCTCCATAGGAGTGGCAATAGGCTTACAGTCTTCAAGGCCAAAACGCTGCAATAATGTGTCAATATATTTCGTTTGACATAAAGCCATTCCACCATCAACTTGCATAAACTGAATGCCTAAATAGTGATGCAAATGCCCCAAATCCGACATCTCAAATGAGGCATGCAAACCAGCCTTGAAATCAGCAATATGCTTCTCAATAGGACCAGTGAGCAGCATGTCGTCAACATAGACAACAATGATCAGAAGCACATCATTAGCACGCTTAACATATAAGGTGCTTTCAGTTCAACTGTTCTCAAAACCATGTGCAACCAGATAGGCATGTATCTTCTCATACCAAGCACGTGGTGCCTGCTTTAAACAATATAATGCCTTCTTTAACCTGCACACCTGGTTTCCATGCCCTTTCTGCACAAAGCCACGGGGCTGAAAAAAATACACTTCTTCATGCAAGTCACCATTCAAAAATGTTGTTTTAATGTCCAACTGATGTACATTCCAACCATGATGGGCTGCAAGTGCACAAATACTCCGAACAGTAGTCATACGGCATGTAGGTGCAAAGGTCTCATCAAAATCAATGCCTCTTTCCTACGCATAACCCTTTGCGACAAGCCTAGCCTTATACCTGTCAATTGTACCATCAGGTTTACGCTTCAACTTGTATACCCACTTAGTGCCAATGGCCTTCTTGCCAGGAGGCAAGTCACATAAAGACCATATACCATTCTTCATTATAGCATCATATTCAGATTGCATAGCAACCATCCAATTTTCTGAATTCTGTGCGTCACCACCAGAAACAGGCTCATTCTCATCACAGAGACTAGACGCAGCCATAGCATAGCAATCTAATGAAAAGGAGGCACTATGAGAGCCTGAACGAGTACGATATGACAAAGGTGCATCTAATTTGCTGTCACGCAAAGTCTCCACCAGCCATTTTGGCATAGTTTTTGCCTGCTCAATATCAGCTTTCTCATCAACAAGTGAATCATGTAAATCTGCATCAGAAATGGAATGATCTTCATCATCATATGAAACCTGCAAAGGCTGAGAAGTTGCCTCATTAGGACCAGCACTAGACTGTCCACCTGTAAAAAGAGGCAGCAAAGTATCATACATGTCTTTGGAGCTAATAGATGTCTCCTTAGTACGTGAAAGCAATGGCTGAATAGCATCTTCCACAAAGACAACATCACGGCTAACCAAAATGCGTTTAGTCTGTGGATGATATAGATGATAGCCTTTACTTTCAGAACTGTACCCAACAAATACATTTTACTGCCTTATCATCCAATTTTTTGCGATGTTGTTCAGGCACTAGTGCATATGCCAAACAACCAAAAACACGCAGATGAGCAAAAGATGGCTTGCGGTCATGCCAAGCCTCATATGGAGTGATAGACTGCAGCGCTTTAGTGGGACACCTGATCAGTACATATGTTGCACACATCACAGCCTCAAGCCAGAAACTATGTGGTAAAGCTTGACTCTTGACCATGCACCTCGCCATCTCCATGAGTGACCTGTTCTTTTGTTCAGCAACTCCATTCTGTTGAGGTGTATACGACACTGTACACTGGTGTTTTATCCCATGTTCAGCCAGAAATGCATTAAAATCAGAAGACATATATTCCCCCCCTCGATCATAATGGAGGGTGCCCATTTTACATGCTGACAGATTTTCAGCCAAAACCAAAAACTGTTTAAAGCACATGAACACTTCAAACTTTACTTTGAGTGGATATACCCATGCATTCCTGGAAAAATCATCAATGAAAGTCATGAAGTAAAGGTAATTTCCAAAAGAGGGTGTCTGCATAGGACCACAGACATCACTATGTACAAGTTGCAATTTCTATGTAGCCTGAACTGAACCATCTTTTGGAAAGGAGGAACGCTGCATTTTGCCCAAAATACAGCCTTCACAAACATGTTTTCCAGGTGCCTCAAGTTTGGGCAAAGAGGACACCATTTCAGATTTCTGCAAGCGTAGCAAACTAGCAAAATTCAGATGACCAAAGCGTGCATGCCAAAGCTTTGCATCTAACATAGCCTGAGAATCATTTACTACACATGCCAAATCCTTTTCAGATCTTTCATAGTCTATGAGCTTATACAGCCCATGACATAAAATGCCAGAAGCAATAATAACATCCCCATTTGACAGATCATGAACTGTACATCTGTCATCAACAAATTTCACAACCAAGCCAATCTTGGCTAATGCAAAAAATGATAACAGATTCTTCTTGATCCCTGACACAAATAAAGCATCTGAGAAAGTGAAAGAACTACCATCAACAGTAGTCAAAATGATCTTACCAACTCCCATAACAGGATAAGAGGAGTTGTTGGTGCATGTAACAGTATTCCCTGTAGGGGCAAGCTCGAGTGAAGAGAAGAAGCTGCGCTGTGAGGTAATATGTTTGGTCGCCCCACTGTCAAAGTACCAAACATCTGAGTCTACTGCAAACATGCATTTATCATGAGAAGATGGGTCAAAACTGTGGACAATAGTAAACGCCCATTCTTCTTTGTCCACAAGATTTGCAGACTCTATTTTTGGTGTAGAGGCCTCTGCAACAACCATTCCAGCCTCTTTCTTCTTTGCCTCTTTAGCAGCCAGTTTTGGACAGTTCTTTATGATATGATCATTCCCTTTACAGTACTTACAAAACAATTCCTGCTTTTTTGATTTCTTCTCATCTTTATCTTCGTTCTTCAAATATGCAGAAGTAGCAGATTTCTGCTTACTAGTTGAAGAGCTCCATTTTCCTTTGCCCTTCTGACTAGCTAGGAAAGCTTGATGTGCAACTCGCATAATGGACGTGTTTTGCTTGGATTGATCTTCCTGCAATAGAACAGAGACTAACTCCTCAAATCATAAGGCATTTGGATTGCCTTTCATCATCAACCGAAGAGTAGAAGCAAAACTCTTATATGAATCAGGAAGACCATTCAGAACGGTCTGCACAAGTGAGCTATCTAGTATAACCTCATCAGCAGAAATCAACTGTTCCTTCAAGTCTTTGATCTTAGTTAGGAAACTGTCCATAGAATCACTTTCATTCATGTGCTCACTCTCCAACTGTTTTCGGAGGTAAGAAACACGAGCCTCATTCCTAGCTTGGTACAATGTGGTAATTGTATCCCAAGCATCCTTAGCTGTTTTGCAAGAGCAAATGTGAGGAATAATGGCACGTTTGACAGACAAAGCTATCAATGCATGTGCCTGGGCATCTCTGCCATCCGAGCAAATCTGCTCTGCAGTAGATGCAGTAGAACTACCAGCACGAATAGGAATCTGCGGAATATCATCTTCGACACCATCTTCATCAGCTCCAACACCTGTATTTGTAGTACCTGTAGTCAGAGGTGTAACAGGACGTCTTTCAACACCCTGCACAATGTTCCACAATCCTTTTGCAACCAATACATGTCGCATCATATAAGCCCATAATGGGTAGTTGGTACCATCCAACTTATCCTCAACAGCCAACATACGAAATACATCATTGCTTTGAGCCATGGCCGATGACTAAAATACCTTGATGTAGAAAATTGACTATATCTCAAAAAGTTGAATAGAACTGCCCAGACGAGTTCTGCTAGACCTGTAGCAGACTTCCAGATGCTTAAACTAGCGAACAGAAACTGGTATATACCGTTGGCACAAAAAGACGAAATAGCCTACACAAGCACTGCGATAGTGCATTCAGAGGCCAAAATGAGCTCAGATCACGATTTCGGCTCCATAGAGCGAAGCCGTTTTGATCTTTGAAACACCCTGAGTATGCTCACCAAATTTCGTGCGAATATGAGACTGCAAACGGAGGAGTGTCGATGGCGCCCTAGATGAAGCGGCGACCTGTTCTGATACCAATTGTTGGAGTTAGACGTCTGCGGAAGCACGCGAATAGCATAAGGAAGAAGAAGAAGCTTGGAGCACAAACACACAATACTGAATGTATTACTAGAGAATGTACACAGATAAGTAGCCCATTAGGGCAATAGGCGTATATACAAGCCGGGGAAAAAGACCTCCTAAAGAGGGAAAAAAGTGCCCCGGCGGTCCTAGTGTGTTCACACACATCACTACCTACATATATCAACATTTATCCGCCTAATTTTTAGGATTATGAAAGAGGCCTTAGTTTTCGGCAAGCAGGATCTAGAAATTTTGGGAATTGACCAGTTCGGTGCCAGTTCTATTTGCACTATGGACACCGACAATTTGAATGTGAGGAAGAAAAGGGATATGACAAAAAAAATTAAGGTGAAGGCTCCCATGGCAAATGTGGTGAACTTGGAATATTTAGAACCTTCAGTAGTGGTTATTGCACATCAATATGAGCACTACTCAATAAGGGAGCAGAAGAAACATTTAAGTAAAGCAATCCAGTGGGCTAAGGAGTACCCACCATACTAGGCCGACCCAAAACCAGTCACTAGAGTTAGCAAGAGTAAAGGTTGAAGAGGAAAAACAACAAGTAAAAGGAGTTTGCAAAGAGTCCAGACTCATGAGGATAGTGTTGTAGTATAAGGAAGTGATATCTTTGGACACTCAAGTGAACCCATAGTTTTGGAATTGCAGAAATTGAGTTCAAATTTCTAGAATTCTAGTGCCAGAGTGTAAGATCGGACTTTGGACAAATCATAGAACTAAAGTGTTCTAGAACAGGTAATGTCAGATGAAGGAAATTCTTGGAATTTATTAAGCAAGTCAGAGATTCAATTACCCCTCGGTGCCTTGCTAGAGTTAGTTCCGACGTTCAAAGAAAAGTTACTAAAACATATATAGAAGGAACATTCTCTGGACCAGTTCCCAGAAGCAACTGTCAACATGGTACCAGATAAAGTGGTGGACTATGCAATCCCTACTTTTATAGTATGGTACAAAGATAAGGCAATATTGAAAGTATTGATTGATGGTAGCTCTAGTATGAATATTGCCTCTACAACTAGTTGTAAGTGAATGGGTTGGACTAGCATCGAGCCAACCCCATTCTTTGTATGGATGGACGACCAATCCAGAGTGTAGCCAATTGGACTTGTCAAGGATATTCCAATAGTAATTTCTCACATCATTTTTCCCATCACCTTTGTTGTGCTCGAACTCAAAGTGTAGAATTTGGACTATAATCTATTATTGGGAAGACCTTGGTTGCGGAATGCCAAAGTAAGACAAAACTAACTATCACCTTTAGGAAGTGGCATGCCAAATTTTTTATCTAGCTAGAGGATGAGCAGTTTTTTCCTCTGAAAAATAAACCAATACTTGTTGAACCACATCATATGTTGGAAGTACTCTAGAAGTAGGAGCAACTTTAAGAAGGGAGATAGCTTTCCCTCAATGATTTAGAAGCTTGATAGGCAAAACTATGCATCTTGGAAAATCATAATGGAGGCCTATTTGCAAGGTAGAAATCTTTATGGAATTGTAGTAGATGATGAAGTTATGGCTACTCCAAGATCCAATGGGGGACCTATACAAGAGGAGATAGAGAAGCTCAAACTTTGGTGTGCACGAGATGCTCAAGCAAAGTCATACATACTAAACTCTATCTCTAATTTTCTATTACCCCATATTAGAGGATGCAAGACATCATGGGAGACTTGGAATTTCATAGAGACTTTCTTTTCTGCTAGTACCAAAGCAAGAAAGAATAATCTTTGGAATGAGTTCAACCAAATAAAGAAGACACCTAAACAAAGTATCATAGAGTTTGTTACCAAGTTCAAGGAGTTTACAAATAAGTTGGCATCCATTGGAGAGCTGATTGAAGAAGAGGCCAACATGAGGCAAGTTTGAAAAGGAACTAGAAGTGATGAGCAATGGAAATCCTTTGCTATGGCTTATGATTTCATCATGGATGTACAAACCCTAGATTTTCAACATATTTCTTGGACAACTCTTCAATCAAGAGGCCAACAATAGCAAAAAGGAAGGTAACTCCTATCATGATAATTCAACTAGTGCCCTATATGCATATAAGAAGGACAAGAAGTTGAAAGGCAAGAAGAAGGAACAGGATGAAGAGGGGACTTTCCAAGCCAACTTTGCAAGCAAGAGCAAGTGGAAAGGGAAGAAAAAAGGACCAAATCATGAAAAAACCAAAGGCCAGAATGTTCAACCTTGTGGCATATGTGATAAGATTAAGCACACCACTGAGAACTGTTGGTTCAATGGAAAGACCCAGAAACAAAGTAGAAGA
The DNA here is from genome assembly GCA_020310875.1 of Ceratopteris richardii. NCBI lineage: Eukaryota > Viridiplantae > Streptophyta > Polypodiopsida > Polypodiales > Pteridaceae > Ceratopteris > Ceratopteris richardii. The sequence continues at coordinate 14,801,824 of CM035444.1, read as the reverse complement.
GGTGGATATGGTAGGGATAGAGGCAGAGGTGGACAAAACTTCAACAATAACAATAGAGACCATATCTAAACAATTATTTTGAAGATAAACAACATGAAGAATCATTGTTTGATTTGATGAATATAAGCCACAAGGAAGGTAAAGAAGAGGATCGCTTATTCTACTAGATTCAAGATGTTCAAATCATGCTGCCAGCAACATAGCTCTCTTATGTGATTTCGAAGGTCCAAATCATAGACATGAAGTACAAATAAGGGATGACACAAAGCATAGTGTGGCGAAGATTTGTAATGTCAAATCATCCAATGGCAAGACAAACATTATGAGAAAGGTCCTCTATGTTCCCACTATTACAAAACACCTAATAAGTGTAGGCCAAATAGTTGAGAAAGGCTTGCAAGTTAGATTCACCCAACATGGAGCTTTTGTGGAAGATCCATGTCGAGGCTTCAAGAAGATAGCCAAAGTTGAGAAGCATGGTAGGCTCTTCACTTTTGAAGTAGAAGAAACCAAAAACATAGATCTATTGAAATTTGGGTCTCAAATGTTGGAGGAGATGGTAGGCAGTCTTCAGAGATGAAGTGCAACAACCTGCTTGACATCAGCCAAGGACAAGTGGTGGAGATTTTAGTGGGCCTCTTTAGCTTCTTAATGATCACAAATAATCACCTATGTGCTTTGGAATATGATCCACTTATCAATGGATCAAAATAGATCAGTAGGAAATTGATCCAAGGTCATAGACTTGCTATTTTAGTATCTACACATGTTCAATATAATGAACAGTGCTCTCAGCCTGCTAGCAATTAGCAAATTCCTTTTGGTGGTATCTAATTAACTTAGATATCTATCAATCATGAGTGATTTCAATAAAAAAGATAAATTACACACTGAGTATGATGTTTAGCAAATCATAAGACTTTCGCGACATTTTTGGGATGCATCACAGTACAAACCAAAGAGTAAAGATATGACAATATCTCACAATTGAGAGAACCAATGATAATGAAATTTTGTAGCTATAAACTAGATAGTATAATGAACCTATAATGCTTTAAATCCCATCAAACAATCAACCGTGCACTGACAACAAGCTCTTAGAAGATCACTGTTCTAAAGTAGTCATACGAGAAAAGTGAAGTAGATATATAATCAAAATGTATGTATTAAATCACATAGAAATACAATGTCATTGGCAATAATCTATTGCACAATGTGAGCATGGTGCGGGGGGATTCTTGTGCAGAAAGGGACTTGAGTGTTTGTAGGAGAAGGAAGAAGGGTAAGAAGAAAGATACAGACACTAAAGCTTTTGTAGATTGATTATAAAGAGAGAAGTACAATAATGATGTATAGCACAATCCAAATACTCTCTGTGGGAGATCCGAAAGAGTGCACAATCAACAAAGTTACGAAATACCCAAGGTTCTTTCTACCACTGACCTTCTCTACACCAGACCTCCACCTTCTCGAAGACCTTGCACTTGTGCACACCTTGCACTCAAGCTTCCAATATGGGGGAGGGATGGAAACCTTCTATGGACACACACATAGCTTCAATGGGACCTTGTGACCTTTGATTGCATTGCTTAGCACTCCTCTACACACATCTAAGTCACACTTCTTGCACATCTTGCACTTGCTTCTCTGCAATGCACACTCATTGTATCTCTCTTGCTCTTCTCTCACCTAGTATAGACTATGCTCACCTTGCTTAGTCCAACCAAGAATAATGCATTGCCTTGAGTTGAGTGTCGGTTTATGTACACTCCTAACTGATAGCATATCTTGGTGCTCACATTGATGTCCAAAGATTGTCTCCAAATGTGGGCAGCCAATGAATCCCTGTTTTGTCCTGTAGTGACTTTAGACTAAAACAAAAAATTTAAATGGGGGGCCATACTTTCACTTTTGCATACACTTCCTCTGCACATGACCACATTTTTCACTTCAATTCTTCAAATGTGTACCTAAGGGAGGGTTCATCTGAACCTTCCAAACACTTTAAAAACACTTTTAAACCTTAGAGAACTTATAGAAAGACAATCAGCAACCTGCATCCATTTTTTGCAAAACATAACCTTTGTGAACAAATTGATTATGCACTACCTGTGCACCTTGACAACCAAAATTTGAATGCTTTGACCATGACCATCTTGACTTTGACCTTGACCATGTTGGCTTTGACCAATTTGACTTTGACCCTTTGAGTTTGACTCTTTGACTTTGACTATATTGAATTTGACCAATATGACTTTGATGGGCTCAACAATCGCCCACTACCTAATGGGCTCTCCGTCTTAGAGAGCTAAGAGCCAAAACTCTGAGCAGAGCTTTCACCATGATTCATGTGCTACAAAATCTTCAAAGGGACATTTGAGCAGCTACCAAGTCCACTAGGAACAATAAAGAACAAGCACCAGAGAAGAACCAAAAGAACTTTGCATTGAAGAGAAGATGATTGAGAATGGAGGGTATGAGGAAAGTATAGGAAGGGCTAAGAGGGAGAGGGGAAGGAGGGGTAAGGGCCGTGGTTGGTTAGACGGATAAAGGGAGAGGCATGAGGTAGGATTATGGGCTTGGAGAGGGCCAAAATGATAAAAGAGGAAAGCTATAAAGGGTGTATAATGAAAAATGTGAAACGTATGGTAAAATAAAGTAAGAATAGACCATGTGGACCATGTGCATAATGAAAAACATGTGATAAATGTGCTCAAAACATGTGGGTTTTGACCAAAAGTCAGAGAAAAGCTAGGATTTTCGAAAAACTAAGTCAAAAAGTGAGTTCTGAGCTGCAAAAAGACATGAAAATGACCCCAAGTTTGAAAAAAAGGCCATCCGAAGCACAATCTAGAGCCAAAAGCATTGGACCAAGGAAAATGAATATATATATATATATATATATATATATATATATATATATATATATATATATATATATATATATATATATATATATATATATATATATATATATATATATATATATATATATATAGTTGTTTTTTTAGCCATCCGTGGGGGTTGGGCAAAATTAAAACAAAAAGAAAAAATTAAACATAAAATAAAGTAAATAAATAAATAAAATAAAAATAAAAAAGAAAAAAAGAAAAAGAGGGGGGCAGGGGTAGTGTTGATTTTTGACAGAGGTATTGCCCATTTTGGTTATTTTTTACCATAAAATAAGGTCAAATTTTTTAATAGACCTTCAAAAAATACATTAAAAACATCAAATACAGGTACGCTCTATGTATACCCTTCAAAATTGGAGGGCATGGTAGACCGTCAAAATACAACACTGGGCAAGGGGGGGGGGGGCGAGGGGGGGCAACGGGGGGGCAACGGGGGGAGGGGCAGGGGGGAGGGGGGTTATGGGTCGGGGGGGTGGGAGGGTGGGTGTGTGTGTGTGTTAGAGAGAGGGGGGAGACTTGGGGGGGTGTGTGTGTTAGAGGGAGGGGGGCAGTCTTTTTTTTGGAAATAGAAAAAAAAAAGAAAATTAGCTATTGGGGGCGCTTTTTTTAATACCAAAAAATAGATAAAAAATATAAATAAAATCCAACAAAAATCAAAAAATCCAAAAAAATCAGACAATATTCTTAAAAACAATTCCCTAAATTTCTAGCCATTTATCCCACTCAAAACCACAGAGAGGTTCTTTTTTCCTCCATTTTATCAAGAAAAATGACATTAAAAAAGGATTAAAAAATGTTTTAAAAAATCCTAAAAATGCTTTAAAAATTCCCAAAAATTTCCTAAAAATTTATTTATGCCAAGGCCTATGAAATGGCTTCCAAGTTGCATTAAAACTCAAGGAACAAGCATAAAAATGGTAAAAGAATACTAAAATTTAAGCAAAAAAATATGATATGAGAAGGCTATGTACAACCTAGATAGATTTTGCAAGTCCCAAGTGATCTAGAAATCTTCACTTATGTTGATGATAGGCCTTGAGCCTGAATATATTGATCAATGGTAGTACCTCTCCTTTCAGAGTCTCTAACTCCACTACACCCCAATTTAGCATCGTCGTAACTCTATAAGGTCCTATGTGGAAGCCATTTTCCCCTTACTTGTGTGTGGATTTGAGGTCTATGGAGAAGAAATAACATGCCTATTTGTAAGTTATTGTTCCATAGATTCAGATCATGCACCTCCTTCCTCTTCGTTTGAGTCTCTAGCAGTTGTTGTACAACATATAGATGTATCTCTTCCACTTTGTGCAGTGCTTCAAGCCTCTGAGAGACATCACATATTTCTTTCCCTCTATGAATGCTAGTTTCGGTGACCCATGTAGAAATTCAAAGGGTCCAATAGGCAATATCTCACAAACCAATTGGAATGGAGAGTATCTTGTAGCTTCTTTGTAAGCTAATATGTAAGCCCATAGGGTACCTTGATAAGCTATGCCCTAGGAAGTGGGTTGTAACATACATTCCTTCCTTAACATGGCAATTAATACCTTATTGGTTGATTATGTCTCTGCATTAGCACTTGGATAACATGCACAAGAGGTCCTATGTAGAATTTTGTACCTGTTAAAAAATTTCGTGTAGGACCTTGTTCACATAATGAGTTCCTTGGTCTGTACAAATTTCAAGAGGACATCTAAATCTACAAATGATGTTACTATAAAGGAAATCAGCCACTGTTTGTGATGTGCAATCAGGGGAGGCAATAGCTTCAGCCCACTTTGTTGCATATTCAGTGGCAATCAATAGATACTTTTCTCTCTTTGGAACCAATGCAAGATAGATGGGCCCTACAAAATCTAGCCCCCACTTCTCAAATGGTTGCCAAGAAGTGGAAATAATCAAGGGGTTGTGTCTCTGCTTTGTTGGCTTGGGTCCACACCTCTGACAGACATCGCGTGTTTTTCCCAGTTCCTCTGCATCTCTGAATAATGTAGGCCACCATAAGCCAGCATTAAGGATTCTCTAGCTCATAATGTTTCCAAGAAGGTGCCCACCACCTGCTCCTTTATGTGTAGATTTAAGGATTTCCCTCACTTCTTCTTCTTCCATGCACTTTCTAAACCTGTTGTCCTCGCCTTATCTATATAATTTTCCCTAAATGAAGGTAAAAGGTCTACTTTTGATTAGCAGCCTCTTTCTTTGCACAACATTTTCCTTCTCTGGATACAATCTAGTTTTAAGAAAATTCTTGATGTCATCATACCAACCTTATGCTCGTACAACAAACAAATTAGCATATGGAAAATCATCATTTACTCCAATTGCTTGATCCATAGAGTTAATCCTAAATAGGTGGTATGCCATGACATTTTCTCTACCTGGTCGATGGACTATAGAAAACTCAAATTCCTCGAACAAAAGTAGCCACCTCCATACCCTAGCAGTTGCTTGTGGCTTATTCAATAAATATATGAGCGATTGATGATGAGTTATGATAACAAATTTCACTTCTAGCAAGTAATGATGAAACTTTTGTACCACGAAAACCATTGCTAGGGCCTTTCCTTCTGTGGTGCTATGATTTTTTTCAGCCTTTGTCAAAATTTGATTGGCATACTGAATAGGTCTATCAAGTTTGTATTTCTCAGTATGTTGAGTCAAAACTACACCCAGTGCATATGCACTAGCATCTACATGCACATGAAAAAGTTTTGACCAATCCAATGTGATAAGAATTGGTGCAGCCACCAATTTGGACCTTAATATCTGATAAGCATTTTCTTCTTCGTCTTCCCACTAAAATGGCATGTCTTTACTTGTAAGTCTAGCCAGTGCCTTGGATATCTCTACATACATTTTGATAAATCTTTTGTGGTACCCAGTATGCCCCAAGAACTTGAGGAGGTTTGGGTTTAGGTAACTTTAGTATAGAAATAATTTTATCAGGGTCTCAAGCCATACCTTTAGCAGATACCACATGTCCCAGAGTTCCTTCTGTCATGAGGAACTGACATTTATTTGGGTTCAGCTTTAGTTCAGTCTCCCTGCATCTTTTAGAAACATTATGTAGCTATCTCAAGTGATTATCCAAGCAATCCAAAGGGGTCTCCTTGTGAGTGCCTAAAAATAAAGAAAATTCATCCATGAAAATTCTAAGTGTTTCCATCAATAAGGGTCCAAAAATGAGGTTGACAGTTATGTTAAAGGTGGGCGGAGCATTTCTGAGTCCAAATTATATTTTTACGTATACATAGGTGCCCATGGTATGATAAAAGCGGTCTTTTCCCTTTCGTCTCGATGGATGGATATTTGATTGATAAGAGCTAGGATAGATGGAATTTTGTATTGGATTGATAAAACCTTTGATGCAACTATCGTCAATGAGCAATGCATTTTTTCTTGTGCAAAAGCCTTGCAAATACCACTAAAATTTATGCACCACCTTAGACATAGCTTCAACATTTAGTTGATTTGACCTATATATTTCTTTTAGATAATGAATATAACAATATTCTTGCCCCCATGTTGGAGTTAGACGTCTACGAAAGCATGCAAACAGCACAAGGAAGAAGAAGAAGCTTGGAGCACAACACACAATATTGAATGTATTACCACTAGAATGTACAAAGATAAGTAGCCCATTAGGGCAATAGGCGTATATTCAAGCCGGGAAAAGAAATCCCCTAAAGAGGGAAAAAAGTGCCCCGGCAGTCCTAGTGTGTTCACACACATCACTACCTAAATATATCAACAAATCCCCCTTGGGAGTGATGCAGTGAACAAGGAGCTCACACTCATGTATAAGGAAGTGCCAAGCTATGTGGAAATCACTCCACAAAAGGAAGTAAGCCCAAAGCTTTGTGGAAAACTTCAAACTTCTCCCTAGATAGAGCCTTCGTGAAAAGGTCTGCAATGTTCTCCTGCGTGGGCACATATGCCAAGCTGATCTCCCCTGCAGAGAACCTCTCCTTGGCATAATTATAATGCATTTCAATGTGCTTAGTGCGAACATGGAACACAAGGTTCCTCGCAACTACCAATGTGCTCTAACTGTCAATGAAGATCATGGTGGCAGAAGACTGACCAACACCCAAATTGTCCATAAGGCATCTGAGCCACACACACTCAACAGTCGCTATGAAAGCTATCCTATACTCAGCCTCACAACTAGAAGTGTCCAGAGTAGGCTGCTTCTTGCTCAACCAAGATATACATGAGCTACCAAGCATGAAGCAAAAGCCACTAGTGGACACACAAGTATCATAACAACTAGCCCAATTAGAGTCAAAAAAAGCATGCAAATTTGGCAGTAGGGATCCCCCCTTGGGATAAAACAAACCAAGTAGCCAGGTACCACTCAAGTAGCAAAAGATGCGTTGAACTACCTGCCAATGCTTGACTCTTGGGCAATGGATAAACCTACTCTTTTGTGAGATAGCAAATTGAATATCTGGCCGAGTAATGCATAAATAAATCAAGCATCCAACAGCCTGCTGATAGAGAACAGCATCAAATGCATCTCGAGCATCATGAAGATTCAGTCGTAAACATGTCTCCATAGGAGTGGTAATTTAAAGTCTTCAAGGCCAAAATGCTGCAATAATGTGTCAATATATTTTGTTTGACACAAAGGCATTCCACCATCAACATGCATAAATTGAATGCCCAAATAATGATGCAAATGCCCCAAATCAGACATCTCAAATGAGGCATGTAAATCAGCCTTGAAATCAGCAATATGCTTCTCATGAGGACTAGTGAGCAGCATATCATCAACATACACCACAATGATCAGAAGTACATCATTCGCACGCTTGACATATAAGGTGCTTTTAGTTGGACTATTCTCAAAACCATGCGCAATCAGATAAGCATGTATCTTTTCATACCAAGCACATGGTGCTTGCTTTAAACCATATAATGACTTCTTTAACATGCACATGTGGTTTTCATGCCCTTTTTGCACAAAGCCATGGGGCTAAAAAACATACACTTCTGCATGCAAGTCACCATTCAAAAATTTTGTTTTAATGTCCAACTGATGTACATTCCAACCATGATGAGCTACAAGTGCACAGATGCTACAAACAGTAGTCATTCGACAAGTAGGAGAAAAGGTTTCATCAAAATCAATGCCTCTTTCCTGTGCATAACCCTTTGCAACAAGCCTAGCCTTATACCTATCAATTGTACCATCAGGTTTACGCTTCAGCTTGTATACCCAATTCGTGCCGATGGCCTTCTTTCCTGGAGGCAAGTCACATAAAGACCAAGTACCATTCTTCATTATAGCATCATATTCAAATTGCATAACAGCCATCCAATTTTCTAAATTTTGTACTTAATCAAACGAAACAGGCTCAGTCTCATCATAGAGACTAGATACAACCATAGCATAGCAATCTGATGCAAAAGAGGCACTATGAGAGCCTGATCAAGTACGATATGAAAGAGGTGCATCTAATTTGTTGTCATGGAAGGTCTGCACCAGCCTTTTTGGCATAGTTCTTGCCTGCTCAATATCAACTCTCTCATCAATAAGTGCATTATGTAAATCTTTATAAAAAATGGGATGATCTGCATCATCACATGAAACCTGCAAAGGTTGAGAAGTTGCCTCATTAGGAACAGCACTAGACTATCCACCTATAAAAAGAGGCAGCAAAGTATCATATATGTCTTTGGAGCTAACAGATGTCTCCTTAGTACATGAAAGTAATGGTTGAATAGCATCTTCCACAAAAACAACATCACGGCTAACCAGAATGCGTTTAGTCTATGGATGATACAGACGATAGCCTTTACTTTCAGAATTGTACCCAATGAAAATACATTTTATTGCTTTATCATCTAATTTTCTACGATGTTGTTCAAGAACTAATGCATATGCCAGCCAACCAAAAACACGTAGATGAGAAATAGATGGCTTGCGGCATGCCAAGCCTCATATGGAGTGATAGACTACAACGCTTTAGTGGGACACCCATTAAGTACATATGTTGCACACATGACAGCCTTAAGCCAGAAACTATGTGGTAAAGCCTGACTCTTGACCATACACCTCGCCATCTCCATGAGTGACTTGTTCTTTTGTTCAACAACTCCATTCTGTTGAGGTGTATATGGCACTATACACTGGTGTTTTATCCCACGTTCAGCCAAAAATGCATTAAAATTAGAAGTCATATATCCCCCCCCCCCCGATTAGAACGGAAGGTGCCAATTTTACATGCTGACAGATTTTCATCCAAAAGTAAAAATTGTTTGAAGCACATGAACACTTCAGACTTTGCCTTCAATGGATATACCCATGCATGCTTGGAAAAATCATCGATGAAAGTCATGAAGTAAAGATAATTTCCAAAAGAAGGTGTCTACATAGGACCACAGACATCCCTATGTAAAAGCTGCAAGTTCTTAGTAGCCCGAACTAAACCATCTTTTGGAAAGGACGAATGCTGCATTTTTCCCAAAATACAGCCTTCACAAACATGTTTTCCAGGTGCCTCAAGTTTGGGCAAAGAGGACACCATTTCAGATTTTTGTAGGCATAGCAAACTAGGAAAATTCAGATGACCAAAGCATGCATGCCAAAGCTTTGCATCTGACATAGCCTGAGAATCATGTACTGCACATGGCAAATCATTTATAGATCTTTCATAGTCTATGAACTTATACAACCCACAACATAAAATGCCAGAAGCAATAATCAGGTCGCCATTTGACAGATCATGAATTGTACATCTGTAATCAACAAATTTCACAACCAAAACAATCTTGGATAATGCAGAAACTGATAAAAGATATTTCTTGATCCCTGGCACAAACAAAGCATCTAACAAAGTGAAAGAACTACCATTAGCAGTAGTCAAAATGATCTTACCACCTCCCATAATAGGATAAGAGGAGTTGTTAGCGCACGTAACAGTATTCTTTGTAAGGTAGGCTCGAGTGAAGAGAAGAAATTGTGCTGCGAGGTAATATGTTTGGTCGCCCCACTGTCAAAGTACCAAACATCTCAGTCTATTGCAGACATGCATTGCTCATGAGAAGATGGGTCAAAACTATAAATAGTAGTAGACACCCATTCTTCTTCCTGCACAAGATTTGCAGACTCTGTTTTTGGTGTAGAGGCCTCTGCAACAACCATTCCAGCCTCTTTCTTCTTTGCTTTTTTAGCAGCCAGTTTTGGACAGTTCTTTATGGTATGATAATTTCCTTTACAATACTTGCAAAAAAATTTCTACTTTTCTGATTTCTTTTCACCTTTGTCTTCCCTCTTTGATTGTGCAGAATTAGTAGATTTCTGCTTACTAGTTGAAGAGCTCCATTTTCCTTTGCCCTTTTGACTAGCTAGGAAACCTTGATCTGCAACACACATAATGGACCTGTTCTGCCTGGATTGATCCTCCTACAACAAAACAGAGAATAACTCCTCAAAAGACAAGGCATTTTGATTGCCTTTTATTATCAACCGAAGAGTAGAAGCAAAACTCTGATATGAATCAGGAAGACCATTCAGAACAGACTGCACAAGTGAGCTGTCTGGTATAACCTTATCAGCAGAAATCAACTGTTCCTTCAAGTCTTTGATCTTTGTCAGAAAACTGTATATATAATCTCCTTCAGTCATGTGCTCACTCTTCAACTATTTTCGGAGGTAAGCAACACGAGCCTCATTCCTAGCTTGGTACAATGTGGTAAGTGTATCCCAAGCATCCTTAGTTGTTTTGCAAGAGTGAATGTGAGGAATAATGGCCTGTTTGACAGACAAAGCTATCAATGCATGTGCCTGGGCATCTCTGCCATCGTAACAAATTTGCTCTACAATAGATGCAGCAGAAACTGCAGCACGAACAAGAATATGCAAAATATCATCATCTTCGACACCTTCTACATCAGCTTCAGTACCTGCAATTGTAACAGTTGCAGGTGTGGTAGGACCATTTTCAACACCCTGCACAATGTTCCATAGTCCTTTTGCAACCAATACATGTCGCATCATATAAGCCCATAATGGGTAGTTGGTACCATCCGACTTATCCTCAACAGCCAACATATGGAATACATCACTGCTTTCAGCCATGGCCGATGACTAAAATACCTTGATGCAAAAAATTGACTGTATCTCAAAAAGTTGAACAGAATTGCCCAGACAAATTCTACTAAACCTATAGCAGACTTCGAGATGCTTATACTAATTTACGAAACTGGTATATACCTTTGGCACAAAAAGACAAAATAGCCCGCACAAGCATGATGATAGTCCGTTCGGAGGCCGAAACGAGCTCAAATTGGGATTTTAGCACCACATAGTGAAGCTCTTTCTATCTCAAAAACATGCTGAGTATGATCACTAAATTTGTGTGATTCTGAGACTGCAACTAGAGAGGTTTCCACGATGCCCTAGATGAAGCGGCAACCTGCTCTAATACCAATTGTTGGAGTTATACGTCTGCAAAAACATGTGAACAGCACAAGGAAGAAGAAAAAGCTTGGAGCACAACACACAATACTGAATGTATTACCACTAGAATGTACAAAGATAAGTAGCCCATTAGGGCGATAGGCATATATTCAAGCTGGGGAAAAAAACCTCCTAGAGAGGGGAAAAAGTGCCTCGGTGGTCCTAGTGTGTTCACAAACATCACTACCTAAATATATCAACACCCTAGACCATGAAAAGAGGACATCATGAAAAGAGGATATCTTTTTCTGTGTTATCCAGTAAAGCCGTCCATGAAGCTGTGTAATGCATGTCCAGCCACTTCCTCAATTACTTGCTTTGCAAAAGTCATGAGGAATCCATATGGAATGGTTACCATTTTGAGCACTCTAAAGTCCACGCAAATTCTGATTTTGTTGGTATTCTTCTTTGGTACTATAACCATTGGTAAAAGCCATTCTGAGTGTTCCACAAGAATGATGATTCTTGCGTCCTTCATCTTCTGTATTTCCAAATAAATAGCTTCACCATATTTTGGGTTAAGTCTATAACTCTTTCCTCTTATTGATTTAGCTCCGTCAACAAGAGGAATTCTATGCTCTCTGTAATTGGCAAACACTCCTTCTAAGTCTTTATTATGCCACGCAAAAACATCTGCATAGTGTGTCAAGAAAGATTTTACCTTTTCAAGCAGCTCAGGGTGGCTCCATAATGAAGTGGCCACTAAAACTGGACAATTATTTTCCTCAGTGCCTAATTGAACTTCTTTGACTGGGTTTCTATCCACCAATGTATCTACGTGTGCATTTTCAACCCAATTTTCCTCCAATAATATCTCCGGCATCATTTCATAAGTAGAAGTGTTCTGAATTTCAATGTATTCCTCTTTATCCTGCATCCATCCTACAGGGATTTCTTGAATAGGAAAAGAACATTCATCGCTAGTATGTTTTACCTTGTCTTTAGTTTCAGTAACTTCCTTCGTTGTGGTCGTCATATCCTCGTCCAAATTGTATTTGAGGGGTGTCTTCCTCCCCCGTCTGTGGTCTGTGACTAGTTCTCCAATCCATCAACATGAAATTTATCCTCCTTTTCTTCATAATCATCTTTTGTAGAAGAATTATTTAGAAAATTTCCAAAACAAGAGCAAGAGTTACCTACTTGAAGCCAATTCAAAATATCTTCTTCCTCCTCGAACTCTAATTGCGGTTGGTCCTCCATTTCTTGTTCCATGCAAATTCCAATTGATTGCATCATGCTAGTGTTCCCTTGGTGATATGGACCCTCCTCTAAATACATCTGTTTAAGTTCTTACCCCCTTTGTTGTACCCACATAGTGTCTTTACCCTAGTCATGAATGACACTCGCATGCCTCAGCCATGGTCTTCCAATCAAAAGGGGAAATCCTGCCTCTATGTGCGGCAGTCTTAATACCACAAAATCCAAAATGAAGAGGTTATCTTGTACTTCTAGTGGAACTTTTGGAATCACTCCCATTGGCCTTACTTTGCTTTGATCTATCAAAGTGACAGTGAAGTGGGCTGGTCTATATGGGGATAGGCCAAGATTCTCCATGGTATGCTCAAGCATCAAATTTATGCCAGACCCACCATCCACAATGACTCCTTGTAACTTTAATCCTTTAATTGTTACTGTCAGTCTTGGACTCTTATAGTCTGTGAGAGGTGCTTCTTCTACACCCTTCCCTTGACCCAAGGCAGTAGTAGTCTTGGCCACTAAGGTGGATGAGGAAGCCTCATCAATAATCTGCAATACTTCAACCCTAAATTTTGCATCCATGTTTATCAACTCAAGAATACTAACCTTCATTTTGATTTACTTGAATAATCTTGAAGCTTCAGATTCCCTAAGATCAATTTTGCTATTTGATTTCTCAAGTTCCTTGTGGGCTCGACTGTATGCATTCCCAATGACATCATTCATCTCTGAAAAATCTTCTTTGTGTATCACCTCTTCACATTTTGTTGAACTTCCTTTCTCTTCTTTTGCATCTTCATATATATCTGATTTGCTTTGATATACCCTCTGGTCCTTGTAACTTCCAAAAGTACTTGATCTGTGGCTTGGTTCTTCTAGAATTTTCCCTTTATTTCTTGTCTACATGACCATGGAGTCAATTTCTTCTAAGTGTACCACTCTAGTGGATGGTGATTGTACAACATTTACTTCTACTGCTCCTTGATTATGTATGGAGATCATTTGGAGATGGGGCCCTAATGTAGATGCTTTGTTTTGTGGGCAACAATTTGTATAATGATCCCGGGCATCTGGGCAATTCCTGCAAGGGGGTGGGGCATTTTGTGGTAGGGTGCATTTATTCTAATAATGTCCACACTCTCCACACCTGAAAGAAATAATTGGCCTTCTAGGCCCATTTCCATAGTTACCTCTAGGTCCTTGGTTATAGTTGTTACCTTGGCCGGGGGCTGCTGCCATTACATTGGTTGAGAGTTCAGCACCTTCTTGTGCCCAATAAGGTTGTGTCGGCATTCCTCTTGAGTGACATTCATGCACCTCATGACTAGCTTTCCTGCAAAGCTGGCAAGTTACACTTAAAAGTGGACACTCAATTACCACATGACCCTACTTACTGCACATGGTACACCATAGTCCACTTTTGATGCCACCTCCCTTAAGTTCCTGCAACTTATGTCGAAGTTGAGCCAGCTCTTTTGCTTGGGCTTCCGCTTTGTTTTGTAGCTTCAATGCTTCAATTTCTCACCTCAATTGAGTTACTACACTCTCCTCCTCTTTGTGGGGCTTATTCCTTTTCAAGCTCTCAAGCTCTTTCCTTAGTTGAATTACTAGGTCTTCAGGTTCTACAAGATATGATAAATTGGAAGAGCTTGCCCCATAGTGCTATCTAATTTGCTCCAATCTTGTAGCTATATTGATAAATTCTTCTATTGTTGTTATTAGTAAAACTAACTCCTTTTTTACATTGTGTTGATATGGGAAGTGGTTTAGCCAACCACTTCTTGATAAAAAAAACATGGGGAGGATCTGGCAATTTAGCCATCAGTGCCTTGGCTCTGGTGACAAATTCTGGGGAGGTCTCCCTCGGACCAAGTCTTAGGTTTTCTAGTTCCTCAATAATGTTTTCAGTTGTGTTCCCTTGTTGGAACTGTGTCCTAAATGCTTCCTTCATCAAGTCCCATGTGGTGAAATGGTTGTCGACAAACTCGCTAAACCATTTGTTTCGGAGCCCTTCTAAAGTTGCACGGAAAAGAATAAAAAATGCATCTTCTCTTCCCATCAAACCCCTTGTCTTACATTAGGCTAAGAATCTCCTAATCTGCTCATTTGGGTCTTCTTGTGCTAATCCTCTCAAGGATGGAAATTTGATATTCAATCTAAAAAGTAAAGTTTCCAAATCTACCTGGGTTGCCATATTCTTTATTGATGATGTCGATGACAATGGAATGGTTGATCTTTAAATAACCTTCCTTCTTGTTGCTTTGCAAGGGACCCTCAAGCTTTGAGACTGAGTTGCAGTCATGAGTTGTTCATACTCCTCTTAGATTAAGAGAATTCCAATGGAAGAAAGATTACCTCTTAAGCGAGTATAGTACTATTAGTGCCCATGCACTCTTCTACACTTTGCAAATTGCTTCTCCTATGCTCAAGCCTCCTTGTGGTCCCACCGGGTGTGCCAAATTTTGTTGGGGAATTCTTGTGCAGAAAGGGACTTGAGTGTTTGTAGGAAAAGGAAGAAGGGTAAGAAGAAAGATACAGACGCTGAAACTTCTGTAGATTGATTATAAAGACAGAAGTAGAATAATGATGTACAACACAATCCAACTACTCTCTCTACAAAATCCCAAAGAGTGCACAATCAATTAAACGTTTGATCATGTGATCACTTCTTTATGTATTTTCCAAAGCATTCATCTTTGTAAAAAAGGGTAGAAATCCAAAATCCATGAGTTGGACTAGAGAGTGGAACTAATATATGGAATGCCTTGGAGGAACATTTCTAAAATACAATTAAGTCAAGGAAGAGCTCACTATGGGTAGAATTTACAACCTTAAAAAAGAAAGCTTCACAATCAATTTTTGATTTTGTAGAAAGGATGAAAGATATTATAGATTGCTTAGGTGTAGTTGATGAAGACATTGAAAAGTATAAATTGGTAAGACATATCCTTATAGGATTAAGAGGAGATGAAAAGTGGAAGCCTTTCATATTATCAACTAAATTATCATTAGATCATTTCATTCCATATCTAAATCAGTTGTAAGGATACATGCTAAAATTTGAATAGGGTCTTAAAGGAGAGAATGAGAAAAGTGCAGGTCAAGTCATGTATTCAAAGTACAAGAAGAAGAATGCTAAGGGCAAGCAACAATCAAATGAAGAAGAAGGCACCTTGAATCAAGCTAACTTTACTAAAGGTAAAGGAAATAGCAGAGGTAGAGGAAGAGGTGGAAAGAATAAAGACAATGGTAGAGCTTGTTGGATTTGTGGAAAAACAAATCACTTGGCAAATGAATGTTGGCACAATAATGAGAACAATGGAAATTACAATCAAAACTATAATCAAAGAGGTGGAGGAGGAAGAAACCAAAGAAGTAATTTTAGAGGTAGAGGTGGTAGATATACATATGGTAGAGGAGGTGGAAGAAGCTTCCAAAACCAATCTCACAATAACACCTACTACAACTATGCATCATACCAAAAGGAGGATTGAACTATAATCATGAATGCTACACATGAAGCAACAAACAAAAACCAAAGAGTATTCTACATTGACCCAGGGTGTGACAATCACCTGAGTGGCAACATTGCTTTTATGATTGACATGGAAGAAAAGGTGAATGGACATATAGTTCAAATAGGAGACAATACTAAACACAAAGTGGAAAGCATTGGATCAATAAAGAAAAAGAATGGAAGTAAACTTCTGAGTAAGGTACTCTATGGTCCTACAATTCCCAAGAATTCAATCAGCATAGGACAAATTGTTGAGAAAGTTATGAAGTCAGATTCACTTATGATGGAGTTTATGTTGAAGATCCAAATCAAGGATATAAGATTATTTTTGCAGGTCAAAAAGAAGGAAGAATTTTTAATCTCAAGGTACATGGTAATGTAGGACATGCCTTGTTCACGTATGGAAATCAAAAGATGACTAAGTTGACCTATGGAATAAAAGATTAGGTCATTTCAATGAAAGATTTATAAAAGACATGGCAAAGAATGGATTAGTGCTGGATCTACCCAATATTCAAGGTCAACACATGACATACAAATGTGAATCTTGTCAGTTAGGTGAGGCACACAAACAACCATATAACAAGCAAGGATTTATGCATACAAAAAATCTTAAATTAATACATATAGATGTGTAGGGTCCTTCAAAGGATTATAATGTCAATGGATCCATATATTATGTTTTGTTTGTAGATGAGGCAACAAGATGGATCACACTTTATGTGATCAAGGACAAATTTGAAGTATCTTATACATTTAAACATTATCATGCATATGAAGAAAGGATTGTAGGAAAAAATCTCAAAAGATTGAGGTCAAATGGAGGGGGATAATATCTCTCCCAAGAATTTAATAATTACTTGTGGAATGTAGGTATAAAAAGAGAAGTAACTTGCAGGTACTCTCCTCAACAAAATGAAGTTGCAGAAAGGAGGAATAGAACACTTGTGGAATCTTTTAAATCCATGATGAAGGAGAAGAATTGCCCTAATTACTTGTGGGCAAAAGCTATTAGCACAAGAACCTATCTCGTAAATAGGTTACCTTGTAAAGGTTTGGATGGTATAACCCTTTATGAAGCATGGTGGAGTAAGAAACCTACTCTTGACAATTGCAAAATATTTGGATGTTTGGCATATGCTTATGTTCCATCTCAGTTGAGATATAAGCTAGAACCTAAAGCAGAGAAGTATACCTACATATGATATAATGATAAACAAATGGGTTAGAGGTTGTGGGATCCATCTACAAAATAATTTCTTGTTTCCAAAGATGTGACATTTGATGAACAAAATCATGGTATATAGCCTTTCAAATAATACTCATGCAGATTTTGAGGAAGTCATGAAGACATGGAAAGGAAAATCAAAGATGAAAATATGTGAAGATGAAAGTGATGATAAAAGTGGAGATGAAGATAGAACAATATTTGATCTAGATTATGATGAGGTATAGACTTCAAGAAGTGCAAAGATAAGAATCTCATCAAGAGAAAGAAAGCAACATATAAGGTATAGCTATGACACTTCTTACATCACAACCAAAGATTATGCATACATATTGAAGATAGATGAAGATCCATCAACATACCCAAAAGCTAAAGGTAAAGAAAATTGGGAAAAAAAATGAAGGAAGAGCATGATACTCTACTTGAGAATGATATTCTTGGGGATGTAAGGGTCATGTGACCTTACCCCTACGTTCATGTGTATACATCATTTATAGAGCATTTCCTTAATAGAGATCATTATGTGGGTTTTGAGGCTCCCATGCATGTGTGCACATCTCTCTTCTCTTCTCTCTCCCTCCATCTCCTCCTTGCTCCTCTTGTTCTACATACCTAGGCCCTTCATTGGTACCAGAGCTTGATGAAGGCTAGTGTGCAAGAAGCTTCAATTAGGTCACAAGAGGTGAATGTGCAGGCCCGCACTTCTTGATAGCTGCTCAATATTTTGGCCATAACTCAAGCTAGGAAGCTTGGATTGGTGTGTTTTAAAAATTCTTTTCATAGCTAAGATAAATGGCTATAACTTGGCAGAAGGGTGTAGAACCTACTTTGGAGTTCTAAATCGCCAAAAATTCAAAGAACAGAGATTGATGTAGAAGATGTATCTACAATCATTTGGATAGCAGGTTAGTTTTTGGGTTGTAACTTGAGTTTTACAAGTTTGGTTCAAGCGATTCAACTTGATGTGTGTAGCTACTTTGTAGAGGAACACATATCCAAATCCAAATCCAAAGTGGTAGGTCATTGAAATTGCAAAATACAGAGCAATAGTGTTGCAAGTGAAGATCAAATTGACAGTGGATGCGTGTTTTCTGTATATCTTGAGCACAACTCCGATTGAGGTGTTTAATATATCTTTACTTAGCCAAGATATAGTTCTTGAAGTTTTCTGAAGAGAAAAAGTCCAAATTCAAAGGTTATCATCTCTAAAACATCAAAACATAGAGCAGCATATTTTCACCATAAGAACCCCAATTTCTTCTGGAGGTTCATTTTGCTATGGAACTTCTTTGAGAGAGAGTTTTTGCTCTGGGAGCTCTTATTTTTAGACACTGAAGGCTTTTTCCATGTATGATCACTGTGGTGGATCCTCCATATGAGATTAGAGCATGATCTTGTCACATGTTTGGCATGTGAGATGACATTGTGGTATACCTTTTTTTGAGGTTTATGTCATCATGAGTTTGATTGTAGCATTGTGAATGGATGTATAATGGCATTGTGGTCTATATCTTACTTATGCCACTTGGTTACGGCTTTACTTGCCGATTGCATGTAATTTTATGAGAGTTGATTTTGGATCTTGGTTGTGTTAACATGTTACAGAAACAGTAATGCTGACCAGCCGAAATCGTTACCGAACAAATGTTAAACGTGAAACAGTGTTTACCGTAAAATGGGTTAAACTTTCAGTATCATTACCAAAAAACGTTACTAGACCAGCATGGGTTCTTGAGAGTGGTAGGGGTCTGTTAGACAGAGGCCCTGTACTAATTTCCCAAACCTTCTTTACAATCATCAACAGCACTACTGCGTGTCTTAGCTCAAATCATTAACATTAACTGGGCGAGACTGGCTTTCTATATTCCTGGATACCGTACTTCTTCAGACTACCCTGCTATTGGAACAGAGCAGTAGTCTGGACTACAATCTTAACAGTAGTAATCAACCGGAGATACTACTTTAACCGATAGATTCGTTCGTCACAACACTTACAGCGATCTCAATTAAAAGTTTACGTTTACCGAAAGTAATAATTCGTCTTCGTCACCGAATGCAATAAGTTCAGTAAAACAAACAGAACATACTCCACAGTGTATTAAGTTGTCAAATCAAATCACGCCGTAATATAACTACTCAGACTGACTCAAAGTACTTCAACGACCGAAGAGCATACAGCAATACTATGCGGAAACAGTATTCAGACACACAATCCGTCACTGAACAGTCATCACAGTGAACTTCAGTGTAAGCAGAGGATGCAGACAGAACAGAGATCAACATTAACAATACTCAGAACTTCACAATAGTGTAACAATACTCTAACAAATATCAAGGCGGACAATCTGACAATTCCAGGAAAAACATCTCTCTCGACCATTCTCTTTTCATTACTTTATATAGAATTACAAGATGCGCGTACCAACTTTTCGTGCGTAATTCAAGGAACTCCGTTACATCCGGCATACATTTGTCCTACTCTGGCGGCCGTCTTACACTGGCACGCATGGTGGACTCGAACCCGCAAGTGATTTTGATTACAAAACTCATTGTTCATCTACGATTCCTTCTAGATACATATTTCTTGCTAATCTAAATGTGCGGGCTATTTTTTTCTTAAGGGTTTCTAATAATTGTTTAAGGGTATCGGGTTCTAAAATCTGCGCATCTACTCTAACGGAACTAAGTGCGATGGCTTCAGTAAGCAAAATTTCGGCCTGTGTTTGCAAAAAGGCCTCCTGTAAATAAAAATCGTTTGATAATGCCGCATCTCTTGCTGTCTTCATGTCCGTTACTTGTTTCTGCATCTCATTGATTTTGTCTTTCTAGTTTCGTACCTGATTATCCAATCTTCCGAACTGTTGGTTCTGGAACTCTATGGTTTTGTAGTAAGCATCTCGTTCTCTACGGGCATTTGCTAAGTCCTTTTGATATTTGGATTCTCTGAGTAATTGATGTTTAAGCATATTGTTGACTTCATCGAGGGATTCTTATGTTCTCTGTAATTGTTCTTCTGCCTGCTTAGCTTCTGTTTGGTACTCTTGGCTCTTTTGTATGGCTTCCCGCAACTGAACTCTTGTTTCTTCAAGTAGGTTTCCTAGCGCTATTCTTGTGTCGTCTGTATCTTTGACTGTTTGATTTAACTTTATTATCTCTGTGTCGGCAGCTGTCAGTAGTTCGTCTTTTTCAGCCAGTGCCTTATCTCTCTGGTTTGAGTGTTCTTCCTGTGCTTGGAGTGTAGCCTGTAGTTGCTTGATCTGCTCATGTAGTGCATGATTTTCCGCTCTTGCTGCTTGTAATTCTTCTTGAAGAGGGGTGATATCCGCCTCCATTATTTCCAATTTCCTTTGGAATTCCTCTTGTGCACTATCTGTGGCTTGCTTCAGGTGTTGCGGCAGTTGTTGGGATAGATTAATTAAAAGGTGACCCATATTTTCTAGTTCCAAAAAAAATGGAATGGGGTGGAATGGCAGAGGAGGGCGAGGTTGCGACAAGGTTTCGGTGAGGAGTTGTTGTGAATTTGGAGGTGAATAGTTGGGGGAGGATGTAGAGGCTTCAGAAGTTTCGGTAGGATGACTGGGCTTGATGGGGCTGCGGGGTGGTTCCAGTTGGGAGATGGGGTTAACAGGCGGTGTTTTGGGGAGGGCAGAGTCAGTAGTTGTTACCTTGTTTGTTTGTTCAGTTTCTGCGTTGTGCGCTTCTGTGGATTCAACTGCCTTCAGTAGTTTATCTAGTGCATCTCGAGCAGATTCTTGCTCGTCTACCTGTTGCTCTGATTCTTTTTCGGTCGAAATTATTTATGTCTCTGCTTGATCTTGTTGTTCTTGTTGCTCAGTCGATGATTCACTGTGCATTGATGTAGCTGTATCATGGAATGTCTCCTCTTCTTGCTTCTCGTCTTCTTTATCGTCATCTTTATCCTTTCCGGCTGAGCCTTGTGCTTCACTTTTTGAGGAGCTAATCCTGATGCGTTTCCGGCGGAACAATTGGTTGAGCTCTTCTTCATCTTCTTCTTCCTCATCTTCTAGTAGTTGAACTGACTCTTTGTGCCTTAAGACTGGTCCTCGTGGTGGTGGTTGAGCGGCGAGTATGGTTGGGAAGAGGAAAGAAAGGATGTGGGGAAGTCTAGATCGAGCGGTGGTTCCTTTGTTGACTTGTTTCACTATGGCGACGCACTCCTTATGGATTCGGTGAAAGAAAAATGAGGCGAAATTAACAAGTTCTCGTGCAGCAAGGTCGATGGCGGAATAGAATGGGCGAGAGATACCGTATGTGCATTTTTGGAGGCTAAGGATCGCAACTAAGAACTGCAATGCGGTTTTTTCAGGTTCGGGGCGGTAGAGAATGGCGTATTCATTTGATGAAAATCGGGGAAAGAGTTCTACCATTCGAGCTACAGGAATGCTTGGGCCATTTTCGCGGCCTTGTGGGGTGAGATGGAAGGCTTCGGCGAAAGCTTGGAAGGTTATTACGGTTCTAGATGGTAGGGAGGGGAAGAGCCATTGTCGTTCGGTGATGGGAGATTGGGCGATGGCTAGGATAATTTGTGCAAAGAAGGGATGGGCTTCCACTGAGTGCCAAGTGTTGGTGCAAACAAGCCTTAACACTTGGCTTTGATTTGTGCCTTGAAGACTCAACATAAAGCTTGGACAATTAGAACCTTGGAAAGATAAAGTTTGAACCCATGAAGGATACATTTGAACCATAGAAACAGATGCTTAATTGATTGTTACTCTTTACCCAATGTAAAAGTCAATATGACTTAATCAATTATGTAATCACACCTACTAGACTAGAGTCGTGGAAAAAGTAGATGATCTAGTTGAGGGAATATCTCCCTAAGTCTAGTGGAGAGAATCAAGGGAACTTTAATTTGAATTCAAATTCAAATTCATTCAAAAACTCCTATAAAAGTCAATGTAAAAGTCGCGGGTTTAGTCACACTCTTCCCGAGGCTAATCCAAGCAAATTTGTGAGTGTGTGAGAGCTACTATTGAGCCTACACCTCTGAGTACCATTGGGCATCACTCTACATGCCAATGGGAATGTACATTTTATAGATTCAATACATATACTCATAGTCATTATCTCTGTGTTTTCTCTGAGTGACTACCTCCAAGTCTGTCAACTTCAACAGAGCATATCTCAAGATCTACTGAACCAAATTGGATGATCCAGGGCTCATTGGAACCACCTCAAAGCATTCTACAACACTACAAAATTTTAAGTAATTCTATTCAGCCAATTGGGAGAAATCGCTGTCGAAGTGATCACTGGTATATTTCTGTGTTGTTCCTAAAAAATCGGGGGTGTCCCTGATTTTGCTAAAGATCATGCTCAGTGTATAGTTTGTTATTTGGAGTGATTTAACTTGCTAATGGTAGCTTGTTAAGTTAATTTAATACTCCCAGAAGGAATTAAACCAATTGCAAGTGTGCTGGTCACACTGAGCTTAGGACTGAGCAGGTGTCAATACAGGAATAGAAAGTTTTTTGGAGTTGTGAAGGTTCAAAATCATCTGTTTTGATTTGGTCATTACTCAATCATTTTGTAAAGCACATATATAGTTTCTTGGTGTCATTTGGAAGCTCAAGGAGTCTCCTAACCATATCTGAAGAGAAAAGAGGGCAGGTGTGAAGCAGGTCTAGCAGCACCAACTTGATCTTCTGATTGTACCCAGCCATCACATCCAACAGTGGTATCAGAGCAAAACAAGGTAATCATGGGTGATGGTTTCCCTTCCTTCATTGACAAATTGGATAGGAATAACTACCAGGCATGGTCATTAAGAATGAAGACTTATCTACAAGGGAGAAGCATGTATGGATACATATCAGGAGATGAGGAGTTGCCCTCATTCAAAACCAGAGGCCTACCTACAAAGGATGAGCATGAGAGACTTAATCAATGGTGTGCTAAAGATGCTTTGGCAAGGTCATACCTTCTAAACTCTATCTCTGATTTCCTTCTACCTCATGTTAGGAACTGTAAGACTTCCCAAGAGACTTGGGAAACCTTGTCAACATACTTCTCATCAAGCACAAGGGCCAGAAAGAATCAGCTATGGATTGAGTTTACAACTCTCAGGAAGCAATCAAAACAATGTGTCTCAGATTTTGTCACCAAAGTCAAAGACATTGCAGATCAACTTGCAAGTGTTGGAGAAGAAATTGAAGAAGAGCAAATAGTCAGACAAGTGATCAATGGACTCAAAGCAGATGACAAGTGGGAGAGCTTTACCACTGCAATGGACTTGTACATGGACATCCAAGCACCTGATCTAACAACTCTGATTGGACAACTATTCACACATGAAGCAAAGATCACAAAGAATGGAGAGCAATCAAAAGGTAACAATCCCTCTGCCCTATATACAGATAAGAAGTCTAAAGACAAGGGTAAAAGTAAGAAAGTTGATGAAGAAGGATCCACCTCCCAAGCAAACTATGCAGGGAGAGGTAGATCATCTAGAGGTAGGGGCAGAGGAGGTAAGTCAGGTAGGGGGAGACCCTATAATCAATCTCCATGCAATATTTGTGGCTTGTCTAACCATACTACAGATGAATGCTACAAGAACTACAAGAATCAAAGAGGAAGAGGTCACCAAAGAGGAGGATACTCCCAAGGCAGAGGCAGATTTAATCAATCTCAAAGCTACCATGGCTACAACAATAATTACAACAATAACTACAACAATAGCTACAATCACAATGGCAATTATCAAGGAGGATACAGGAACAGAAAGGATTACAACAATTATGCAGAGGATCAAGATGATTCCTTGTTGATTATGAACATGACATCTAAATCAGGTATCAATGATGATCATTTGTTCTATATTGACTCAGGTTGTTCTAATCATGTAGCTGGGAATGTTGCCTTACTCTCTGATTTGGAAGAACCTAAAGGCAAGCACCAAGTGCAGACAGGTGATGACACTAAACATTCAGTGGTTAAAGTAGGTAATGTCAAAACAAGTGATGGTAATCAGAATTTGCTAAGCAAAGTATTGTATGTTCCAACAATCACCAAGAATCTGATGAGTGTAGGTCAGATTGTTGAAAAAGGTCTACAGGTCAGGTTCACTCAACATGGTGCTTATGTGGAGGATCCAAGACATGGATTCAGAAGGATAGCCAAGGGAGAGAAATCAGGTAGACTATTTACCTTTGAACTTGAAGATACTAAGAACATTGCCTTGTACAACTATAAGGACCAAACCCTATCAGAATTGGAGATGTGGCACAAGAGATTGGGTCACATTGGAGAGAGGACCATAAAGCAGATGAGTAGGGATCAATGTGTGCTTGGGATACCTAATGTATCCAAGCAACACATGATATACAAGTGTGGGGCTTGTCAATTTGGTAAGTCACACAGATTGCCATATACCAAAAAAGGTTTTATGCATGAAGACTACTTGGAATTGGTGCATACAGATGTGTGGGGACCAAGCAAGGAGCCATCCATATCTGGATCAAGGTACTATGTATCTTTTATAGATGATTATAGCAGATGGACTGTCTTGTACTTCATGAAACATAAAGATGAAGTATTTAATTGTTTCAAAAGGTATCTTGCATTAGTTGAGAATCAAACAGGTAGACATTTGAAGAGGCTAAGGTCAGATGGTGGTGGAGAATACTTCTCCAATGACTTTGAAGAGTTCTTGCAGGAAAGAGGCATCAAGAGGGAGATTACCACAAGGTACTCACCTGAACAAAATGGGGTAGCTGAAAGAAGGAATAGACTCATTGTGGAGACAGCTAGGTCTATGCTTAATGAGAAAAAATTACCAAATTATCTTTGGGCAGAGAGTGTATCTACTGCCACATACTTAATCAATAGATTGCCATCAAAGACACTTGATGGAATGACACCCTATGAGGCTTGGCATGGTAAGAGACCATCTCTGGATCATTGCAAGATCTTTGGGTGTGTTGCATATGTGCATATTCCCTCACAGGTAAGGGGAAAGCTAGACCCTAAGGCTGAAAAGTGTATCTTTATTGGTTATGATCTGAATCAGAAAGGATACAGGTTCTATAACCCCTCAAACAAAGGCTTCAAGGTAAGCAGAGATGTCATCTTTGATGAAAATGATTCATGGTATGATAATGAGTGCAGGAAAGTTAGCCTACCTTATGATATGGAAGAAGACTTTCCAAAGCTTGTCAGGCAAGAACCAACTCTGAAGGAGGACACAAGCTCAGATGATGAAGACACCATCAACATTGAAGAATTCAAGGCTTGGAAATCCAAAGGGAAGATGAAGATGAAGCAACTTGAAGACAATCCAGAATCCTCAACTCAAGCTATGAGGAGATCTTCAAGAGAAAAGAAGAAACCAATTAGGTATGGGTATGATACTTCACTTGTAACCTAGCACTCTGTATATCTTGCAAAGGATATCTTAAGTGAAGAACCAGGTACATTTGAGGAAGCTATTACTAAACCAGAATGGAAGGAAGCAATGGATGAAGAAATGGAGGCTCTCAAGGAGAGTGATACTTGGGACTTGGTACCCAAGAAGGACTCCATGAAGGTGATAGGATCCAGATGGATCTACAAACTCAAGAGGAACTCAGATGGTACAATAAGCAGGTACAAAGCTAGGTTGGTAGCCAAGGGTTTTGCACAAACCCAAGGCATTGATTATGAGGAGACTTTTTCTCCTGTGGCAAAGATGCCAACCATCAGAATTATGGTGAGTGTAGCTGCATCCAAGAATTGGAACATGTACCAATTGGATGTAAAGAATGCATTCTTGAATGGATGGATATCTGAAGAGGTCTACATGTCACAACCACCTGGCTATGAGGATCCCAATAAGGTAAATCATGTTTGCAAATTGAAGAAGGCTCTGTATGGATTGAAACAGGCACCTAGAGCATGGAACTATAGGTTGACAACCTATCTCTTGGATCAAGGATTTGTGATGAGTAAAGCAGATACTTCATTGTTTATAAAGAAGAACAATTCAGAGGTAATATACTTGTGTGTCTATGTTGATGACATCATTATTATAGGAAATGATGTTCAAGGAATTAGACACATCAAAGGTCAAATGATGAAGGAATTCAAGATCAATGATCTTGGATTATTGAAGTACTTCCTAGGGCTTGAATTGGTCTACACAAATTCAGGTATATTCATTACTCAGAAGAAGTACATTCAGGACATGGTCAAGAAGTTTAACTTGCAGGAAGCTAAAGTCTCAAACATTCCTATGGAGGTCAACCACAAACTCAGTGCACATGAAGGAGAAGAACTCAAGGATATTACAGGTTACCAAAGTTTGGTAGGTAGTCTCAATTATGCTACCTTAACTAGGATTGATATCTCATATGGTGTTAGTGTACTTAGCCAGTTTATGCATAAGCCAAGAGTACCACATCTGGAGGCAGCCAAGAAGATAGTAAAGTACCTAAATGGAACACAAAATCATGGTTTGTATTATCCATATTCATCAGACATTGACATCAAGGTATACTCAGATGCAGATTGGGCAGGTTGCAAGGATGACAGGAGGAGTACATCTGGTTACATATGCTTTGCAGGTGATAAACCAATTTCTTGGTCATCCAAGAAACAACCCACAGTAGCCCTATCATCTACTGAGGCAGAGTACAGAGGGCTAGCCAATGCTACTCAAGAAGCAATATGGTTGAAGTTACTATACTCAGAATTGGGTCTATATACAAGGCCACCTATCATATTTGGTGATAACACAAGTTCACTTCACCTAGCTGCTAATCCTGTTTATCATGCTAGGACAAAACACATAGAGGTTCATTACCACTATGTGAGGGAGAAATTACTTAGCAAGGAAATCCAATTATCATATGTGTCCACTAATATTCAATGTGCAGATTTGCTTACAAAATCTTTGGATGTGAGCAAGCTATGCAAGTTTAAATCCATGATTGGATTACAGGATATCATTGAAGACTAAAGATGAAGACTCAAGCAAGTGTTTGGCTTGAGGGGGAGCTGTTGGTGCAAACAAGCCTTAACACTTGGCTTTGATTTGTGCCTTGAAGACTCAACATAAAGCTTGGACAATTAGAACCTTGGAAAGATAAAGTTTGAACCCATGAAGGATACATTTGAACCATAGAAACAGATGCTTAATTGATTGTTACTCTTTACCCAATGTAAAAGTCAATATGACTTAATCAATTATGTAATCACACCTACTAGACTAGAGTCGTGGAAAAAGTAGATGATCTAGTTGAGGGAATATCTCCCTAAGTCTAGTGGAGAGAATCAAGGGAACTTTAATTTGAATTCAAATTCAAATTCATTCAAAAACTCCTATAAAAGTCAATGTAAAAGTCGCGGGTTTAGTCACACTCTTCCCGAGGCTAATCCAAGCAAATTTGTGAGTGTGTGAGAGCTACTATTGAGCCTACACCTCTGAGTACCATTGGGCATCACTCTACATGCCAATGGGAATGTACATTTTATAGATTCAATACATATACTCATAGTCATTATCTCTGTGTTTTCTCTGAGTGACTACCTCCAAGTCTGTCAACTTCAACAGAGCATATCTCAAGATCTACTGAACCAAATTGGATGATCCAGGGCTCATTGAAACCAGCTCAAAGCATTCTACAACACTACAAAATTTCAAGTAATTCTATTCAGCCAATTGGGAGAAATCGCTGTCGAAGTGATCACTGGTATATTTCTGTGTTGTTCCTAAAACATCGGGGGTGTCCCTGATTTTGCTAAAGATCATGCTCAGTGTATAGTTTGTTATTTGGAGTGATTTAACTTGCTAATGGTAGCTTGTTAAGTTAATTTAATACTCCCAGAAGGAATTAAACCAATTGCAAGTGTGCTGGTCACACTGAGCTTAGGACTGAGCAGGTGTCAATACAGGAATAGAAAGTTTTTTGGAGTTGTGAAGGTTCAAAATCATCTGTTTTGATTTGGTCATTACTCAATCATTTTGTAAAGCACATATATAGTTTCTTGGTGTCATTTGGAAGCTCAAGGAGTCTCCTAACCATATCTGAAGAGAAAAGAGGGCAGGTGTGAAGCAGGTCTAGCAGCACCAACTTGATCTTCTGATTGTACCCAGCCATCACATCCAACACCAAGGCAGCTGAGCGAAGTTGGCCAACCCTCGGATACGGAGGTATTTTCCTACCTCGGTAGGGATACCATCACAGAAAGTTGTGTAGTTCGCCAACGCTTCCATTGCGCACGCGAACACGAATACACAGGACACAGCACACGGATACACAGAACACAGAACACACAATCACAATCACAAGAACACAATAGCGTTTTTTGACGCAACCGAAGAGCTTAAGTACAGATATTACGGTGGGGGGGGTAGGAAGTGATGGTTATCATTGTGCAGTGCTGGAATGATATTGCTTTTAATTTGGCGTGCATGCTTGAGTAATTGGTAAGGAGGGTGGTTTATGACCAAACACGGCTATTTAAAAAAGAAAAGAAAGAACAGAATGAAAAGTAAAAAACAAAAGCTAAAAAATGCAGTCCACCGCCGAATGATTTAATGCGGATTAGTAGCGCTTTGATACGGCCGCAGCTTCGAGCCGTTGATTGCTTTTGGAAGTGGATTTCCGGCCAACGTAGTCCACCGAAAAGTTGCTGGACCGATTTTCTCTACGATCTTGTAAGGGCCGAACCACCGTAATTTGAATTTGCTGGCGGATCTATTTGACTTTGCATTATAAAAAAGTACAAGCTGTCCTACCGAAAACACTGGAGTTTTCAGGTTTCTATCGTGCGTCCTTGCCTGTCTTAGTTGAACTTCATGCATAGTTAAGAAACTGAGCCATCGGTGCTCATCTAACTCTCTGAGTGTGTCCAACCGAATTGACAGTGAGTCTTCCGGTAGAAGTTTCTGAGTGATTGCTATGCGTAAACTTGGTATGACTATCTCCATTGGTGCTATAGCTTCTAAGCCATAAGCTAATTTGAAAGGTGTCAATCCTGTTGTTACCTTGTATGTAGTCCCGTAGGCCCATAATACTGTAGGTAGCAGTTGATCCCATCTTTTCGGTGATTCCATGATCAATTTTCGAAGGATATTCAGCAGAGATTTGTTTGTACTTTCGGCCAATCCATTAGCTCGAGGATAATAAGGAGAACTAAATTTATGTGTGACCTGGAATGATTGTGTAAGTGCCTTCATTAAATTGTTTACAAAATGAGTGCCTTGATCTGAGACAATTTCTAGTGGTAAGCCAAAACGTGGAAAGACATTGGTTAGCAGACACTTTGCTACCGTAACTGCTGTAGCAGACCGTAAAGCCCAGGCTTCTGCCCATCTGGTTGCATAGTCTGTGCAGGTCAGTATGTAACGGTTGTTACTAGAGACTGTTGGAGGTGTAATCGGACTGATAAAATCTAGACCCCATTTCTGGAAAGGTTCCAATGGTAAGATGGGTTGCAGAGGAAAAAGACGACGTTGCAAAGGCTGACCAAATCTCTGACATGTATCACATTGTTTGACAAACTGTGAGATATCTCCGTTCATTGTTGGCCACTAGAGACCACTCTGCAGAATTTTTCGGTGAGTTAAGTCTGCTGCAAAATGGCCACCGGAAGGAATTGAGTGATCCAAAGTAATAACTGAATTAACTTCATGTGGTGGAATACAGCGAAGTAAGATTCCGGTATGATCTATATAATATAATTCTCCAGCAATTAACCGAAATCGACGGCTAAAGACTGCAATTTTTCTGCGTACTGCCGTAGAAGTCTGAGATGGAAGGCAACCATCAGTGAGAAAGGTCAAGATCTGATCATAATATGAAAATAGGATAGGTGGGTTTGTAGATTCTTCATTAATTGGTTCTGATACATAAATCGCGGGTGTCGTGTCATCTATGCCCACTAGAGCTTCACCGAAATCTAAGCGGGATAAGAAATCTGCTAAGGCATGTGAACTGCCTGGCTGGTGAATGACTTCGTAGTCAAATTCCTGCAAGAGTAAGACCCATCGCGCTAATCGCCCACCTAGATGCTATTACCGAACTAGATAGACAAGTGCAGCGTGATCTACATGAAATGTGAATTTACGGCCTAGCAAGTAATGTCTGAATTTCTTGACCGAATATACTAGCCCTAGACATTCTCTTTCTGTTACAGAGTAATTTTTCTCAACAGGTGCTAATCTTCGACTTGCATAATACACTGGTCTGAACCATTTATCAATTTGTTGCATCAACACACTTCCTATTGCTATATCTGAAGCATCAACAAATACATGAAATGGGTGATCCCAGTCCGGCGGTTGTAAGATAGGAACTTGTGTTAATAAATGCTTTAAATGATCAAAGGCTATCTAGCATTCTTGGGTCCATTCAAATTGTCGAGGTGCCTTGGTAATTAGCTTGTTCAGGGGTATTGCCAAATGAGCAAGCCACCGTAAGTGTCTTCCATGCCACCGTACTTGGCCCATAAAGCGCATAACTTCTTTTGGAGAAGCTGGCACAGGAGCTTCTGATACTGCCGAAATTTTATCTGGATCTACTTGGATACCTTGTGCAGATACAATGTGGCCAAGTAACTTGCCACATGAGACCGCAAACACCGATTTGTTTGGATTCAAACAGAGTTTATACTCTCTACATTTCTGAAAGCAGCACCGTAAATGGAATAGGTGTGCTATCATCTTACCGAAAATTGAAAAATTATCGAGATATACTTGCATAAAGGAAGTGAGGTAAGGAGAAAATATATCCTGCATACATCTTTGAAATGTGCTTGGTGCGTTTCTCAATCCAAACCACATTACCGTACAAGCAAAGACACCCCAATTGGTAATAAATGTAGTTTTCGGTATATCTTCTTCCGCCATTCTTACTTGGTTGTAGCCACTGTATCCATCTAGGAATGAATACATCTCGTGACCTGCTACTCTATCAAGCATGGTATCCAAGAAGGGAATTGGAAAGGGATCCGGTACGGTTGCTGCATTTAATTTTCGGTAATCTACACAGATTCTCAATTGCTTGTTTTTCTTTGGCACAACCACAATCGGAGAGATCCATTCAGCATGCTCTACTGGTACGATGAATCTGACTTTTAATAACCTATCAAGTTCTGCCTTTACCTGGGATGCATAATGGGGATTCATCCGGTAGCTGGTTTGCTTTATCGGCCTTGATTCTGGCTTGAGCATAACCCTGTGCTGGTAGATACGGGGGTCCAATCCTTTCATGTCTTTGTAGTCCCATGCAAAGACATCAGTGAATTCTCAGAGTAGCTGGATTAAGCTTGCTTGAAATGTTTCCGGTAAGTTTTGTTTTATCTTTACAAGACGCGGATGATCTTCATCTCCTAAATTGTAAGTGATTAGCTGATCTTCGGGGACATAGAACTGTTGATGTTTCTCTGTGTTGTCTGTTGGTTTAAGAAGCTGCTGCAGCTCATCGTCATGTATCGAAACAGTGTCTTCCTTCTTAGCTTCTTCTGTGATGGGTATTACCGTACAGACTGAAGCGTTCCAATTATCTACAATGGTCTGTAGATCAATAGTTCCTAAGGAAATTAAATCAGCGTTATTCTTCAGAAACTCTTCTTCTTCATCGTCTGACAATCCATCTAGCATATGGACTGGTTCAACAAAATACGGTCTAGCATGTAGCTCGCAAGGTTGTATAGCATCTAATTTTACCACATATCTACGATTTGCATCTTTGAACGCTAGCTCTTGTGCAGACCAGTCCTGTATTACCTTCGCATGCTTCAGCCAAGGTCGGCCGAAAAGAAGGTTGTAATCCAAAGTGGATTCCGGCAGATCTAGTATGACAAAGGTCATCTTAAAGGTCGTACCTTGCAAAGTGATGGGTATATTTCGCACAAGTCCTACGGGATGGACTCTTGATTGATCTGCCATTCTGACAAAAAATTGAACTGGTTCGATTTTGGTCCATCCTAATCTTTTGCATAAGGCCGCAGTTGCAATGTTAACACCAGAGCCTCCATCAATCAATACTTGCGTAATCTTATGATTCTTATACCATACTGTAATCAAGGGGACTGAATGATCAACCGTAGAATCAGGTTCCGGTTGAACTGCTGCTGTCACCGGAATACAAGAAGGTACCGGACTGAACTATTGTTGGAACTGTTGTCGAATTCCAAGTACTAATGCCAGTAGTTGGCCCAAAGGCAGAGTGATAGATGCCTTAGATAAGATTTCCCAGGCCTGTTGAGATTGATTGACAGGCTCTACTAATGTTGAAGTTGATGCTTCTGCTGATGCGGAGGTGTCTATGGTTGGTAATGTATCTGCTGCTGATGATGTTCCTGCTGCTAACTCCCTTTGTTGCGTTTCTTCCTTCGTTAATGAGGGCTGGGTTATCGGAATAGGCTCTAGAAAGACTAGTGGTTCTGCTGTGGTCCATTGACTAGCCTTGTTGTACATTCTGTGTTGTTCACGTATCCCTGGTTCAAATATTTCTGCTACCGGTTGCAGTTGTTTACCGGAACGGGTCTAGACTGCAGCAGCCTGTGTTTCCACCGGTGTGATTTTTACCATGTTGGCCATTGGATTTTGACGTTCCTTCTTCCTTTGATCATACTCAGCTTCATCCTTGCAAAATCTCCTAATATGTCCAAATTCGCCACAAAAATGACAACGTGGTGGTGGTAAATTGGGATTTTTTGGTGGTGGTCCGTTTTGCCAGCGGTTTGGATTATAGTTGTTATTCCTCTATCCTCGGTAATTTCGATATCCTTGCTGCTGGTTGTTTTTCATTTGTGGAGGCACATAGTGGTTGGCTGGCTGCCCTTGTTCCTAGATAATTGCATTGACAGTCGCTGTTCCTTGTACTCTAGCGTTGTATGCGCAGTTTTGGGTGGTGTGTCCGGCAATGTTGCAGATAGCACAGAATGTCTGATTAAGTGCACAATTGGCACTGGTATGTCCTGAATTTTTGCATATGTTGCAGTATACCTGTCTAGTCATATCTTCTGCAACATTCTTGTTTGCTTTTAACCATTCTAAATCTTCTGTAAATCCACCGACTTTGTGTTCCAGTTGCAGAGTCATTGCAATGACTGCATCGAGGGACATGGCTCCGACACATCTTATGATCATGATCTGCTTAAGTTGTGGAACCAAGCCATTGATGAACCACTGAGTGATAACATCATCTGGTAAGTTAGCATGGGCCGGTGGTAGCTGCTTTAAGTGTGTTCTGAAGAGAGTAGCATACTCCTGTACGGTTTGATTTGGTTTCTGTCTGTTATTCTGCAGATAATAAAAAATTTTAGCTGGATTCTTTTTTAGCCTGAATCGCTGTAGAAAAGCATCTCGTACTGCTTCGTAGGTGCCGAAATGATTAATATCATATTCTGTAAGCCATCTAGCTGCTTCATTAACAAGTGTAGATTGGAAGACAATGGCTTTGTAGGCATGATCCAGTGGATGGTTGAGAACTGCGTAGCTTATCTCGAAAGTGCGTACGTGAGCATCCAGATCATCTCTTGGAAATCCACCAAACTTCGTGTATGTCACTCCCATTGGAGGTGGCCTGGGTGGACATAACTGTTGTTGTCCGTTCATCGTGAGCGTGTTATACTTTCCTTCTGAACTACCGGAATCTGTATCGTCGGATGACGCACTTTCCGGTGCGATTATCTTGTCTAATATGCTCCGAATCTCTGTTTGGAACAGCCTTCCTTCCTCCTTGATGTCCAGTGTATGGGAACTCGCTTCCAAGCATGGCAGATGGGCTGAAGATTCAGCAGAAAATGCTAAATCGTCACCGAAAAACTGTGATTCTCTTACCGAAATTTCACCGGAATGAACCGAAATTATGCCCGAATTTGGCGTTTTTTCGCCTTCGCCGATTTCTTTGACTAAAGCGTTTCTAATCGTAGATGAATCTGAATCTTTTTCCAAGAGTGTTAAACTAGATTCCAACTGCGTCTTGGTAGGTTTTGGAATTATTATATTTTCGACAGGCTGTGCCGAAATAGTACCGGAATGTACCAGAGGCGTAACAAGTTCCACCGAAATATGACCGGAATCAGTTTTAACGTTCTTAACTTTCTTGACAACTGGGTCAGTCCTAGTTGTACTTCTACCTCCCAAAGTTGGCTTTAGTACTCCAGATTGATGGCTCTTGGGATACATTTCACCAGATCGAGTAACTGGCATGTATCATCTTTTGTACTAATCGCGTAGTATTACTAACGGGACAGTCTGCAACAATCCGGTTCTGTTGCTACTGCCAATCGAACGATAATCTAATTCTGACAGATGACTGGCAATCTTGATGCCACCTTCCCACAGACGGCGCCAAGTGTTAACGTGTTACAGAAACAGTAACGCTGACCAGCCGAAATCGTGACCGAACAAATGCTAAACGTGAAACAGTGTTTACCGTAAAATGGGTTAAACTTTCTGTATCATTACCAAAAAACGTTACTAGACCAGCGTGGGTTCTTGAGAGTGGTAGGGGTCTGTTAGACAGAGGCCCTATACTAATTTCCCAAACCTTCTTTACAATCATCAACAACACTACTGTGTGTCTTAGCTCAAATCATTAACATTAACTAGGCGAGACTAGCTTTCTATATTCCTGGATACCGTACTTCTTCAGACTACACTGCTATTGGAACAGAGCAGTAGTCTGGACTACAATCTTAACAGTAGTAATCAACCGGAGATACTACTTTAACCGACAGATTCGTTCGTCACAACACTTACAGCGATCTCAATTAAAAGTTTACGTTTACCGAAAGTAATAATTCGTCTTCGTCACCGAATGCAATAAGTTCACTAAAACAAACAGAACATACTCCACAGTGTATTAAGTTGTCAAATCAAATCACGCCGTAATATAACTACTCAGACTGACTCAAAGTACTTCAACGACCGAAGAGCATACATCAATACTATGCGGAAACAGTATTCAGACACACAATCCGTCACTTAACAGTCATCACAGTGAACTTCAGTGTAAGCAGACGATGCAGACAGAACAGAGATCAACATTAACAATACTCAGAACTTCACAATAGTGTAACAATACTCTAACAAATATCAAGGCGGACAATCTGACAATTCCAGGAAAAACATCTCTCTCGACCATTCTCTTTTCATTACTTTATATAGAATTACAAGATGCGCGTACCAACTTTTCGCGCGTAATTCAAGGAACTCCGTTACATCCGGCATACATTTGTCCTACTCCGGCGGCCGTCTAACAGTTGGTACTTGTATCCTTGTTTTCTTTGCAGGGATATGATCCAAATTGGAGCCCCAATTGCACATCTATTTGTCACCTTGATTCACTATTCTATTAGCACATGGTCATTGATTTGACACCTTATTTGCCAGTGTGATTCTTAGCATATGTGAGTGGTGATTCCCACATGGTTATTTTGGTTGAGATTCCATTTTACAGAGGAGATACTACCGCAATTTTGTTGGCTTTTATGCTAGAAGAGTACTCTAGTAGATCCTTAATGCTTTTGTGATAGCTTTGTATGGCTCCTTATCTCCTTTCACTTGAACTTGGTCAAAGGTTATTCATGAAAGGTTGAACCATCTTTCCGGACTCATTCTTGAGTGGGGGTGTATTGACATTTCATTGTCATGTATTTCCATCATGTATTTGCCATTATCTTTGGTTGGATCAGTGACAAGTGGTGATAAAATACTCATGATTCTTTTCTTATTGGTTATCTTGTTTGATTACTCAATTTACAGAGGATACGCTGCCAAATTGTTTCTAGGATTCTTTCATATCTACTTAGTCACTTTGGAGAATTGGTGAGCATGCTTATGCTCATGGTTTTATGTGCATGATAGATGCATGGTTATGTGACAGGTGGTTCACATGGTTTTCTTCTCCAATGAGACATATGTGGTGTGAGTTCTGCATATGGATATGCATATGTGATACTATTGAAAATAGAGTATTATTTCTAGTCTCTTGTAATATTTCTAGTCTCTTGGATTGCCAGCATGGTGTCTTCTTAGTTTGATGGCATTGACTCAGAGATGAAAAAACAAATGTGGCATACATTGGTTCGTGCAGGATTACACATGTATGTGCATAGAGATGCATAGAGACCTTGTGACATGTCTGACCACGTATGGATGTATATGGATGCATTGGCCAGCTCCACTGTCCAATTACAACTTGTAGATTTTATATATGAGTCTCTGATGTATGAGGAGATGAGTAGTGCCTTATGGCAAAGACTACATGATATGTATGTGAGTCCATTGACTCATGTGAGACATAGATCACACTGACGACTTCGATGTTGGCACTGTGTTTGTCAGGGCCATACTCGATGATGTTGCTTCAGGTAGATGCAATGATGATGTCAGAGATAGCATGTGATGTAGGTCAGGTAGTGGTTTCAAGAGAGTCTATGGAAGTTGATTATGCTAGTGATGGTGATATCACTTTCTCCTATGGTTCATCTTAGGATTCCTCTTGTTCATTGGATATCACACATATGGCTTGGTTGCTTGATGCATTAGCCAGTTTTCATGTTACTCCACATCGCGAGTGGTTTTGTCAATTCTCAGGTGAGATTCGTGGATGTGTGCACTTGCATGATGGTATGACATATGACATTGAGGGTGCACGAGATGTATGCCTTATGCTACCTAGTGGAGCATCACTTATACTCAAACATGTTCTTTATGTGCCTTCATTCTCTACGAGCTTGATTTCAGTTAGCCAATTATAGGAGAGTAGATGTTATGCATTCCTTGGTGAGCATCATTTTCAATTGCAGTTAGGACAGCTTATGCTTGTTAGAGGCGCCAGGGTTGGGCACAGATATCCACTATAGGTACTCCGTGTGAGAGATAGTCTCGTCTCAGTGGGAGTTCAGCCTTATGTGTGATGTGAGACTCATTATGTCTCATTTTTTCTACCTAGAGATAAGTCTATTGAAATTCTTAATGCACATGTATGGCACGATTTAGATGCACATATGTATGCATATGTAGAGCATGTTTTGGATGCTCATGATTCTTATGTAGAGCATGATGTCATTGATCATATGGATGCTCTTGTGGAGCACACTTTGGATGATTAGTTGGATGCTTTAGAGCATGATGTAGATGCTCATGAAGAGCATTGTGATGATCCTCAGTTAGAGAGTGATCATCACTTTGACCTTGGTGTTGATGTTGTGTGACTAGCTCATGTGGAGCATGATCATACACTTGGTGTGGTAGATTAGGATGGCTCTCATGATACACAGTGTTTGATAGAGTATTTTAGCTCTCAAGATGCACAACTAGACACATCCATCATTTATCAAATGACTGATTTAGATGTTGATGAGTCAGCGATCATGCAATAATTCTTAGATTCACTCATGTCAAATGTTGACACAGATATGTCAAAACATATTGGTCTTGATGATGGTGCTCTAGATTCCTTGAATACAAGCATGGCGAACATGCTCAAGTTAACCAGGATAGCACAAGTTTCGTCAACATTCAGGAGTCTAACGTATGAGTTTTTATACTCGACACTAGACATTGTAGTTCCTATTGGAGCACTTGCACTTGGAGTTGTCAGTCGTTTGATGATAGAAACAGGCATAGAGTGAGTGGGAGCTTTGCAAGAACTTCATTAACTCTTGCATCAGTCATATGTGAGCTCGTCTCTTATCCATATGAGTATAGAGCAATTCGAGGTGCATAGATAGATAGATAGATAGATCGATTGATTGATTCATTGATTAATAGATAGATAGAGAGATAGATCTTGGTATCCAGACAAAGGAATCAAAAGGTAATTGGATGTAGATGGGTATATAAAACAAAAATATTTGCAGGTGGACTAGTGGTCAAAGGATATGCTAAGACACAAGGTGTGGACTATGATGAAACTTATAGTCCAATAGCTAAAATTTCTACCATGAGAACACTAATAACTATTACTTGCAAAGGATGGAAGCTGTACAATTGGATATTAAAAATGCTTTTCTAAATGGATATATTGCAGACGAAGTATACATGGAGCAACTAGAGGGTTCAAAGATCCAAATGGACCAGATTGT
This sequence comes from Ceratopteris richardii, assembly GCA_020310875.1. Classification (NCBI taxonomy): domain Eukaryota; kingdom Viridiplantae; phylum Streptophyta; class Polypodiopsida; order Polypodiales; family Pteridaceae; genus Ceratopteris; species Ceratopteris richardii. The sequence goes on along the minus strand of CM035444.1, from coordinate 14,763,458 downwards.
GTGTGTAAGCTCAAAAGAGATTTGTATGGTTTGAAGCAGGCCCCAAGGGCTTGGAATTATATACTCGTGAAGTTCTTAAATGAACTTGGATATCAAGCTTCAAAGGTAGATAGTAGCTTGCTTGTGAAAGCAAGTGAAGATGGGTACATATATATTTGTATCTATGTTGATGATATTATACTTACAGGTATAGAAAGCTAAGGAATCCAAAAGCTCAAGAAGCAAATGGAGAAGGAGTTCACGATAAGTGACTTGGGAAATTCTTAGGCATGGAAATCATTTATACTCAACATGGAGTGTATGTTACACAGGAAAACTGTAGAACCTCAACAACCCCATTGGGGGTAAATCATAAGTTAAGAAGGTATGGAAATGAAGAGTTCAAAGATATGAAGATGTATCAAAGTTTGGTAGGAAGTCCGATTTATGCTACCTTGAAAAGACTAGATCTTTCATATGCATTTGGTGTTTTATCATAATTCATGCATTGTCCAAAGAAAACTCATTGGATTGCAGCACAAAGAATACTAAGATACATCAAAGGAACTTATAATGAAGGTTTTTACTATGGTTTCACTTCTGGCTCTAGAATCAAAGTGTTTAGTGATGCAGATTGGGTAGGTAGTACAGAGGATAGAAGATTTACTCATGGATACTTATTCTACATTAGAGATAATCTAGTATCATGGTGTTCAAAGAAGCAACACAGTTGCTTTGTCATCCATAGAAGCTAAGTATCAAGGAATGGTAGAAGCAGCAAAAGAAGTAATATGGATGAAGAATTTGATGAAGAGTCTTGGAGTTGAGCAGGGTGTTCCAATTATATACATGGTGATAACATGAGTTCACTTTACTTGGCAGCTAATCTTGTTTTTCATGCCATGACTAAACATATTGAGATTCAATATCATTTGTTGAGAGAAAAGGTTCTTGATAAAGAAGTTGAATTCACATATAATCCAACAAAAGAATAGGTAGAAGATATGTTAACCAAGACTCTAGATGGACCTAAGCTACAAAGATTCAAAGAGATGGTGGGAATAAAGAAGAAGAGCATAATCACCATGACTAATTAAGGGGGGTATGTTGGAGGAAACCAATCACAAGTTTGTTTTTATGAAGCCTAATGAAGTCAAGCAAGAGTATGGACAAAGATAAAGAGAAGTTTGGTAGAGATAAATACCAAGAGACATGATTGTGCATATATTCACTTCAAAGGATCCTATTTACTGTATTATGGTTATGCAATTAATAAAGCGAGTGAATAAAAATGTAATTTTCATGTTCCACTTATGAATTTGTGGCTATATAAGTAAATTATAACTTTAGAAATTGAATGAATTCATTCATAGATAAGATAGAAGTGTCGAGTGAAACTTGTAGGATTAGAGTTCAATCTAATCTACATTTCTCTCAGGATGATCATGTGGATGTGAAATCCTTCTACACATAGTTAACTCAATAGTAAACCAAGATATGGTTAAAGTTTCATGTCCTAGTTCCTTTCATAGAGTGTGTATGGTTCATAGGAGCATTCATATGTCACTTTTCTGAAGTGCAGACTCAAAAATAGCGCATCTCATCGATTAGTGTTTTGCTCAGAATCAGTGATGCATGTAAAGTTTTTTGTGTTTACTCAAAAGAAACCTTAGTTGCAAGATAAGGAAGATATGTCCAAAAACATTTTGTAAGTGGGTTATATTCTGAGAGAAACAAAAAGTTGAAGTTACCTATGTCAAAGTTTCCAATCCTGGATAATAATTTTAGAAATATTTTGATCTTAGTGATTAATCAGTGTTTTAATTAATCTCTTCAAAGGTCTATTGTACCTCAAGGTTTCTTAAGGATCATACAAATATTCTTATGCAATTTTAAGCATTGAAATCCATGTCATTTGGAGATAATGAAGTTGAATCTTGAGGCAGACTATTTGAAGAAAAACAGAAATTGAGAATTGAAGAAGGAAGTATGATTCATTCTTAATCTTGCAAAGTTTTGAATTATTTATGTAAATTCTTGTTTGTTGGTGCAAATGATTCCACGCCTACATACTTGGAAAATAAGCATTTATTTCATATAGTCACATATGACTATTCCCTTATAAAAATCAATTTACTTTTATCCTTGTAAAAGTGCATATGTCAATTGCACTACTCTCACATGGAGTTAGGAGGAATAAAATCTCGAATTACTTGGTAGTTGATTGATGAGAAAGTAATTCCTAGAGTTTAGGATTCACTTTATGGTAACAGTTTGAATTTGAATTCAAAATTTGTCTCCAAGTTCAAGCTATAAAAATGGATCAAAATCGCGCATTAGAGAGAGCCCGATTTTGGAGATCTTTTGAGAAGGTCTTTTTGTGATTAGTGAGCTCATTCTATAGCTCCATCACCTCCCTCAAATTGTGAAATTATATATTGCCAATGAAATTGTAAGTCTATGTGATTTAAAACATATACATTGATCACATCTCTACTTCACTTCTCTATCAAGTTCATCTCAGAATATTGACCTTCTCAGACTTGGTTCTCAGTGCATAGTTGATCATCTGATGTGATTTAAAGTGTTATAGATTCAGCATAATGTCTAGTTTATAGCTACAAAGTTTCATTGTCATTTCTTTTCTCAATCTTGAGATATCTTCACAACTCTTCTCATTGGTTTGCATATTGTTGAAGCGCAAAATTGTCAGGATGGTCTATTAATTTGCTAGACACAATTCTCACAATACACTTGATCATTTCAAGTGAAATAACTTGTGAATGGTAGATATCTAAGCTAACTAGATACTCACAAAATGAATTTACTCAATTGCTAGCAGGTCAGAGCATTGTTCATTTTACTGAACATGTGTAGAGACCAAAATAGCAAGTCTTAGCTCATAGTTGAATTTTCTACTCATCTGTTTTGATCCATTGATTAGAGGATCATGCTCCAAAGCACTTAGGTGATTATTTGTGATTATTGGGAAGGTCAAAAAGTCAACTCTACTCTTCATAACTTGTTCTTGGCTGGTGTGAAGGAGGATTTTTCCGCACCACTTCATCTTTGGAATATATCCATCATCTCCTTCAACCGTGGTATAAGAGCAACATCAAGCAAAATGGGAGATGGATTTCCATCATTCATTGACAAATTGGATAGAAGCAACTATTCAGCATGGTCCCTAAGAATGAAAGCTTATCTCCAAGGAAGAAGTTTATATGGATACATCACTGGAGATGAGGAAATACCAATATTCAGAAGCAAACATCAACCTACAAGAGAAGAGCAAGAAAGGCTAACTACATTGTGTGCAAAGGATGCTCTAGCTAGATCTTATATACTTAACTCAATATCTGATTTCTTGTTACCTCACATTAGGAATTGCAAGACCTCCCAAGAGACTTGGGAAGTACTTTCTTCATACTTCTCATCAAATACAAGGGCTAGGAAGAACCAACTTTGGATGGAGTTGACAACCTTGAAGAAGCAACCAAAACAAAGTGTGGCTGACTATGTGACCAAGATGAAGGATGTAGCTGACCAACTTGGGAGCATTGGAGAAGAAATATAAGAGGATCAGATATTAAGGTAGATCATAAATGGCATCAAGGTTGATGATAAGTGGGATTCCTTCACCATAGCAACGGGCCTATATATGGACATGCAGATACTTGACCTCAACACATTGATGGGGCAACTCTTCACACATGAGAAAAAGCTCAACAAGAATGGAGACAAGAGAACAACAGTTGAGATTTGGTTCCCAAGAAACTAAGCATGGAGGTAATAAGATCTGGATGGATTTACAAAGTAAAGAAAAATTCAGATGACTCAATCAACAGGTATAAAGCAAGGCTAGTAGCAAAAGGGTTTTCTCAAACCCATGGAGTGGAGTATGAGGAGACCTTTTCACTTGTGGCTAAGATGCCAACAATCAGAGTTTTACTACGTACTGCTGCTTCAAAGAATTGGAACTTGGTATCAGTTAGATGTTAAAAATGCATTCTTAAATGGATGGATCTCAGAAGAAGTCTATCTACATGGCTCAACCACCAGGGTATGAACATAAGGACAAATCAGATTATGTATGCAAATTAAGGAAAGTGCTCTATGGTTTAAAGCAAGCTCCTAGAGCTTGGAACCATAGGCTTGTCACATATTTGTAGGATCAAGGATTTGTTGCTAGCAAAGGAGAATCTTCTTTGTTCATAAACAAGACTAACTCAAAAGTTATTTATCTTTGTTTATGTGGATAACATTATCATTATAGAGAATGATGCCAATGGCATCAAGCAAATCAAATCTCAGATGATGGAAGAGTTTAAAATCACTGACCTTGGTTTGATAACATATGGTCTTGGATTAGAACTTGTATATTCATATTCTAGAGTTTTATTACACAAAGGAAGCACATTCATGATATGTTAGCCAAATTCAAGATGGAGAACACTAAAGTTGTAGGTGCTCATTCTATAGCTCCATGACTACCTTCACATTGTGCAATTATACATTACCAATGATATTGTAATTCTATGTGCTTTAATACATATACATTGATCACATCTCTACTTCACTTCTTCGTCAAGTTCATCTCAAAATAGTGATCTTCTCAAACTTGGTTCTCAGTGCATAGTTGATCATCTGATGTGATTTAAAGTGTTATAGATTCAACATAGTGTCTAATTTATAGCTACAAAGTTTCATTCTCATTGCTCTTCGCAATCTCGAGATATCCTCACAACTCTGCTCACTAGTTTGCATACTTCTGAAGCCCAAAATTGTCAAGATGGTCTATTGATTTGCTAAACACAATTCTCAAAGTACACTTGATCATTTCAAGTGAAATAACTTGTGAATGGTATCTATCTAAGTTAATTAGATACTCCAAAAAGTAATTTAATCAATTTCTAGAAGGTTGAGAGCACTGTTCATTTTACTGAACATGTGTAGAGACCAAAATAGCAAGTCTTAGCTCATAGTTGAATTTTCTACTCATCTATTTTGATCCATTGATTACAGGATCATGCTTCAAAGCACTTAGGTGATTATTTTTTATTATTGGGAAGCTCAAAAGCTCTATTCTACTCTCCGCAAATTTTTCTTCACTGATGTGAAGTAGGATTTTGTAGCACCACTTCATCTCTACAATCTATCCACCATGTCCTTCAACATTGTTTATACTTGACATAGACGTGTTTTTAAGTCAAGGTAGACTTGACATTGGAGATTTGAAGGTATCCATCACACACACACACACACACACACATATATATATATATACAGAGAGAGAGAGAGTTGAAACATAGTGCCTTGTGGCCTATATGAACCACTTGATTCTTTGTTCGTCATTGTATATGTGATCATTTCCATGCATGCATGCCTCTTCTTTTTCATTCCACAAAAAGATCCTTTCATTAGTTAACAAAAATGCCCAAGGGGCTATAAATCCAACCAAGAATCATGAAATGTATACAAGGGGGACAAATCACCCCACACACCCATCGAGCACCACAAAAGATCTAGCCCTTAGAGGAGGAAATGTGGGGAGGGAAAAAAATCCAAGGAAGCAATCTGTAGCTCCAATGGATAGTATCACCCTAAATAGTAAAGAAGGGGCCTTTTTTCCATATCTAGAGAAAGGCATGTGGCCATCGAGTCACACCATTGGAGTCACCATGAAGATAGTCCAACTGCCCTCACAGAGTGTGGATAAGCTCCAACCAAAAGTCCCAAAGAGTCTTAACCAGATGGATTGTATGCCACTTGAAGATCCAGCTGCATCTAGCTCTCGAGATAAACCACATGGAAAGGTTGTTGATCAGCTCCCGATAGGGGCCATTAGCACCAATCCATGGGGAAATGCAAAGATCTAGATTTCTACCAATACACCCATCACAGATTAATAAAACGGTACTACCAACCTCATTCTACTAACTAAAGGCAAGGTCTATAAGAGAGCCCTAAGCAATCCTGCCCTAAGAGATGGTCTGAGGCCCCACCCACCAAGTCAAAGGTCTCAAGTTCCATCACCAAATCTACTAAGCCAAATGGAAATCCCAATGATAGTGCCACTATGAATCCACGTGAAAGCCACAACCCATACAATCCGGAGGTCGTCCCCCATACCTCAGCCACATGTTGATAGCCATGCTCATATGGCAACCAATGATTGAAAGAGGACAACCTGCAAAGATTTCTTAGTGCCCCAAATTTGATGCCAAAAGGATGAGAGAAAAGCCTCTGAGAGCCCATAGCAATGCCAAGATTCAATCGCAGTAGGAATGATCGGATGGCGCAATTGAATAACCTGCCATCCAAGCCACATAGTACTAAAAGAATAGAATAATATGGGCCCTCAAGTGTGAGTCAATATTGTGCCACTACCACTCCCTCAAGTCCCAAAAAAGTTCAAATAATGCTCAAGCCTCCTAGACCCATAGATGCCATCGGAGGAGGGTACAAGTGTCCTCAGGGTTAGGATCAATGTGCTAGTCATAACCATGAGCACCATCCACCCAAATCTACTGAGAGAAGAATTCTATGATGATCTCATACTCCACAAACATGTTGCTTATCCTCCCCTCCTTGCCAATCTCAAAGAAGAGAGTCCCATCCTAAGTAAGGCCCCAACAAAGAATCAAGACCTCGGATTGAGTCAAGACCCCTAGCCAAGCCTCTAGATGCAAGAGAACATCCTAAGTCCCGCAATCCCTCAAAATAGCAAACTCAGTCCTATAACTAATCTATGCAGCCATACTTAGCCCAAAACCCCTGGCGAACTCCCTCAAGACACATGAGGGAGAGATCCAATCATGAACCCCCTCTCCATATGAATGAGAGGATTTTAGGTAAGGGGTGATGGAGTTGCTCCTCAACACATGAAGGAAAGAGCTGGACAAGATTAGGTTGAGCCTCTGAAAAAGAAAATCCTTCCAAGACTCAGGGACAGGAAGTAGACCATGAAAAAGCAAACTTGCCTGATAGGGCTCTACTCTCATAAGCAAGGTCAGTCCAAGCAACCTTAGCCTAAGGGGTCTGACATCCCCACTAGAACATAAAAGATTCCTTATAAGCCACTAAATCTAGCCAATACCCTATAATGTAGTATCTTGAGGAGTCAGAAAGGCACTCATGGCCTCATCAAAGAAGAGAAACAAAGTAAGAGCCAAAGGGAAACCCTATCTGACCGATCTCAAAATATCAAACCTCACCCTCGACCCTAGCCACAAGAACCTAACTATGGGTGGAGTAGTAAAGGGAAGCAACACCCTTGATCTAGCTAGCAAGGAATCCTGTATAAAGCATAGTGTCATCAAGAAAATCCCAATCAACATGATCATAGGATTCCTCAAAATCCAATAGGAGAACTCCACGAGGCTCATCGCACATCCTAGAAAGGGACACAACTTCTGAGAAGGTGAAGATGTTGTCAAGGATACTATAAACCTTAACAAACTAATTCTACATCAGGTGAATCAACATCTCAAGTAATGGCCACAATCTCAAACTCAAAGCCTTGGCAAGAATTTTGTGGGCTAAGTTGAGAAGCATGATCAGATACCAATGTTGGATATCATCCAAATGACCCACCTCCTCAGGGATGTAGAAGACCAGACCCTCTACAAGTGATGGAAGAAGGTGACCCGACTCCATGACCTCCTAGAAGAAAAATCTCATCCCATTGCCAAAGACCCCCTAGTAATAGAGGAAGAAGTTGGATGAGAGAACATCCTCATTAGGGAAACTCTCCCTAGCCAATCACAGAATGCATCAAGAAGCTCGATAAATGGGGCCAAAATCCAAGCCTACATCTCATCAATCATAGAGTGCCACACATGCTTCAAGACTAGCATAGAGTGCCACACATTCTGCATGACATAATGTCTCCTCTCCAACCAAGTCTCAGAAGGCATCTTCATTGATAATATAGTGCGGTAAAACTAAGTGGCAATCTCTCTCAACTCCCTAGGATCTATAGCCAAATCCATCCATCTAGTGGAGTTGGTGATCCAACCATGTGTATGCCCTGATTGGAATCCAAAGAAGAACTCATAAAAAATACAATCTCTAACCTGAGTCTAGTGAGAATCCTATCTATGATAGAAGAAGGAAGACCACCTATCCTCAACCTCTCACACCTCCTCCTATGCTTGGGAAAGCTAAGAGCAAGCCCACTCGCAGTCTGGACATTGCTCCAAGAATCCCTCAAGGGAGGCAATGCCCCTATGAAGGTAGCGCTCTCTCTCTCGAAGAAGATTTAAGTGTCAGGTGCTCTTCTCATGAAAGAACAAACTGATTTGTTATAGGTGAGTCACAAGTGGTTGAGTCTAATATCCCTTTGCCCACAACAACTAGGACCACATCACCTCAATATGATGATCTTGGTTCCCATCAAGCTCAAGATGAACCTACTCAGGACTACGCAACACCGAGGAGCCTCTATTATCCCCTTCCCCAAAGCACAAGCACTCTCATGGTTCGGGGCATGCAGAGTCAAGAAACCATATCTCATGCCCCCACATTGTAGGATCAACCCTTCTATCCATGATCGGAGGCTATAAGCACTCCCCAATAGAAATATTACACCACTTAGGAGCCCTTGAGCTCGTATCAAACAAACCAGAAGACCTCATTGTGTCTCTACAAAAGCTACCTACATTTTTGTGTATAGCCCTAGGAAAGATGGTGTTCTTGAAGCATCAGAATGTCAGTAGACCTGTCAACCAAACACTGGCAGAGATCTTGCTTAAGGTGAGCCCTGTATCACAAAAATTGTGGCCCACCTAATGATTGGAAATTCCATGAAAAACCCTCATGGAAATGGGGCAAATGAAGATGTTGTTATAGCCACAAAGTGGGCCATCTTCAAGGTTGGTTTGAATAGAGAGTAGTCCAAGTCCAAACATCCTTGATTGGAAGCCAATTGCTCAGGGAGAACCTTGCAAAGGCTACATCAAGTGGACTCACTTGAAGCTTGTGCTTGCTCTTGGCCAAGTTGCTCCTCATGTATATACATATAACGGGGTGCAATCCAAGTATCTGCAGTCACATATAGAATAAGTTGGCTCTCCTCAGTACTAGGAATAAAGAGAACATGAGGAGTATCTAAAGCCCTAATGAAAAAATCCGTGAGATCGAGCTCCCTAAGGTGGTGGGATAACTCAATGACCTAAGCACGGATAAAGCACAATGCCTCCCTAAGAGACCAATCAGGTTGTGAGACCCCACATAAAGGAAACGAGAATGAAGCATTGACTCCCAGGGAGTTGAGCTATAGGATACAAGAACCACCACATGGACCCAAATAGGTTAGGAGACCAAGTGCTCTTGCCTACCAAAAAGCTTTGAGAACTCTTAACCAAAGCTCTCCCCCTACACAAAGCTCACTAGCTGGGAGGGTAGTAGTCATGTTGTTAGGATCTTGCTCATGTGCACACAGAGGTTACGAATGCAGAAGATGCACAGAAAAATAGAGACAACAAGAGACGAGACCAAACGCAAGATTGGGTACAATCTCCCCCCATGCATTCTGTTTTGACAGTCCACAGAGTGCATGTATTTATAGGACTTTTTGATTACGTCGAAAAGAGTGGTTACATGAGGGCGGCTTTGAAAAGCAAGCGTGAAACTAAAAGTTGGTAACTTTTACAGAAAGCCATTGCTTTCAATAACAGAAACTGTGATCTACAACGACCCTTATTCTAACCATTACTTTTCTAACTATTTCTAACAATAGAATCTTCTACGAGGGTTTATTTACAAGCTAAATAATAATTATTTGGATTATTGATATCCGTCCCTTTCACGCTTTGCACGCTCCTCACAAACCTTCAGCTGCTATATCACAAACATCAAAAACACATTAATACATCAATAATTTTAGCAATGCATAATAATTTAACACTCCAACAATGCATTGTTCAACATATTCCATGTTACAATCCAACAATGCATTGGCTAACATATTCCATGTTACACTCCAACAATGCATTGTTCAACATATTCCATATGTTATATTCCATGTTACAATCCAACAATGCATTGGCCAACATATTCCATGTTACACTCCAACAATGCATTGTTCAACATATTCCATAAGTTATAACAAGTCAAAGATGACATAACCACCGATAGGACGATGCGAGGGAAATTGTTTTGCTTGGACTACCTTGCTCACAAGGAAAACACTATCAAGGGATTGTTGAGAGCATGGGGGTGATGTACAAAGCTATGGAGGAGTCTATAGAGAGGTGGAGGGCACAGGAGAGGACACCATAGAGGTGGTTGGCTGAGAAGAAGCGACCAATGGAGTGGGGTAGAGGTAGGGGGATCCAACTCCAACTCCATGCTAGGGCCCACAGGACAATCCACTTGAGGTGCACTGAAAGGGTTCCCCATGGGAACAAAAACCTCTTAGAACTCCAGACGAGGCTTCCATCCAAACTACTACTACCACCCTAGTTGTTGTGAATGCATGTCAGATGAAGAACGAGAATCCATAGCATCCGGGGCATCCGAAAGGGTTCAAAACCCACCCTCATCTGAAGGTGAAGAGCCAGATGGAGCTAAAGAGGGGCGTGGAGGATGAGATTCCTACACATGTAACTATGTACCTCATGCCTCAAGTGGTGCCTAGTTTAGCACCTGGTCATCAACCTTGCAACAAGAAAAACACTGATTTGGAAGGCTTGAGTACTCTACCCTCTGAAAGAGCCACTCACTTGAAAGAAGTGGGATCTCGATCTCCGATGGAAGCTGTGCGGGGTCAAGGATGAGGATCCTCACTGATGGGTGGTCTGCCCCCTTGGGCATAATTCAGGTTGTAGTCTTTGGCAACTCCAAAAACGTTCCAAGAGACCCTACACTCTAGGGCAAAAGGGGGAGATACTCAGGACATAGGCCAAGGAAGCAGACGATCACAAGAAACCAACATGCTTCCCTGGGAATGAAAGTTGAAGCACAGTCGCATCAAATCCATGTGTCCATGGACAAACATATTCATGGCCAGCCCAAATTTCTATGGGAGATAAGGTGATCATCCAAGTGGTGGCATCCGACGACTCAAGCTCCACGTGGTTAAAGTTGTAACCGTGGGTCTCAATATCAACTAACTTCCCAACCTCACCAAGCAAGCTTCTCTTAAGAAGGTCCATGAGCTTGCCGTGGCCAAGGCACAATCTAATGATTTACAAATGGACAAAGAAGCCTCAAGACCTCCAACTTTTGAAACTAAAATTTCTCTACCCTCATCACTAAGGAGATTCGAATGGGTGATGGAGAAGAAGCAAGCAAGGGGCTTCAGATGAGTCCCTCTAAGGGGCTGTCTCCTTGTCCATTTGTGTCTTCCATGAGCAAGAAGAAGGTAGGGGGAGGGGGGAGAAAGGAGGAAAGCCTCCAAACACGAGTTTCCCCACAAACAATCGAAGGATGAGAAAAATTAGAGGAGGAGGGAGAGGCAAAAAGCAGTGAAGATGAAGGGTGAGGAATAGTAGGGGGTTCCATCTCCCACCAGAGGATCAATCAAAGTCCCACCTAATGAAGCAAGGATCGATAAGAATTTCTTCCAAATCCTTCAACAGTCACACCAATGATGGTTCCACCAAATAGTAAAGCACCTATGTGTGATAGCTCCAAATTGGCTGAAAAAGGGGAGAGAGGAGCCAACAGGGGTAGAAGGGTACAGCGTGGGGGGCTATAGCTCTTTTGTACACACATGTGTATCTTTGCTTGAAAGGGAGAGAGAAGGATTGCAATTCATTACACTTGTACGCACATGTATATGTACATACAAATACATATACTATACATATATACATATAGACACATACACACAAACACACATACATTATATATATATATATATATATATATATATATATATATATATATATATATATATATATATATATATATATATATATATATATATATATATATGTGTGTGTGTGTGCGCGCGCGTGTGTGTATGTGTGCATGTAGTTGTGTGTGTTTATGTGTATGTATACGTGTGTGTGTGTTTATAAATAGGTATACACACAAACACACAAACACACACACACACACACACACACATATATATATATATATATATATATATATATATATATATATATATATGTGTGTGTGTGTGTGTGTGTGCATATATATTATACATACATGCATGCACACACGTGCACACACACATACACACAAATGCTAATGGGAGAAGGGGGCTCAGGAGAGAGGGTCAAGGTCGGGGTGGGGGGTCTAGAGCAGAGGGAGGACAAGGGGGACAGAGGGCAGCAGAGGAGGGGGGGAGAGGGGAGCTATCACCAAGGTTGTGGGGAGGAAGGCGAACATGCAAGGGGGCTAGCGCATGGCACTAAGAATAGTCAATGCCTCTTCCTTGAGTGTAAACGTTTGCAACAAGCCTCCATGCATGCTTCTTCTTCATCTCTATGACCTCCAACAAGAGGGAGGACCATGATTCTCTTTATTTGCTTTCTGCAACAAAATTATTTTGTTGCCTATGACTTTTTGTTGAAGCATATCTTAAGCTATGAATCTCCAATTCTAGAAACTCAAAAGGCTATAGTTCTTTTGTACACATGTGTATCTTTGCTTGAAGAGGGAGAGAAAAGAATTGCAATTCATTGCATTTTTACACACATGTATATGTACATACATATACATATACTATACATATATACATTATATCTACACAAACATGTATATAGACTATATGTATACATACACTATACATAAACAGACATACATCACATAGACACAGACACACAAACACACACACACATTATATATATATATATATATATATATATATATATATATATATATATATATATATATATATATATATATATATATATATATATATATATATATATATATATATATGTGTGTGTGTGTGTGTGTGTGTGTATGTATGTATGTATGGATGTATGTATGTGTGTATATGTATGTATGTATGTATGCATGTATGCATGTATGTACGTATGTATA